>JAUPFX010000021.1:25879562-26242062 GCA_036937225.1 Sebastes paucispinis
ATATATTAGAGAGTATATTAACATATATACCTGTATACAGTATATATATGTATATCTCACCTGCTCCAAACAGGTGAGTGATGAGTCGAGTCAGAGTTTGTTTCAGGTTGAACTCCAGCAGCTTCACGGCCTCCAGAGAGTGAGCTTCCTGTTTCTGAGGCGTCCGCCGACCTCCGACCTCAAACAGAGACAGATCCTCGCCGTGCTGCACCGCCGAGAACAGCTGGAACACACAGGAAACATCTGGATCACCTCCTGGAACCTCACAACCCTTACTCATACGTACTGATACGTACTGATACGTACTGATACTTACTGATACGTACTGATCTGTACTGAGACGTACTGCTACTTACTGATACAATAGAATGAAATAAAATAAACAGTAATTCAATATATTTAATAAAATAAAATAAAATATAGCATTAAAATATAATATATAAAATAAATTGAAATAAAATAAACAATAGAACATAAAAAAAAGAAATAAACAGGAAACCAATATGTATAATATAATAAAATAAAATAGAATATATAAAATATAATGAAATAAAATAAGCAGTAATAAAATATATAGAATATAATTAAATAAAATAAAATATAGGCATAAAATAGAATATATAAAATACAATGAAATACAATAAACAACAATTAAATATATATAATAAAATAAAATATAGGAAAAAAACACAATATATAAAATATAATGAAATAAAATAAAAGGTAATAAAATACATAATATAATAAAATTAATTCCACAGTTTAGATTTTGATGGCAAAGCCTGTAACATGTCCTCATTATTTCACCAATAATGTATTCATCACTAATAACAGCATAAACAAGCAGACTTTTTTTTCTTCTATTGTGTTTTTATGTAAATGTTTTAATGTGTCCTGTCTGGATGTGAGATGTTTTAATGTATGATTTTTAATAGCAGTTTTTGCACAAATTTCTGCCTTCTGTACGCAAAAAGTAGACAGTCAAGTATTCTTCTGTTCTATTGTGTTTGAAGTGTCTGCACCTCGTGGTTGGAGAAGAGTCGGACTCCCTCCATCTGGTGGAAGACGGGGTAGTGGCTGGCGTCGATCTCGTCCCGCCTGTAGACGTCTCCGGCCAATAAGAAGGCGTCCAGCCCGGAGCTCACCAGCTCCCTCTGGTGGGCGGAGGTGTGGGCGCGGAGCATTGTTCTCCTGCAACACGTGACGACTTTAGTCACACGTCTCTGATATAAAAACTAATGTTCAGGTGATCAATCAGATCAATAGATTGTTTGGTTGGGAAAATCATTCACGTAGATTTATTATCAGATTTTTCTTTTTAAAAATGTAAAAAATGTAAAAAAGTCGTAATATTACGAGAATAAAGTCATAACTTTACGAGAAAAAAAGAAAATAACACGTAAAATGACTACTTTATAATATTATGACTTCTCTTCTCGTAAACTTCTGACTTTATTCATATATTCTTACAGTGGTATAATAATAACCCACTACGCCTCTAAAGCCAGGACAAACATGCACAGAGCAAACAGAAAGAAAAGACATCACGACAGATGCATTGTGGGTGGTGATGAGCACCTGTTCAGGTAGTAGTTATCTCCTCGCTTCCTGCTGGGGTGGCCGGGCGGGATCAGCAAGCTGTCAATCAAATCATAGAAAAGATTCACTCCAACTCCAAGATATGTTCACGGAACAACAGAAACATAACATTTATGTTTTAATAAAGACTCTCCAGATGTTCGCGGACATTTCATCTACTAACTCAGGTTGTTCTTTTGTGTCTCCACCAATTTAATTAGAAATAAGAAGATGTGCGTATATATATATGTGTGTGTGTGTGTGTGTGTGTGTGTGTGTGTGGATAAAGCACAATCTGATTAAATCCAGAACAACAAAGAAATCGTTTGACTTCAATCAATCAATCAATCCGTCATGAAGCTGCTGACCTGTCAAAGTTCTGCTGCACGGTAACCACGGGGCTCAGGTTGTCATGGACGGAGAAGAGCGGGTTGCCCCAGCGCCCGATGTATGCACTGTGGAGGGTTGGAGAGAGTTATTATTACTGAAGGATGAGCAACAACAAAGTGAAAGAGACACAAAGAAAGAAAGAAATGCAACGTTAATGGAAATCAAGTTTTCATCAAGTTTCCATCTTGTTTGGAGATTACCCAGCAGCCCTTGGGTGTCCTCGGAGGCTGCTGTCCTGCTGCTATCGGAGCATACAGGCGTTTCTAAAGATTGAAGTTCACGACCTGTGAAATGGCAGAGCCATAAAGCACTGTCAGACAACACTCTCAGTGACTACTTAATGACTTATTAATGCAGCATTAATGCGCCCGCTGCTGTGTGTGTTGGTTTTTTATGGCGAGCGTGGAACATAACCAGCAGCGTAACCATATTTCACTGCAGCAAACTTTTACACCCGACCGTCCCTGAAGACACATCGAGCCTGCGGAGAGAGTCAGTCAGCAGTTTGTGCTCCGAAAATAAAGACAGAACACAGAAATATATATATATGAGATGTGAGGAGACACAACAACAACAGCTGAGTGAAAGTAGAGACTGGTTTTATTTGGAGGACGAGAACACTCCACATTCACAACCTGAAGGGTGGAGTTAAAGCTTCACAACAACTGGACATTTCTAATGATACCAGTTCCCTCCAAAATTAGCACGTTTATGCAGGGTTTTTACGGGAAACAGTTTTTTTCTGGTGTTCAACGTCACAAACGCGTTAACGTTTAACCGTTAGTAAACAATGAAATGTTACGGTGGCTACTTCTCTTTTTATGTTACTTATTCAGTTTCTCTTTCAAACCAGACCTGGTGATTTTGGAACGGTTGAAAGACAGTTTTGATGATTTTGAATGTTTTAAAACGATCACCGAGGTGAAATCACTGTTTTTGTCAATGGAGTCTGGTGGCTTTGAGGAGCGCATATAACGTCCGTTTCTTTTCACATCTAACTCGGTGAATTAAGATTTTATGTTAACCAAACCAGAGCTGGTGATTGTTGGAACAGTGGAAGGACTAACAAAGATGGTTTTGATGAGTTTAGTGGCTTCCAATGAGTCACTGATGTGCTGCGGTTTCGGCAAACTTAGTTGACACGCACCGTGGGATCGGTTGGGTAACGCACAAACCAACAACATCCAGACGTTTACCTTTGCCGCTTCATTTATTTCTTACATATATACAAAGTTTTTTGCATCCAGGTAACACATTTAGGTAGCTTAACCCAATTTAAGTCCCATTACGCTTCCTGCAGACGCCATGGCCACGGTCAGAATTAAGGTAAAATTACTGTTTTTGTCATTGGAGTCTGGTGGCTTTGAGGAGTGCATAATAACGTCTGTTTCTTTTCACACTTAACTCTGTGAATTAAGAGTTTATGTCCGTTATTATTGATGGAGCAGTGGAACTAATGATGATTGCGATTGATGCATTTTATTTTGTTTCTGTTGAGTTTGAATGAAGTGTGTTTTACGACGATGAGCGAGGTAAAATTACTGTTTTCTGACTGGAGTCTGGTGGCTCTGAGGAGAGCAAATTAATTGTATGTTTTGTACGTTAATTGATTGTAATAACGTTTAAATCCCGGTTGATTTGGTCCAATCACCAGCTAGCGTTTCACCCTCCGCCGGGATGTTAAATTTAGAGTTAAAGTCTGGCATGTTTTCCCGGGTTTGTTGAAATGCGCTCTGGGAAATGTCAGAAAAAGTGTCCAAAGCAGGCTGAGTAAGTTAGTAAAATGTTTCTTTAATATCTTGTCAGTAATCAATCGATTCAGGTTTGTTCTGCTCAGTAAAGTGTTGCTAAGTTACGAGCTAATAGTGTTAAAACACGGTGGAGGACGCCACCTTTACTTGATGCGTACCTGTAGAAGTGAGCTTTGATTCGCTCCTTGATGAGCCACAGGGGATGATGGGATCGGTTGTGGAGGTCGCGGCCAACGTTGGCCAAGATCCTCGGCGTGACGTTGGTGTAGTCATCGCGGGCGTAGGAGTGGCCCAACACCTCCACCGAGTCCTTACCAATCACAGGCTGAGGGGCGGAGCCGTCTGTGCTGAGGTGTCTGCACGATGCTGTGCTGCCATTGGCCAAGAGGGTTGACCGGCAGCAGCGGCGGTGGAGCAGAGAGATGGGCGGGGACTGCAGGAGGGGGCGGAGCGAGGACAGGGGGTTGCTGCTGCCGAGTCTCATGATGATTGGTCCATGGAGCTGGAAAAACATCAGAGAGAGAAATCTAAAGAAATCTTAGTCGACTAAGATCAAAATGACCGATTAATCAATTAATCGACTAAAGAGTGGACAGCCCTACATATTTTTATTTCTTTCTCTCCTGGTGTGGAGAGGAGGTTGTGTTGCTCTGGCTCTATCTATTTGGCGAGTATTGGAGGTCGTGTTGCTCTGGCTCTATCTATTTGGCGTGGAGAGGAGGTCGTGTTGCTCTGGCTTTATCTGTCTGGCATGGAGAGGAGGTTGTGTTGCTCTGGCTCTATCTGTTTGACGTGGAGAGAAGGTCGTGTTGCTCTGGCTCTATCTGTTTGACGTGGAGAGAAGGTCGTGTTGCTCTAGCTCTATCTATTCGGCGTGGAGAGGAGGTCGTATTGCTCTGGCTTTATCTATTTGACATGGAGAAGAGGTTGTGTTGCTCTGACTCTATCTGTTTGGCGTGGAGAGGAGGTTGTGTTGCTCTGGCTCATTCTATTTGGCATGGAGAGGAGGTTGTGTTGCTCTGGCTCTATCTATTTGGAGTGGAGAGGAGGTTGTGTTGCTCTTCCTGAGGTTTCTTCCATTTTTTCCCTGTTTAAAAGGGTGTTTTTTTTAGTTATGTTTTTCCTCATCCGCTGAGGGGTCGTACTGTAAAGGACAGAATCGTAAAGACCCCCCGAGGCAAATTTGTGATTTGTGATTTGTGATCTACAAATAAAATTGACTTGACTTGATCAAAATAATCCTGATTATTATTTTGCCCATAATGCAACAGATTCATCACTTCAGTGGACAGCGGCGAGGGAAAGGAGCAGGACGTGAATCAGAGCCGTTCGTAGCGGTGGAGGTCAGAGGAGGCGACGGAGACTAATTAGTTTGTAATTGCAGAAACGGACAAAAAAATAAAAACAGTAAAAGGTTAGCTGACTCACTTGGTCTCATTTTTCCTCTCTGTCCTTTTTCCTTCTCTCCATCATTCAACCTCTGACAGGAGACGAGACAATCGCCCTTTTATCTGTCCCCCTCAAATATTTGTACATTCACACTCACACTGGGGGGTGGGGGGGCATCCCTGAACAAGACAAAGGGGTGTTGCATTGCAGTGGCATTGCAGCAAAATGGATTATTGTTCCTAAATCCACGAAGCTTTTACCTCTGCTCTGCTGCTGGTGTCATATTATACTGGACTGGACAGTGCTGAGGTCACACACACACACACACACACACACACACACACACTCAGCTAGCTGTTGGGTAAAGGGACGTCTGAAGGTCATTCTGACTTTAACAGAAACATTAAAGCAAAGTACGTAGAGGCGTAACTTTGAGATGACTCAGCAGTACAGGCAGAGGCAGTGACCCCTACAGGCGGTCTTTACAGCCCACAATACGACGATAGTTGGACACACTAACTGGTTTTCTTGTGAAATCACAAACATCTTCCTCCGATACGTTCAGTAAAGGTCAAAGTTATTCGTCTCGTGGACAGAGTTCATAATTTGTCCGAAGACGGCCGCTAAAGGAAAGGTCACGTAAAGACCAACACAGACAGGAGTCCTCTGCAGAGCATTGACTGGCCTGTCCTGACTTAGGACTTGACTTGGGACTTACCTGTCCTGACTTGGGACATGACTTGGGACTTGCCTGTCTTGATTTGGGACTAGCCTGTCCTTACTTGGGACTTGACTTGGGACTTACCTTTCTTGACTTGGGCCCTGACTTAGGACTTGTCTTGGGACTTGCTTGTCTTGATTTGGGACTTGACTTGGGACTTTCATGTCCTTACTTAGGACTTGATTTGGGCCTTGCCTGTCTTGACTTGGGACTAGACTTTGGGACTTACCCGTCCTTACTTGGGACTTGACTGTCTTATCTTGGGACTTGACTTGGGACTTGCCTGTCCTGACTTGGGACTTGCCTGTCCTTACTTGGGACTTGACTGTCTTGTCTTAGGACTTGACTTGGTACTTGACTTTCTTGTTTTGGGACTTGCCTGTCCTTACTTGGGACTTGACTGTCTTGACTTGGGACTTGATTTGGGACTTGCCTGTCCTGACTTGGGACTTGCCTGTCCTTACTTGGGACTTGACTGTCTTGTCTTAGGACTTGACTTGGGACTTGACTGTCTTGACATGGGACTTGACTGTCTTGTCTTGGGACTTGCCTGGTCCAAAGTAACGTCTTTAAATGTCTCGTTTTGTCCGACAGATAGCTCAAAACTCAAAGATGTTCAGTTCATGTTTATATAAATCAGAGAACCTGGAGATGGTTCATCATTGTTTGCTGTTTTTGCTTTTGTTGGTCGAATAATTTCAGCTCTAAACAATCTTGTACCTCCGATCAGAGATGATCATGATTCATAACTGCGATGACGACACCTCCGACATTAATCTCAAACCTGTGCAGCCGTGACGCCGCGGTGACAGAACTCTCCGTGGACCTAAGGGATGTTTGCTGGTCTGGAAAGGTGAAGAAGCTCTTCATCTTACATGAAGAGAAAAGGTCATGTGACATTTCCAGACAATATATAGCTCGACCTGCCGTGGATGTACGTGATCCTCCGGCTCGCTGACGGCTCAGACCAACTTTAAAAACTTCACACAATCAAATCTGCATCGTTTCTTCGACTGTACGTGACTCGGACAAAACGGGTCTAAGATATCTCCCTCTGGTCGCCTCCATCTTGGCTTCACATCTCTTTGGGACTAACCTTCTTCCTAGCATGTGATCATGACCATATGTCCGTTCCCGTGGCACCAAACACCACCGCTCATGCACATATGGACGCCTACGCACATGGACACACATGCACAGCGAATACACTCATAGTTATAAACTGCAGAGACATTGAGCTCAGCAGAAAGCTCCAGTAGGGATTTATGATCCGATAAATCATAATCTGGATTAATGTTTATTAATGTTTAGTTGTTAAGGCTTTAATCCCATAAATCATAATCTGGATTATTTTTTATTAATGTTTAGTTGTTAAGGCTTTAATCCCATAAATTATAATCTGGATTAATGTTTATTAATGTTTAGTTGTTAAGGCTTTAATCCCATAAATTATAATCTGGATTCATTTTGAATTGTTAAGGCTTCAAAATTAAACATATCTGGTTTTCTGAGAGGAAGACGATGCAGCAAAGTGACCCACAGCAATAGTTTATAACAGCAGAGAAAAACTAACCAAGAGGTTTTCATGCCAACCAGAACCAGAACCAGAACCAGAACCAGAACCAGAACTAGAACCAGAACTAGAACCAAAACTGTATCACACCATTAAACTGATTTATGTTTCCAACGATGATCTGTGTGTCGTTCTAGAGATTTGTTGGTGTTTTAACAAAATACGTCCCGTCGTCGTCACCTACGTCCCATCGTCAACACCTACGTCCCGTTGTCAACACCTACGTCCCGTCGTCAACACCTACGTCCCGTCGTCAACACCTACGTCCCGTCGTCAACACCTACGTCCCGTCGTCAACACCTACGTCCCGTTGTCACCTACGTCCCGTTGTCAACACCTACGTCCCGTCATCACCTACGTCCCGTTGTCAACACCTACGTCCCGTCATCACCTATGTCTGCTCATCATCACCTACGTCCCCTCGTCAACACCTACGTCCCGTCGTCAACACCTACGTCCTGTCATCGTCACCTACGTCCCGTCGTCGTCACCTACGTCCCGTCGTCTACCCATACGTCCCGTCGTCAACACCTACGTCCCGTCGTCGTCACCTACGTCCCGTCGTCTACCCATACGTCCCGTCGTCAACACCTACGTCCCGTCGTCGTCACCTACGTCCCGTCGTCGTCACCTACGTCCCGTCGCTGTCACGTACGTCCCGTCGTCAACCCATACGTCCCATCGTCAACACCTACGTCCCGTCGTCAACCCATACGTCCCGTCGTCGTCACCTACGTCCCCTCGTCAACACCTACATCCCATCGTCATCACCTACGTCCCGTTGTCACCTACGTCACGTCGTCAACACCTACGTCCCGTCGTCAACACCTACGTCCCGTCGTCAACACCTACGTCCCCTCGTCGTCACCTACGTCCCATCGTCAACACCTACGTCCCGTCGTCTACCCATACGTCCCGTCATCAACACCTACGTCCCGTCGTCGTCACCTACGTCCCGTCGTCGTCACCTACGTCCCGTCGCTGTCACGTACGTCCCGTCGTCAACCCATACGTCCCATCGTCAACACCTACGTCCCGTCGTCAACCCATACGTCCCGTCGTCGTCACCTACGTCCCCTCGTCAACACCTACATCCCATCGTCATCACCTACGTCCCGTTGTCACCTACGTCCCGTCGTCAACACCTACGTCCCGTCGTCAACACCTACGTCCCCTCGTCGTCACCTACGTCCCATCGTCAACACCTACGTCCCGTCGTCCACACCTACGTCCCGTCGTCATCACCTACGTCCTGTTGTCACCTGCGTCCCATTGTCACTACAGAACTACTACAGAACTACTGCAGAACTAATACAGAACTAATACAGAACTAATACAGGCGTTGGTAATGAGCTATATGAGCGGTTCGGGTGCAGCAGAGCAGCTCTGGAGGAAGTGAAACATGATTCTTCATGTGTGAAAGTTGCTGAGAGAATCCCTTGTTTTGTTGCCAAGAAGTTGTTCTGACTAACCGGCGTGGCAGCGGCCAACAGCGAAGCTGTGATGTGACTTCTGACGCCGCCAGCCGACTAAAGGTGGCAACAGAGATGCCGCCAAGGACGAGCTTGCAGCCCGCCAACACCCACCGCACCCACGTCAAAAAGAAAAAAGATAGAGGAATGAAGTTGTGTCTGAAAGTGAAACTAAGCTCCTCAGCAGCACCGTCACCGGCTGACAGACAACGGCAGACCGCAGGAAATACGACGCCTCGCACCGACGCAGCGGTCGCCAAGGTTACAGTGCCGCATAACACGCAGGTGAACACCATGAGATAGATGTCGTATCGGACGGGCGACATGCTACACAAAGACATAAAGCCTGAATGCACATAGAGTATATAGACAGTATATACAGCAGCAGCTTTACAGCACAGGGATTCATTCAGCCTGTAAAATGTGACACGCTGATAGAGAGAGGTGATAAATTACATACTGCAGAGAGAGAGAGAGGGATCGGCCTGTAGAGAGATACTGTATTTATATAAATATATATATATATATGTGTGTGTGCAGAGATAGAGGTGTATAGATGAATGGAAACAGAATGAAGACAAGCAGACGACATCATCTGTCCCTAAGAAGCTCATATTGTTCTTCTATTATATTTATGTAGCTGATGCTTTTATCCAAAGAGACTTACAGTAAAACCCAGAAAAGAGCAAGAACCAAGTTAAACTGCTTTAAGTGTTGCATTTAGAAACAATAAAGCTGAATCAGTTCCTTTAGTGCACATCTGTTTGTGTTCCTATCACATCTGTAGAACCATAAAGATCACAGAGATAATGTGTTAATAACAACGACGTTTCTACTCATCGTGGCGGTGAACCTCCGAGATCCTGAAACGTCTCGTCTTTGATTTATTTAGTTCGTAGATGTCGGCCTAAAATAACAGAAACAGTCGGGAAGTTCAATGAAACACTTTTCAAGAAATGTCCACCCGAGTCCGTCCCGTCGTCGCCGCCCATGCCACCTTGGTTTTTGGCTGTCACCATTTAGTTTTTTTGGCATCACCACCTTGGCTTTCGGCGGTCACCACCTTGGTTTTTGGTCATCGGCATTTTGTTTTTTTTGTCTGTCGCCATCTTGGATTTTAGCCGTCGCCATCTGGTTCTTAGCCGTCGCCATCTTGGATTTTGGCCGCCGCAATTTAGTTTTTTTTGGCCCTCGCCATCGTGTTTTTTGTTGTCGTCTCCATCTTGGTTTTTCGCCATCACCGTCTTGTTTTTTGGCCGTCGCCATCTTGGTTTTTGGCCGTCGCCATCTTGGTTTCTGGCCGTCGCCATCTCTGTTTCTGGCAATCGCCATCTTGGTTTCTGGCCGTCCCCATCTTGGTTTCTGGCAATCGCCATCTTGGTTTCTGGCCGTCGCCATCTCTGTTTCTGGCAATCGCCATCTTGGTTTCTGTCCATCGCCATCTCTGTTTCTGTCCATCGCCATCTCTGTTTCTGGCAATCGCCATCTTGGTTTCTGTCCATCGCCATCTTGGTTTCTGGCCGTCGCCATCTTGGTTTCTGGCCGTCGCCACCTCTGTTTCTGGCAATCGCCATCTTGGTTTCTATCCATCGCCACCTCTGTTTCTGACAATCGCCATCTTGGTTTCTGTCCATCGCCATCTTGGTTTCTGTCCATCGCCATCTTGGTTTCTGGCCGTCCCCATCTTGGTTTCTGGCCGTCCCCATCTTGGTTTCTGGCCGTTGCCACCTCTGTTTCTGGCAATTGCCATCTTGGTTTTTGGCCGTCGCCATCTTGGTTTTTTTGTCCATCGCCATCTTGTTTTTGGCCGTTGCCATCTTGTTTTTTTGCAACCAGAAGTGACACTAGAGGGTGGAGCTAAGTACAAACGAACGCTGAATAAAACATTTTTAGTGAAGCTAAATCTTATATTTAACTTTGATGAACTGAAACACAGTGAAAGGGTTAGAGTTCAGTGAAAGGGTTAAAGTTCAGTGAAAGGGTTAGAGTTCGGTGAAAGGGTTAAATTTCAGTGAAAGGGTTAGAGTTCAGTGAAAGGGTTAAAGTTCAGTGAAAGGGTTAAAGCTCAGTGAAAGGGTTAAAGTTCAGTGAAAGGGTTAAAGTCAGTGAAAGGGTTAAAGTTCAGTGAAAGGATTCGGTGAAAGGATTAAAGTTCAGTGAAAGGGTTAGAGTTCAGTGAAAGGGTTAGAGTTCAGTGAAAGGGTTAGAGTTCAGTGAAAGGGTTAAAGTTCAGTGAAAGGGTTAGAGTTCAGTGAAAGGGTTAAAGTTCAGTGAAAGGGTTAAAGTTCAGTGAAAGGGTTAGAGTTCAGTGAAAGGGTTAGAGTTCAGTGAAAGGGTTAAAGTCAGTGAAAGGATTAAAGTTCAGTGAAAGGGTTAAAGTCAGTGAAAGGGTTAAAGTTCAGTGAAAGGGTTAAAGCTCAGTGAAAGGGTTAGAGTTCAGTGAAAGGGTTAGAGTTCAGTGAAAGGGTTAAAGTCAGTGAAAGGATTAAAGTTCAGTGAAAGGGTTAAAGTCAGTGAAAGGGTTAAAGTTCAGTGAAAGGGTTAAAGTTCAGTGAAAGGATTCGGTGAAAGGATTAAAGTTCAGTGAAAGGGTTAGAGTTCAGTGAAAGGGTTAAAGTCAGCGAAAGGGTTAAAGTCAGTGAAAGGGTTAAAGTCAGTGAAAGGGTTAAAGTTCAGTGAAAGGGTTAAAGTCAGTGAAAGGGTTAAAGTCAGTGAAAGGGTTAAAGTCAGTGAAAGGGTTAAAGTCAGTGAAAGGGTTAAAGTTCAGTGAAAGGGTTAAAGTCAGTGAAAGGGTTAAAGTTCAGTGAAAGGGTTAAAGTTCAGTGAAAGGGTTAAAGTTCAGTGAAAGGGTTAAAGTCAGTGAAAGGGTTAAAGTTCAGTGAAAGGGTTAAAGTCAGTGAAAGGGTTAAAGTCAGTGAAAGGGTTAAAGTTCAGTGAAAGGGTTAAAGTTCAGTGAAAGGGTTAAAGTCAGTGAAAGGGTTAAAGTTCAGTGAAAGGGTTAAAGTCAGTGAAAGGGTTAAAGTCAGTGAAAGGGTTAAAGTTCAGTGAAAGGGTTAAAGTTCAGTGAAAGGGTTAAAGTCAGTGAAAGGGTTAAAGTTCAGTGAATGGGTTAGAGTTCAGTGAAAGGGTTAAAGTCAGTGAAAGGGTTAAAGTTCAGTGAAAGGGTTAAAGTCAGTGAAAGGGTTAAAGTTCAGTGAAAGGGTTAAAGTTCAGTGAAAGGGTTAAAGTCAGTGAAAGGGTTAAAGTTCAGTGAATGGGTTAGAGTTCAGTGAAAGGGTTAAAGTCAGTGAAAGGGTTAAAGTCAGTGAAAGGGTTAAAGTTCAGTGAAAGGGTTAAAGTTCAGTGAAAGGGTTAAAGTCAGTGAAAGGGTTAAAGTCAGTGAAAGGGTTAAAGTCAGTGAAAGGGTTAAAGTCAGTGAAAGGGTTAAAGTTCAGTGAAAGGGTTAAAGTTCAGTGAAAGGGTTAAAGTTCAGTGAAAGGGTTAAAGTTCAGTGAAAGGGTTAAAGTCAGTGAAAGGGTTAAAGTTCAGTGAAAGGGTTAAAGTTCAGTGAAAGGGTTAAAGTTCAGTGAAAGGGTTAAAGTCAGTGAAAGGGTTAAAGCTCAGTGAAAGGGTTAAAGTCAGTGAAAGGGTTAAAGTTCAGTGAAAGGGTTAAAGTTCAGTGAAAGGGTTAAAGTCAGTGAAAGGGTTAAAGTTCAGTGAATGGGTTAGAGTTCAGTGAAAGGGTTAAAGTCAGTGAAAGGGTTAAAGCTCAGTGAAAGGGTTAAAGTCAGTGAAAGGGTTAAAGTCAGTGAAAGGGTTAAAGCTCAGTGAAAGGGTTAAAGTCAGTGAAAGGGTTAAAGCTCAGTGAAAGGGTTAAAGTCAGTGAAAGGGTTAAAGTCAGTGAAAGGGTTAAAGTCAGTGAAAGGGTTAAAGTTCAAAAGGTTGAAAGGAGTGATAAAGTTTGCCGTCGTGGTTCGGACTACGGATCCTCCGTGTTGTTGCACACTGTGTTTAGAAGTGTGTTTTTTGGTGATGGACGATCGATGATAAAACCTACTAGTAGGTGTAGCAGAGCTCTACTGACCCACACCTATGAGGCTGATAACCACTGATCACACCTATTTAAACACACACAATAAAGTGAGAAGCTATCAGGGAGTTAAAAGACTAAATATTCACACACAGTGAGAGGAAGCTGTCGTGGGTCACATGATGACCACGACTGTGTGATGAGACTGACGGAGGATATATGAAGAACAGGTGGCGTGTCTCTCTCTCTCTCTCTCTCTCTCTCTCTGCAGGAGTGTCAGTGTCACTCGCCCCCTCCCATCAGAGGGAGTCCCTCTCTGGCACCACGACCACTTCCTGTGGCTCTCGCCTCTCCTTCCTGTTCACGACGCCGCTCGCTCGCCAACACGGACAGTTACACAACTTCCGCCTCCCCCCCGTCCTTCTGTTATTTTAATGAATGGATTCACAGAAAAAGGTTTAAGCTGTAAAAATAGCCTGGATGAACGCACTTCATCCTGAAAACGGGAGCTATCTCAGGATGTGACACATTAAATGTCAAATAACAGAAAAAGGCTGGTTAATCATTTCATTTTCAGAGTCACCGTCATAACATCCACCAGATTAACATGGAACCGTCCGGAAGCAACGCTGTCGATCAGTAGACGGCCTTAAAGCTGTCCTATAGGTATCTCTGTGTATTTATTCTTCAGCTCTAACAAACACAATGAGTCTATTTCCCTTTTCTTCATGACACTCAGCACGACTTTCAACCACGACTTTCAACAACGGATTTCTCCTGCGTTTTCCAACGAATGTCCAGCAACACGTGACGCACGTGTACATTTACGCTTTCCGGTCTTTTCAAAATAAACCTACTTAGTTAGCTTTAGTAAAAGATCGTGATTTGGGTTAAAACAACTCGAGAAGTGGCGTAACTAAAGTACGGAAGTTGTTTGTCGTGTAACTTCCGTAGTTATTTTAACCCAAAGGTTGACTTATTTGTTACGTAACTTCCGTACTTAAGGAACGCCATTTAAGTGGTTATTTTAACCCAAACCGCCATCTCTTCCTAAACCTTTTTTTTGTTGTTGTTTCGTGTGAAGACAGAAGTTTATTTTGAAAAGACTGTATTAATGTAACGAGCTGTGGCATTCATAGGAGAACGCAGGAACACTGAGGAATAAGTTGTTCCTTTAGAAATCATACGAACCGTTGTACGAGGAAACGTCGACCAGCTTCATCACACAACCACCTCTGGATGTGTGTACAGATGTTTAAACCGTTCTAAATGTGGGTTCCGCTCAGTGATGAAGATGTTTCTAAATGAGGGTTCCGCTTGGTGAAAACTGGCTCTGAGTCGTATTGATTATCTATCAGCAGCATGTTGATTTTCAGAGAGCTGAAGTGAAAGCTGCCTGAAGGGAAACTCATCGATCTGAACACTGACAGATGATCTGGAGAACCGACGGAATCATTCCTCATTGCTACTAAAACTACAAGTTCTACAACCGGTACTGTTCTGTGTGTGGTTCTTCGTGTGGTTCTGTGTGTGTAGTTCTGTGTGGGGTTCTGTGTTTGGTTCTGTGTGTGGTTCTCTGTGTGTGGTACTGTGTGTGGTTCTTCGTGTGGTTCTGTGTGTGGTTCTGTGTGTGGTTCTGTGTGTGGTTCTTCGTGTGGTTCTGTGTGTGTGGTTCTGTGTGGGGTTCTGTGTTTGGTTCTGTGTGTGGTTCTCTGTGTTTGGTTCTGTGTGTGGTTCTCTGTGTGTGGTACTGTGTGTGGTTCTTCGTGTGGTTCTGTGTGTGGTTCTGTGTGTGGTTCTGTGTGTGGTTCTTCGTGTGGTTCTGTGTGTGTGGTTCTGTGTGGGGTTCTGTGTTTGGTTCTGTGTGTGGTTCTCTGTGTTTGGTTCTGTGTGTGGTTCTCTGTGTGTGGTACTGTGTGTGGTTCTTCGTGTGGTTCTGTGTGTGGTTCTGTGTGTGGTTCTGTGTGTGGTTCTCCGTGTGGCTGCCTCCATGTTGATGTCTGTAGTTCTCCAGTGTGAGCTGGTATTCTTATAAAGAGACCTGACAGGCTGTATATATGTATATGTGGTCATAAAGCTGGACAGCCGCAGTATATAATGACTGTGTGTGTGTGTGTGTGTGTGTGTGTGTGTGTGCGTGCATGGCGGCGGAGCTGCAGCAGGATTTATGGGAGCTGTAGTCTGAACTGATTGGCTGATACGGTGGCGTTTATTTAAAACAGCGTGTCCTGAAACGACCCCACATCCATCTTCACTTCCTGCACCTCCTCCGCCTCTTCCTCCTCCTCCTCCTTCCCCCCCCTCTTCCTCTTCCTCCTCCTCCTCCTCCTCCCCCTCTTCCTCTTCCTCCTCTTCCTCCTCCTCCTCCTCCTCCCCTCTCCTCCTCCTCCAGGCCATAAACTCAGTGTCCTCCCCCTCCCTAAATCATCCTCGCTGCTCCTCATTCCTCCACAGATTCACTGCTCCCTCCTCCTCCTCCTCCTCCACCTGACCAGCAGTGCTCCTTCATCACAGCCTCCTCCTCCTCCTTCTCCTCTTCCCCCTCTTCCTCTTCCTCCTCCTCCTCCTCCCCCTCTTTCTCCTTCCTCCCCATGCTTTGAGGAAAGGAGATGCAGAGAGGAGAGGATAAAATGAGGAGAGGAAACAAGGAGAGGAGACGACCTGAGGTGAGGAGAGGAGACTATGAGGAGAGGAAACAAGAAGAGGACATGAAGTGAGGAAAGGAGACAAGGAGAGGAGAGGGGTCTAGGAGAGAGAAGAGGAAACAAGGAGACGGGAGGAGAGGAAAAGAAAGGAAAGGAGACAAGAGGAGGAAATGAGGAGAGAAGAGGGGGCTCAGAGAATAGAGTACAGAAAAGGAAAGGAGGAGGAGGAGAGAAGAGGAGAAAGAGGAGGAAGAGGGGGAGGAGGAAGAGGAAGAGGAGGAAGAGGAGGAGGAGGAGGAGGAAGAGGAAGAGGAAGAGGAGGAGGAGGAGGGAGAGGAGGAGGAGGAGGAAGAGGAAGAGAAAGAGGAGGAGGAAGAGGAGGAAGAGGAGGAGGAGGAGGAGGAGGAGGAAGAGGAAGAGGAAGAGGAAGAGGAAGAGGAGGAGGAGGGAGAGGAGGAGGAGGAGGAGGAGGAAGAGGAAGAGGAAGAGGAAGAGGAGGAGGAGGAAGAGGAAGAGGAGGAGGAGGAGGAAGAGGAGGAGGAGGAGAAGGTGGAGGAGGTGGAAGAGGTGGAAGAGGAGGAGGAAGAGGAAGAGGAGGAGGAGGAGGAAGAGGAGGAGGAGGAGAAGGTGGAGGAGGTGGAAGAGGTGGAAGAGGAGGAGGAAGAGGAAGAGGAGGAGGAGGAGGAAGAGGAGAAGGTGGAGGAGGTGGAAGAGGTGGAAGAGGAGGAGGAAGAGGAAGAGGAGGAGGAGGAGAAGGTGGAGGAGGTGGAAGAGGTGGAAGAGGAGGAGGAAGAGGAAGAGGAGGAGGAGGAGGAAGAGGAGGAGGAGGAGAAGGTGGAGGAGGTGGAAGAGGTGGAAGAGGGTCTGCCATGATGAAGAAGGAGGGACATTTTATGGTGGGAGGAGAAAAGTGCCGAGGCAGCAGCTCAACTCAAACACCCAGTCTGTTTCCCTTCACACACACACACACACACACAAGCTCTGCCATAGACACACATGATTGTTACACAGAGTGCACACACACACACACACACAGAGAGAGAGTTTGCTGACTCCAGACTTGTTCAGTCAGAGTTAACAGGAGGAGACGCTCAGACAGGAAACACCTCCATCCATCAGTCAGCCAGCGAGGGGACAGACTCCGAGAGGACGAGGACATATTCTATATTTATATATACATTATAAAACAAAGAAGAAGAGGAAGAAGAATAGGAGGATGAAGAGGATGAGGAAGAAGAAGAAGAAGAACAAGAAGAAGAAGATGAGGATGATGATGATGAGGATGAGGATGATGATGATGATGATGAGGATGATGAGGATGATGAGGATGATGATGATGAAGATGAAGATGAAGATGAAGATGACAGGTCTGATGTGTTTATCTTCATGTAATCCTGTCTCTCTCTCTCTCTGTGTTGATGTTCATTATTATTCCACGGCGTGTTCAGGAAACTCTGTAAACTCTGTCACCACGGTAACTCGGAGCCTCCTCACGAATTCGAGGAGGCCGGCCGGCATTATCGATCGCTCTGAGCCGGCGTCCTGAGGGACGGCGAGGGACGTTCTGAATCAATCATCCTCCGCGGTGACCACACGGCAGCATCTCAACGCTCGCTTTTTCTCCCCCCCGACCTGTCACATTCAGCACATGGCGGATACAGGGAGGAGAACCGATCAGATGTTTACATGGCAAAATATAAAGTTAACTTCAGCTGTAAACGCTGAACGCCAAGGCTGAGATCAGGGAGAATGTTTCCTCAATAATATATATATATATATATATATACACACTGAACATTAGTAGTTATGGGAGAAATAATGAGAGCAGATGAAGGACACAGCTATAATATCACCTCTTATCGAGGCCTCCCACTAAAGCACTTCTGTTAAACTGCTCAGAAAAAACCCTTATTGTCAATCTAGCTACGAAAGCCATCCATCCTCTGAATGCTCTAGGTCTCTAGTCTGATCCATCCATCCTCTGAATGCTCTAGGTCTCTAGTCTGATCCATCCATCCTCTGAATGCTCTAGGTCTCTAGTCTGATCCATCCATCCTCTGAATGCTCTAGGTCTCTAGTCTGATCCATCCATCCTCTGAATGCTCTAGGTCTCTAGTCTGATCCATCCATCCTCTGAATGCTCTAGGTCTCTAGTTTGATCCATCCATCCTCTGAATGCTCTAGGTCTCTAGTCTGATCCATCCATCCTCTGAATGCTCTAGGTCTCTAGTTTGTGGCTGTATAGTTTCATGAGGCTGTGATTATACTAGAGGTCATCACAGGTCATTTTATACAGAGAGGTCACGTTGGTCAAGGTCACACATGAATCCAGTTGGGCTCATTGAATCCACCAGAGCCTCAGCTTTACAGTGAGACCCAATTTATGGAAGTCAACACTGTTTATGAACTCCAGTATGCAGAAATATTCAGATACACCATTTTAGAACAGGAGACAATAACACATTTATACTGCATGTGAGCAGCTTTGGAGCGTTATTTAACCACCTTCACCACGAGCTAGTCTGACAACATGCAGGACAGGAGTGTAGTCTGTTGGAGCGACCGTGTGCAGAACACCAGCAAAGCAACACATCTACTGTAGCTCACGAGGCGAGTTACAAAGAAGGAGAATTAATATTTCAGCTGCAGTTATTCCGGCTCACTGCGGAGATTAGACGGAGCGGTGACGGACGATTTACTTTTAACACCAACATGTCCTCAGCAGGTCGGAGGCAGCATCAGAGTGTGAAGCTTTTACGGGTTCCTCCGAGGTTTTAATCCCACGGAGTAAAGAGACGACAGAGAGACATGTTCCAGATGTTTGTCACCATTTAGGTCACATCTTCCCCCAAATTCATCCTGCTTCTTTGGAAACTTTGAAATCACTAGAAAGAATTAGGGGTTAAATATTTTTTTAAAAGAGTTGCTGTGTGGTGACAAAGGTTTCTAAAGAGTGAGATCCATGAGGTCAATCCAGTAGCACAAAGGTTAACCCAGTAGCGCAAAGAAAAACCCAGTAGCACAAAGGTTAACCCAGTAGCGCAAAGAAAAACCCAGTAGCACAAAGGTTAACCCAGTAGCGCAAAGAAAAACCCAGTAGAACAAAGGCTACAAATGTGCGATTAATGGTGTTTAACTATTGGAATCTATTGACGGTCCTAACTCAAACACTTCCTAAACTTTTGCAGGCATCTTGAAACACTAGAGTTCATACCGGACTATAACTTAATACTGGAAACACTCGATGTGGGATCTTCCTCGACGCTCTCCACATCCTGTAAAGACCGCTAGAAACAGACTTCATTTCACAACGTAAGCGAGTTTTACTCTTCAACGTGAAGCACATAATGAAATCAAAAGCTTGCTTCATATCTACCTGTGAAAACACACCACAGATGAAATGTTGGAGCTGTCCATGTTATCACAGAAGAAGTTTCATAAGAGTTTAAAACTCGGAGCTGTTCATAAAGAGAGAGACTTTTCTTCACGCTGAGCGTGGAGATGAAAGAGACGGCGGGCGAAGCCGGCGGCTCGCAGGTGAGTGTCGTGTTGAAGAGTAATTGGCAGCAGAGAGAGGCTGATGAAAGGCTGAGCGGCTGACCTGTTTGCTCCTTCAGACACACTCTGATATCCTCTACATCTGCGTATCATCTCAAATCCACTTCCTCACGTCTCTTTGTCCCGTTCTCATCGGGGAATGTTTTCTTCTCCAACTGAAGGTGAAGCAAAGCCGGACCGTCTGCTCCAACGCTCGACTCTAAACTCTTTGTCTCGTGTTGTCAAAGCTCAGAGAGCGAAAGTTCAACAAGATACAAGCGTTCGTACGGGGTTCATTTCTCTCGTGGTGATTTTAATATCACATGGTTGATCTGTGGTTTTTACCCCCCGACCATAAATATAATTAAAGCTCTGATCACCTGCTGTTTTCCAGCACACTCGCTGGTCCTCCCTTAATCAGAGAGCGCTTATTTTAACCCAAACGTTGACTTCTTTGTCATGAAACGTCCGTACTTAAAGTCTGTGTCAAGAGGACTCCACACACCACAGTGTTACTAACCACCCAGACAAATTTGAATGATTAAAAAAATCGCCAAGGACATGGGATGGATTACAATCATCAAAATACAATCCAAAAACAATCATGGAAATATCAACACCCAAAAATATGAAGGTCCATCGTGGGGCTTGAGTTCACGACCCTGGATGTACGAGTGTCACGCTCTACCGACGGAGCCAGCCCAGATAACCTGTCATCATTATCTGGGCTTCTGTTTGCCTCTCAAAAAGGTCCAGGTTTGTGAAGACGGATGGGGTTACGTTAAGGACGACTCCAGTGCGTCATCGAGCCATGATTTCAGCCCCGCCTAAAAAATCCTGAACACAAAACTGGCGAAAAACAGTTTAACGGTCTTTAACTCCACAATCCAGAACTACAACGTTCACAGTGTTTTCATGTTTTCAGTCTTTATCTTCCAACATTTATGATGAGTTTAGAAACAAATCTCTGAATTTCCTTTACAGGGCCTTTAAGTAACGCCACCTCTGTACTTATTTTAACCCAAACGTTGACTTAATTGTCACGTCGTAACTTCCGTACTTGAATAAAGACACTTCCGTTACATTGACCACAGTTTGGAAATTCACCTGCAATGTTGGAAACCTTTGAATGTGTGTGTGTGTGTGTGTGTGTGTGTGTGTGTGTGTGTGGAGTAAGGTCTGGTGGGCTCAGCAGGTTCAGGAAGGGCTTTCCAGAACAGATGGAGGACACACACACACACACACACACACAAACACACACATACATACACACACACACACACACGCACACACACACGCACACACACACACATTATTACACACACAATTAGCGCAGCAGCTAATTTGTCTTTGCTGACAGCAGAACAAATGCTAGCACTCCCCGTCGCTAATACAGTTAGCTTGCTAGGCCAGGTCATTACTAGTGTTCATGTTACTACAGACGTCTGGTAGCAGAGGAGCTGGAGGACGTTCCTCCTTCAGCTAAAAACACACAGCTGGTGTTTAAACATGGAACATGTCCGAGTGAGCAGGTGCTGTTTCATCAACACACGCTCGTTACATGCATAGTGTCCTTTCAAAATACACTTCCATTTTCACAGGAAGGTAGGTTTAAACAACACAACCACTTAGTTAGGGTTAGGACACGGTCGTGGTTGACGTTAACTTCACTGACTGACGACTCACGGGACTCACGGGGCTGACGATACTAATAACTCACGATACTAACGACTCACAGGACTGACGATACTAATAACTCACGTGACTGACGATACTGACGACTAACGATACTAACGACTCATGTGACTCACTGTTTTGTCCACATTATAATCGTCCATCCTAAGTTAAAAGCTGCTGTTGCCTCAGATGCTGTTGACCGTTAAACTCTTGTTTACGTGTCCATTATTTGTTCCTCTACAGAGAAGTGTTTTAATTTCCCAAACTGAAGGTGTGAAGGAGTGAACACAGGTCAACCAGGAGGCTCTGCAGCAGAGGTGATGTCTCCCTGGTTGAAGTCGACGGCGGATGGTAATTACAGGCGAAGGGAGCGAGCTGGACGTGGACGCCTCTTCTGTTATTAATGAAAGCTAATGAAGGCAGCAGCTCTGATCTCCATCCCTCACTGAGACAGGGAGAGGCAGCTGGCTTCATTTAGACTACAGGCCGACATCCAATACTAACATATCTGTGAGTGTGTCTCATTACTAAGTCAGGGAGGTTTCCTGATTAAATACACGACTGAGTTTCAACACAAACTGCTTTTCATAAAATGCTGGTCCTTGTCTCATGGTCTCTCGTGTGTGTCCGCTGTTCAGACTCAGACTCCAACACAAACTCCAGTGAAGCACCAAAACCTCTTGGTTGTATCTAGTGAAGCTGTTAAACAGTGTTGGCCGCGGTCGGAGGACGCGGGGGAGACCGGAGCTTTGGTCTCCAGGACCGGAGTCTCTGCTCCTCTGCTCCTCTGCCTGCCTTCACTCACACACCGCGCTCCTTCTCTCTCTCTCTCTCCACCTCTCCCGTGCATGCTGCTCACTCCACACTGCAGCAGAGTTAGTTTAGCTCTGAGAATATCTAGTGAATGTTCAGTGGACGTTTGTGCAGAAATAACTGCTGCAGCTCCTCCAGACCAACAGAGGTTTCCCGTGTCTGGTGAAGTGACGGGGCTCCGCAGAGAGAAACGTTATCGTCTCCGACCAAAACTCCGGCGTCTCCCCCGTTCCCTCCGGCCGCGGTCGGGAGGCTGAGGCGGGAAAAGCCAACACTAGGATCAGCATTGATTCATGGAGAGACCTTGGTCTGGTCAGCTAACATTACTGCCAAGCAGCTGGAATATAGAGTGATATTGTGCTTTTAGCTGACGTGTGTCTCCTCACTGTGTTGAGCGATGCTCCTTCATGTCTATGTAGAGCGAGCACAAGCGCCAGCAACAGGACGCTGACTTTAGTAAATAGTCGGTTCAGGGCCGGGTCTAGCACTTTTGGTGCCCGAGACAACCCCAGCTAGTCATCTCTAATGTCTGTGATATCTGGATTCTGGCAGCCAACAACACAGCAAGAGGACATTTTAGATGTGTAACTTTAGCCCACTGCTAGCGTTAGTTAGCCTCCAGTCTTTCCTTTGTTTAGCCTCCAGCTAACACCGTGACCTCATCATGACCTCATCATGACCTCATCATGACCTCATCATGACGTCAACACAAAGGGTTTATAATAAATAGTGAATTATTTGGAGGGTTTTGTGTTTGTGACTGTACAACCTGCAGTGTAACTAAACCAGAGACCCCTCTGTAAGTCGGAGGATGTATTTCCTCCAGATGTGTGACCCTCTGCAGGACTCTAACTTTGTCACCATAAACATCAGGAATCGTCCCCACAGATGTTCCCTTCAGTCCAGTTGCTGCAGCCTTTGATTTGGACTTCCTCCAGCGTCTCTCCTCCACATCAAAGCAGACGCTCATTTTCACTACATTTGCATTTCTTCTGCCAATTAAAGCCGAGAGGTCGGGTTTGTTTACATCTGCTGCGCTGACTTCACTTTCCTCAGTGTGACATTAAACACTAAATAAAGCTAAAATCCCAGGAAACCGTCGTGTGGTTGTCTTTGTGCAGCGAGAGGGAGGTTAGACACATCAAATATTCATTCAGAAATAAATAGAAATACTGCTGCTGTTGCATGTGCTGTTGCATGTGCTCACTTAATGTCTGCACTGACATTCAGACAATTTGTAATTACAAGTCACTAATGTTTTATTCAGTACTTTGTCTGTTTATTCAACATATAACTTGCTGTTTTATTTTCTCCATATTGTCTCGTTACACGGTGCTGCGCCCTTCCTGTTACATATTTAGATATAATGTTTAATCGCAAATTAATCGTGCATTTTTTATCTGTTCAAAATGAACCTTAAAGGGAGATTTGTCAAGTATGTATGTATTTATTATATATTTATTATTGTAAATCAATTAACAACACAAAACAATGACAGATATTGTCCAGAAACCCTCACAGGTACTGCATTTAGCATAAAACAATATAATCCAATCATAACATGGCAAACTGCAGCCCAACAGGCAGCAGGATGGACGTTTTTGGCCGTTGCCATCTTAATTTGTGGCTGTCGCCATCTTGGCTTTTGGCGGTCATCATCTTGTTTTTTTTGTCACCATCATGGTTTTTGGCGGTCACCATCTTGTTTTTTTGCAACCAGTAGTGACACTAGAGGGCGGAGCTAAGTACATCCGAACGCTGAATAAGAAATGTTGAGGCAACCAAAATGTTCTAATTAACTCTGATGAAGTGAAAGGGTTAAAGTTGTGAGACGAAAACACGGACAAATCCCAGACCGGACAACGCCGTGGTAGCGACCTGTCAATCAGCAGGTAGCCCCTCCCTAAAGCATCCCCTGCTTTATGGTCTATCTGACTCTAAATGGGACCATCATCCACTAAATGAACATCATGCTGTATTGAAGAAGACTTGAAACTAGAGATTGAGACCATAAACTCATGTTTACAATGTTTACTGAGGTAATAAATCAAGAGAGGAGTAGACTCATTTTCTCATAGACTTCTATGCAACCAGAGGAGTCGCCCCCTGCTGGCTGGTAGAGAGGATGCAGGTTTAAGACACTTCAGCATTGGCTTCACTTCTCAGACTCAGAAGTTGCCCACAGGAGAAAACACAGATCCTGGTTTTCAAATCGCAGGAGGCGCAATATTTGTTAAAGACGAAATGTGTGCAAAAATAAATTTTTTTTTATGTTTTTCAATGAAAATGAGAATAATGATTTAAATTCCCTCTAATATCACAAATCATATCACAATTGAAATATCAGTCAAAATAATTGAAATTAGACTTTTTCAAAATCGTAGCACTAAAGACACAAATGCACTCTACTGATGTGCACACGCAGAGCACATTAAGTACAGAATTTAGATGGATAGTAAATGCAGAGGGCAGAACAGGGATCAATATGATGTTCAACACGGTGAAACATCACAACACACACACACACACACACACACACACACACACACCTGTCCACCTACTTCAGTGCGTGGAACCAACGGGGCAGAAGAGTTTGCTGATCCGGAGATGAGGACTGGAACAGAGAAGATGGATGGCTGGATGTATGGATGGACTGGTGGGCGATCGGGTTCGGGTCACGGGCTGATGTGTCCCAGACGGATTCTTCTGCAGGTCTGAACACGGGAGGAAGCGATCGATGACGAGGGGTAGACGGCGTCGGGAGGCCTTGATCCGCCAGGCAGAAAGGAGACGGGAGAAAAGTCAATCTGCAGCTCACAGCGGTGATTCAAAATGAGAAGCAACACACAAACATACCAAACTATTTCTCACTTCATCCAGTCGGGTTCTCAGCAGTTTGCTGAAGGACCACAGGTCTCTACACAAACATTCAACTTCAAACAGCTAAACTTAGTTCTTCAACATTCACTTTATTGTCCCGCATTGTAGGAACTTTTAACTAAACTTCCACCAACGCTACATCCATAAAACACAGTCCACATCCATGAAACACCAGAGTAGAACAGGAAACAAGAGACATATACAAGAACACAATAATAAAACACACACTGATGCTAAAACTAGAGCTGTCAAAGATAACATGATAATAACGCATTAACGCAAATTCATTTTTCATTCAAATTCAGACACTAATTTCTTTAAGACATTAACGCAACATGTGATTTTTGGGTTGTAGCGTCTCAGTTTTAAAGCTAGAGTGAAGATACTGGTTTCATATGAAACTAGAGAACCTGATGAATCCATCGGGACGGTGTAATGGCAAGAATCTGGCGATACGATTCAATATATCGCGATATTTTGCGTTTTGTTTTTAATCTAATTTCCAATTTCTAAAACCAAGATGGCGATGGGCAAAAACCAAGATGGCGACGGACAAAAACTACAAAGCCACACCGACGCTACATCCACGAAACACAATCCACATCCATAACAAGACCAGGTTAGAAAAGGGAAATCTACCCTCATTTGGCGCTGGCCGGATGTTCATTTCAGACCCTGCGAGGAGGGAATCACGAACATCTCACAGTTCAAATCTAACGGACAGAATTTAATCTTCCATCTCGACTGTCAACAACTCTCAGGAAGATCTTCCTGCAAAGATTTCCGCGTGTCAGCGCTCACACGGCGAGTCGGTGTGGGTGTTTGATAGGGAGGAAGCAGGTGTGACAGTGGATGGAGAGACTGGATAAAGAGCATTTAGCAGCTCAATGTGAACAGTGACACTGACAGCAGCAGGATTCAGTCTGAAAGCTCCGCTGAGACGAGGAGAGTCGGTCCGGCCGGCCGCCCGGGACCGGAGGAAATCCTCCTTTATTGATCCGCCCGTCAGTCAGCTGGCTCTGCAGGGACGCTCACTGGTGGACTCCTATACTTGTGAGGACCCTCATTGACATAATCCATCCCCTAATAAGATATAACACGGCACACTTCCGTACTCCGTCTGGTGACTGATGACGGAGAGGAGAAGATTTATTGGGGGTCCGTTTACTGTAGCGTTGAGTTGATTCATTAACTGACTAATTGGCAACTATTCAAGAAATTTCAAGTATTAACTTCTTATTTATACATTCTGTCATTTATATTAACACACTTTATAGAAAGCTGCAGACCTTAAACACGGAAATTAGTTATTATTTTAGCACTTCCTGTTCCCTCGTCTGGAAGTCAATGGGTTTTTAGTTAGATGTCTGAAATCAGGGCTGTGGTTAACACAAGTTGAAGAGATTTCATATGAAATCAACCATGTCATGTGAGAAAAAAAGTCTGAAATATGTCCCAAAAACAGTCAGAAAATTGTCAAAAAAAGTCAGAAAGAAAGACAGAAGAAAAGTCCAATACTGGTATCATATGAAACTAGTGAACCTGATGAATCCATCGGTACCAACCATGTCAGACTAGCTGGTCATGAAGGAGGTTAAATAACGCTCTTTTGGCGAGGAAAAACTGTCATGTCCATCTTCAAAGGGGTCCCTTGACCTCTGACCTCCAGATCAGTGAATGTAAATGGGTTCTATCTTGTGTTCAGACAAAATAACACTTTGGAATACATCAACTTGGACTTTTGGGAAATTTAAATTCCAGACATTTTTATAGACCAAACAATTACTGAATTAATTATTAATTAACAAGCAGACGAATCAACAATGAAAAGAACTGATAGGTTTAGTCTTATTTGTGGAGAAAAGTTGGATCGGTGCATTCTCACAAAGATAGAGATGTACAACAAACACAGACACACACACCAACAACAGACATGACGATCAATGTTATCAAGTGAGTTTTTACCAACACACACACACACACACACACACACACACACACACACACACACACACACACACACACACACAGCAGTGCCACTGACCTTTACACTAAAAGACAGCAGGACATCAACAAACAGGATGTGTCTCTGACCTTTCACGCATCCACTGCTAAAGAGCATACTGTACACACACACACACACATACACACACACACACACACTGTCCTCCGTCTCTAACAAGACAAATGTCCACCTCTCTAAACAGAAATGTCTTCTCTGACGTTCCCTCATCACGTTAAAACACTTCCTCTCCTTCTCGACCCGGCCGTCTCAACCTGCCCCCCAGAGGTCAAAGGTCAGATCCCACTAACAAGAACAGACACCGTCCTTGACCTCTGACCTTCAGCCTCTCTGGTGAACCTGTCAACACGTCCTGCGTATCAAAGAGTTCATTTTACACGTCTGTAACCCAGAGGTGGAATGTAACATAGTACTTTTACTGCAATCAAAAGGTGGTGAATACTTCCTGCAACACTGAGTCATGGTCAGGTCTCAGTCTATCACCTGGTTAGATAACCTGACAGAAAGGTCATACACACGTGCACACAGTAACACCAACACCACGTGCATGTATGATAACTTACATGCATTTTTAAGTTAGTCCTGAGGTGTCATTAGCCGAGCGTCTGTGTACAGATTAACTCATTATTTAACTCATTTAACTCAATATTCAACTCATTATTTAACTCATTATTTAACTCATTATTTAACTCAATATTTAACTAATAATTTAACTCATTAAGTCATTATTTAGCTCATTATTTAACTCAATATTCAACTCAATATTCAACTCATTATTTAACTCATTATTTAACTCAATATTCAACTCAATATTCAACTCATTATTTAACTCAATATTTAACTAATTATTTAACTCATTAAGTCATTATTCAACTCAATATTCAACTCATTATTCAACTCATTATTTAACTCATTATTTAACTCAATATTCAACTCAATATTCAACTCATTATTTAACTCAATATTTAACTAATTATTTAACTCATTAAGTCATTATTCAACTCAATATTCAACTCATTATTTAACTAATTATTTAACTCATTAAGTCATTATTTAACTCAATATTCAACTCAATATTCAACTCATTATTTAACTCATTATTTAACTCCTTATTTAACTCATTGTTTAACTCATTATTTAACTCAATATTCAACTCATTATTTAACTCAATATTCAACTCATTATTTAACTCAATATTCAACTCATTATTTAACTCATTATTTAACTCCTTATTTAACTCATTATTTAACTCCTTATTTAACTCATTATTCAACTCATTATTTAACTCATTATTTAACTCATTATTTAACTCATTATTCAACTCCTTATTTAACTCATTATTTAACTCATTAAGTCATTATTTAACTCCTTATTTAACTCCTTATTTAACTCATTATTTAACTCATTATTTAACTCATTATTTAACTCATTAAGTCATTATTTAACTCATTATTTAACTCATTATTTAACTCATTATTTAGCTCATTATTTAACTAATTATTTAACTCATTATTTAACTCATTATTTAGCTCATTATTTAACTCATTATTTAACTCATTATTTAACTCATTAAGTCATTATTTAACTCATTATTTAACTCATTATTTAACTCATTAAGTCATTATTTAACTCATTATTTAACTCATTATTCAACTCCTTATTTAACTCATTAACTCATTATTTAACTCCTTATTTAACTCATTATTTAACTCATTATTCAACTCCTTATTTAACTCATTAACTCATTATTTAACTCCTTATTTAACTCATTATTTAACTCATTAAGTCATTATTTAACTCATTATTTAACTCCTTATTTAACTCATTATTTAACTCATTATTTAACTCATTAAGTCATTATTTAACTCATTATTTAACTCATTATTTAACTCATTATTTAGCTCATTATTTAACTCATTATTTAACTCATTATTTAACTCATTAAGTCATTATTTAACTCATTATTTAACTCATTAAGTCATTATTTAACTCATTATTTAACTCATTATTTAACTCATTATTTAACTCATTATTTAACTCATTAAGTTATTATTTAACTCATTATTTAACTCATTATTTAACTCATTATTTAGCTCATTATTTAACTCATTATTTAACTCATTATTTAACTTATTAAGTCATTATTTAACTCATTATTTAACTCATTAAGTCATTATTTAGCTCATTATTTAGCTCATTATTTAACTCATTATTTAACTCATTAAGTCATTATTTAACTCATTATTTAACTCATTATTTAACTCATTAAGTCATTATTTAACTCATTATTTAACTCATTATTTAACTCATTATTTAACTCATTAAGTTATTATTTAACTCATTATTTAACTCATTAAGTCATTATTTAACTCATTATTTAACTCATTATTTAACTCATTAAGTCATTATTTAACTCATTATTTAACTCATTATTTAGCTCATTATTTAACTCATTATTTAACTCATTAAGTCATTATTTAACTCATTATTTAACTCATTATTTAACTCATTATTTAACTCATTAAGTCATTATTTAACTCATTATTTAACTCATTATTTAACTCATTATTTAACTCATTAAGTCATTATTTAACTCATTATTTAACTCATTAAGTCATTATTTAACTCATTATTTAACTCATTATTTAACTCATTAAGTCATTATTTAACTCATTATTTAACTCATTATTTAACTCATTAAGTCATTATTTAAGTCATTATTTAACTCATTATTTAACTCATTATTTAGCTCATTATTTAACTCATTATTTAACTCATTAAGTCATTATTTAACTCATTATTTAACTAATTATTTAACTCATTAAGTCATTATTTAACTCATTATTTAACTCATTATTTAACTCATTATTTAACTCATTAACTCATTATTTAACTCATTATTTAACTCATTATTTAACTCATTAAGTCATTATTTAACTCATTATTTAACTCATTATTTAACTCATTATTTAGCTCATTATTTAACTCATTATTTAGCTCATTATTTAACTCATTATTTAACTCATTAAGTCATTATTTAACTCATTAAGTCATTATTTAACTCATTATTTAACTCATTATTTAGCTCATTATTTAACTCATTATTTAGCTCATTATTTAACTCATTATTTAACTCATTAAGTCATTATTTAACTCATTAAGTCATTATTTAACTCATTATTTAACTCATTATTTAACTCATTATTTAACTCATTAAGTCATTATTTAACTCATTATTTAACTCATTATTTAACTCATTATTTAACTCATTATTTAGCTCATTATTTAGCTCATTATTTAACTCCTTATTTAACTCATTAAGTCATTATTTAACTCATTATTTAACTCATTAAGTCATTATTTAACTCATTATTTAACTCATTAAGTCATTATTTAACTCATTATTTAGCTCATTATTTAGCTCATTATTTAACTCCTTATTTAACTCATTAAGTCATTATTTAACTCATTATTTAACTCATTAAGTCATTATTTAACTCATTATTTAGCTCATTATTTAGCTCATTATTTAACTCCTTATTTAACTCATTAAGTCATTATTTAACTCATTATTTAACTCATTAAGTCATTATTTAACTCATTATTTAACTCATTAAGTCATTATTTAACTCATTATTTAACTCATTATTTAGCTCATTATTTAGCTCATTATTTAGCTCATTATGAAACCAGCTGCAGGCCTGTCAGCAGTGTGTTATCAGCAGAGCAGCTGACATGCTGTCTCATAACTAACAGTGTTTGTAGGTGAACACAGAGGCTTGTGTCCCACAGTCAGCCTCTATATCCTCACTGTACCCTCAGTGTAACCTCACTTTATCCTCCGTACCCTCCGTACCCTCCGTACCCTCCGTACCCTCCCGTACCCTCCCGTACCCTCCGTTCAGTAGAACGCACTGTTTTTGTGTAAATGTTGACTTTTAGAGGTTAAAATGAGCTAACTCACCTCCTGTCACTCTTCACCGTTCAGCTGCTAGTCAGTCGGCGGGGACGCGCCTGTGTGCGCGCTGGACCTAAAATCGTGTTCAAAATGAAATAACAGTTTTTTTAGTGATTTTAATGACTTCAGTGTTCGTAACTGTGGATGTGACTTTAACTAAATAAAGGCAGGAAGATAATAAGAAGAGATAAGGCGGGTATTTGTGTACAGGCGCTCTCTGGCCGCCCGTCGTTAGGGGTCCTGCTGAGGGCTTTAAACAGAAGCGCTGTTAGCATCCTGTTAGCATAGCAACATGATGGCAGCAGCACGAGCTCAGGTGATCTCTCTCTACAAGGTGATGCTGACAGAGAGCAGGAAGTTCCCCTCATACAACTACAGGTGAGCGATGACGTCAGGCTGACCTGATGCACCTGCTGGCTGTTTAAAGCTGCTGGAAGAGATGCTAATGTAGCAGCTAACGGCTAACAGCTAACAGCTAACGGCTAACGGCTAACGGCTAACAGCTAACAGCTAACAGCTAACGGCTAACGGCTAACGGCTAACGGCTAACAGCTAACGGCTAACAGCTAACGGCTAACAGCTAACGGCTAACAGCTAATGTTTACATCAGCCAGCCGACACGCTGTCACTGTGTCATAACTGTTATCATTATTATATATATATATATAGAATATATATTATTATAATATATTATTATTATATATAATATTATAATAATATATATATATATAATATAATAATAATATATTATATATATATGTATTATTATAATATATATATAATATATCATTATATATTATATATATATAATATATTTTTATATGCGCTTATAAATCACAACATGAAAAAAATGGTGGTAGAAGACAGATGAATGGTAGTAGTTTATGTAAGTAAGAAGTAGTAGTATGTTATATTAGTAGTAGTAGATGTATGTAAGAAGTAGTAGTAGTATATGTATTTAAAAACTACGTCAACTTTTCAAAATAAGGTGTTAACAAAGGAAACTATATACAAAATACATCCATGAAAAATCAGATTGATGGATTATATTCAGAAGTATAAAACATTATAAACTAAAAAGAAAATCCCACTAATGTGTGAGGGAAATGTCTTTATTCTTTGATTTCTGGGTTGCTGGATAATAGATAATTCCTGACAATGATCCTGATATATTTGACTTCAGGACGTCTCTGACTACATACATGCTGAAAATCAAACATTTTACTGGATTCATTCAGAGATTTTACAAAGTAAAAGTCCCTAGAAGTGTTTGATTCATCATCGTCTAGTGTTAAAAAAGTTAACAACAATCACAATAAATCGTAATGTCGAATCGTAGTACTTAAAAATCACAATACATATTGAATCGGGAGATATGCGTATCGCCCCAGCTCTAGTAGTTAGTGCCATTATTGTATTATCGTGTTACTATGAGCAGCTATGAGTGTCAGTGGGCTGCAGTGAGTTGGACGGAGGTTCAGATGGTTCGTTCGTGACTCTGCTGCTGTTCTAAACTTGCGGCGGCGGTGCAGAACCAGAGTCCGTGGCCTAGTTTGTACCTGACCACTGACCTGATTGTCTGCTCGGGTCCCATCAGGACTCAGTATGTTCTGCCTAACTGGCTGAGACACGCTCTGCTGTTAACGCTAATACTGTTTGAGTAGCTTCAGACTGCTATTCAATTAATATTGAATTCAATCTGCTGAAGCTGCACCTGTTTGTTTTTTATATCATGTCTCAAAACTCGTTTGTATCGACCTGCATTTTCAATTATCTCACTGCAGTTATTATGACTGCGGTAGAGCTGATTTAGCTTTCTCTTCCAGTGCTGCTCCATATTTCATACTTCATATCCTTTTTAATCGGGTTATGTCCATAAATTCTCAGCGTTGGATGGATGAATATTCTTCTCTGAACAACATCCGATATTGATGTGGTGATGGAGCGATGATGAAGTGATGACGAGGCAATTTATTTTGTCCTCTGGAGTTTTTTTGTTTTGAAACAAGTTCTTTTTATTGTGAAACGAGAGAGAAGGGGAAAGGAAGGAAAGAAAAAGGAAATGGATAGGGAGGAAAGAGGGAAAGCGAGGATGCCAGGCTAGGAGGAAAAGAAGAAGGATAGGAGGAGGAAGTTAATGAAGGGATGGAGCAGTGGGAAAAGTGAAGCCAATGCTGAAGACCTTCATCCTGTCTACCAGCCAGCAGGGGGCGACTCCTCTGGTTGTATAGAAGTCTATGAGAAAATGATCCTACTTCTCACTTGATTTATTACCTCAGTAAACATTGTAAACATGAGTTTATGGTCTCAATCTCTAGTTTCAAGTCTTCTTCAATACAGCATGATGTTCATTTAGTAGATGATGGTCCCATTTAGAGTCAGATAGACCATAAAGCAGGGGATGCTTTAAGGCGGGGCTACCTTGTGATTGACAGGTCGCTACCACGGCGTTGTCCGATCTGGGAGTTGTCCGTGTTTTCGTCTTACAGCTTTAACCCTTTCACTGTGTGTTTTCACTTCATCGGAGTTAATTAGAACATTTTGGTTGCCTTAAAATTTCTTATTCAGCGTTCAGATGTACTTAGCTCCGCCCTCTAGTGTCACTTCTGGTTGCAAAAAAACAAGACGGAGACAGACAAGAACCAAGATGGCGACGGCCAAAAGCCAAGATGGCGACGGCCAAAAACCAAGGTGGCGACGGCCAAGAACCAAGGTGGCGACGGCCAAGAACCAAGGTGGCGACGGCCAAGAACCAAGGTGGCAACGGCCAAGAACCAAGGTGGCGACGGCCAAGAACCAAGGTGGCGACGGCCAAGAACCAAGGTGGCGACGGCCAAGAACTAAGGTGGCAACGGCCAAGAACCAAGGTGGCGACGGCCAAGAACCAAGGTGGCAACGGCCAAGAACCAAGGTGGCGACGGCAAAGAACCAAGGTGGCAACGGCCAAGAACCAAGGTGGCGACGGACAAAATTTCCAACTCGAGGCTTCAAAACCTTAGTCCACAAACCAATGGATGAAGTCATGGTGACTACGTCCACTTCTTATATACAGGCTGTGGGATGGAGGGAGGAATCAGGGAAGATGCAGATCCACAAACTCTTTTTACTCGTCTTCATCAGTCGTTCTGCAGCAGCACAGTCATCATCCGTGTTTGTTGAGAGTGTTTCTCTCTTTGCTTAATATTAAAGTGTATGTGTGTGGTTGGGGTGAGTTTGGGACAGCGTCTTCAACTGTCATAACACTCGCCGCTCTACACGGACATCAGAGAGACGCCGCTCCCCGCTAGCCTTCATGCGGACCGCCGCTGTGTTGAATTATTGAGTGGCCAGATGAGAAATGGCCTCCTCCTCCTGCTGTTGCTGCTGGTCCAAATAAAATAAATAAAATAAAATTAAATAAAAAGTTCCACCCGCCTGCCCAGAGACGGGAGGCCGGTTCGGTCCACCGCCTCCTGGACCTCGTGTGTCGGGGGTCTCCGGTCCTGGCAGAGAAAACACACCCCTGAAAATAAAAGGAATATTACTTTATTATGATACAGACTTCAGCTCCACTTGCTTTTGTCTTATAACGTTAACCCTTTCACAGTGTGTTTTCACTTAATCAAAGTTAGACGAAAAAAACAAGATGGCGACAGCCAAAAAATCAAGATAGAGACGGACAAGAAGCAAGATGGAGATGGACAAAATACCAAACTCGGGGCTTAAAAACGGCAGTCCACAAACCAATGGGTGTCATAACGTTAAATTAAATAAAATTTTATTAAATTTATTAAATTTAAATTTTATATAGTAAAAAACAATTCAATTTTAAATAAAAAAAAATATATTTAAAAAATTTGAATATGAAATTAATTCCGTAATTAATATACTTTTCTATTTATTTTTCTTATTTATTTACAGTAAAAAGGTCTGAAAAAAAAGTGTGAAAAAAAAGATCTGAAAAATGTCTGAAAAAAAAGATCTGAAAAATGTCGGACAAAAAAAGTGTGAAAAAAAAGGTCTGGAAAAAAAAGTGTGAAAAAAAAGATCTGAAATATTTCTGAAAAAGAAGTCTGAAAAAAAATATACGAAAAATGTCTGAAAAGTCTGAAAAAACAGATATGAAAAATGTCTGAAAAAATATATCTAAAAAAAAAAATCTGAAAAATGTCTGAAAAAAAATATCTGAAAAATGTCAGACAAAAAAAGTCTGAAAAAAAGATCTGAAAAATGTCCGAAAAAAAAGATCTGAAAAAATGTCCAACAAAAAGTGTGAAAAAAATGTCTGAAAAAAAGATCTGAAAAAAAAGATCTAAAAAATTTCTGGAAAAAAAGATATGAAAAATGTCTGGAAAAAAAAGATCTAAAAAAATATCCGAAAAAAAAGTGCGAAAAAAAAAGATCTGAAACATTTCTGAAAAAGAAGTCTGAAAAAAGATCTGAAAAATGTCCGGAAAAAAAGATCTGAAAAATGTCTTTTAAAAAAAAGTGTAAAAAAAAAATCTGAAAAATGTCGGAAAAGTCTGAAAAATGTCGGACAAAAAAAGTCTGAAAAAAAGATCTGAAAAAATGTCCGACAAAAAGTGTGAAAAAAAGATATGAAAAATGTCTGAAAAAAAAGATCGAAAAAATTTCTGGAAAAAAAGTGTGAAAAAAAAGATATGAAAAATGTCTGGAAAAAAAAGATCGAAAAAAATGTCCGAAAAAAAAGTGTGAAAAAAAAGATCTGAAAATTGTCGGAAAAGATCTGAAAAATGTCCGAAAAATAAGATCTGAAAAATGTCTGAAAGAAAAGATCTGAAAAAATGTCCAAAAAAAAGTCAACATTTTTTTTTTTTTTTTTAAATGTCTGAGAAAAATGTCCGAAAAAAAAGATCTGAAAAATGTCTGAAAAAAAAGATCTTAAAAATGTCGGACAAAAAAAGATCTGAAAAAAAAGATCTGAAAAATGTCTGAAAAAAAAGTCTGGAAAAACAGTCCGAAAAAAAAGATCTCAAAAAATGTCTGAAAAAAGTCAAAAATAATCGGATCTGAAAAATATGATATATATATATATATATATATATATATATATATATATAAACTTTTACATTTATTTTTGCATTTGTTGTTAATTTATTTTAAAATGTATTTATTAATTATTAATTGTAGGTATTTATTTATCTTCTAAGATGTGTCGTGATAATCTGTCCTCATTGTTATCTGTTAACAAAGAGGACAACAATAGTTTACTGCAGGCGACAGCTCACACAGTGGATCAGAGTCACCTGTTGCACTTGATGCATCATGTGAAGTTTTAATTGCGGACGGATAATTTCAGATGAAATATGTAATTTTCTCACATTTAAATGTTAAACTTGTGAGTAAACAGCTGAGTCATGTTGTGTTATTGCAGTGCTAACGGTACTGCTACTGCTGCCTGTTCACCCAGACTCCACCAATCACACCTCTGCAGGTATTATGTGTCAGTTTCTCATGTTTGAGAATGAAGGAGAGCTGGAGCCGGTTTGGATCCTGCTGTGGGCTCCTCCAGTTGGTGCCGGTGTTGTTGTTGGATTGTTGTGGAATGACCTGAATATGCCAGACGTTGCTGCAGGCTGTTTTCTGTTGTCTCCCTCTCTCTCTCAGACTACAATAACAGCTGATGCAGACGCTCACAGCACTTCCTGTGAGGAGGGAGAGGAGGGAGAGTTTGGTTGGATTTGGAGAGAAAAAGGGAAAAAACATGGAAATAAAGTGAAGTGAGATGAAACATTTATGATTCTCTGCAGGAAAATTAGATCACTGCAGCAGCTAATAGTAACAGGAAACGGAACGTAAACACAGAAATGCAATTTAAACACAAATCTCGAGAGTTTTTTGGGTTTTATGAATGTGTTATTTCAGAGTTCAATAAACGAATGAGGGAGGAGAAGCAGCTTAAACAGATGCAGAAGATGAGCTGAGGAGAGGATTTATTGGAGATGGATGAAACGAGCTGAGCAGAGGCCCTGAAGGCTGGAACAAACGTTAGAGAGGTATAAAACAAGAGGCAGAGCACTGGAGAATATATTAAAAACAAGAAAGTTATTGGAGATTGAGACCTCACTTACACGGAGAACGGATTCTATTCAGGGAGTCTACAGGACATGGAAAACCCTGGAAACCCTGGAAACCCTGGAAACCCAAGTTAGAAGTAGCATCCTAAATATTCTTTTATGTCTTTATTTATATTTGACTTTACACTAGATTACTGTATATATTAGAGTAAATTGAATACTTTAAACAATACATTTGAAGATATTATCGTCCAAAAGGCTCCCACACATGATTTCTTATGGAGGACGGAACCTGCCTGAAATAAAAAATAAATAACTCTATAAATAAATAGGCCATTAAATTTACCAGAAATAATATTACAAATAAATGTAGGCATTAATTAATTGATGTGACATACATTTATATTTCTGTTTTAATTAGCTTTGTATTAATTCCTTAATTAATTCTATTTACTCTTCAATTTAATTTTCCCTTTTATTTAATTTCTTTCTTTTTTTTTTTTTTTTTTTTGCTTTTCCGTCTCTTACTTTTAGAGTAAATTGAGTGCTTTAAACAATAAATTTGATCATCCAAAAAGCTCCCACACATGATTTCTTATGGAGGACGAAACCTACCAAAATAAAAGATCAATAAATAAATAACTCGATAAATAAAGATAGTATTAAATTTACCAGAAATAATATTACAAATAAATGTAGGCATTAATTAATTAATAAAATGTGACATAAATTAACATTTCTGTTTTAATTAATTTGTATTAATTCTCTGCTTCAATTTAATTAACCCTTTTATTTTATTTTATTTCTTTATTTGTATTGGGTTTTTTTTGCTTTTCCCTTTCCTACTTTTATAGTAAATTGAATACTTTAAAAAATAAATGTAATCATCCAAAACGCTCCCACACATGATTTCTTATGGAGGACAAAACCTGCCAAAAAATAAATAAATAAACAACATAATAAATAAATATGCCATTCAATTTACCAAAAATTATTTTACAAATAAATGTAGGCATTAATTAATTGATAAAATGTGACATAAATTGATATTTGTGTGTTGACTTCCTGTCCAGAGGACACAATGAGCTGCTGACCTGCAGCCAGCCCGGCGGTCACCTCCTTCCCGATCACTTTCTAATCTCGCTGTTGTTCCGTCTTTTGTGTTTTGCTCATTAGCAGCTCGTTACTCGTCCATTAGCCGAGAGGACGAGTCGGTTTGATGGAGGAGCCTGAAGGCGTCGTCTTCGGCCTCGCTGAGCCTCGGGACGATAAAAGAGATGGACGTTTGAATGACAAACTCTGAGCTGCTCACAAATCATCCTTCACCTCCTCTTTCTTTTTCTCCTTTTATACCTCCTTTCATTTAGTCCTTACTCCCTTGTGTCCTCACCTTCTTCATCACTTCTGTCCACCCTCCTTTCCTTCTTGTTTACTTAATTTCCTCTCGTCCTTTCCTTCCTCCCTCCCTTCTCCCTTCCCTCCCTCCACTTTTCATCATTTGTTTCTTTGCATCATCTTTTCTTCCTTCATTGCTTCCCTCCATCTTTGACTTTTTAATGCATTTTTTCCATCTTAATAATATTTTTCTTCCCTCCCTGTCCAGTCTTGTTTCCTCCCTTCTTTTCTTACTTCCTTGCATCCTTTACTTCTGTTCTGTCTATCCTTCCTATGTCCTTTTTCTCTCCTGCCTGTTAACTGCAATCTTATTTGCCTCCCTCACTTCCTTAGTTTCATACTTTTGTTTCCCTCCTTTTATCCATCCTTTCTGTTCCCTCCTTCCTTCCTACTTTCCCCCTTAAATTCTTCCTTCCCTAGTTTTATCCTTTTCTTTTCCTCATTTTATTCTTTCTTCCTTTTGTCTTTTTCTTTATTCTTTCATCCTTACTTCCTTCATCCAAACCCTCTTTAGTTTTTCCATCCTCCCTCTTTTCCATCATTCCTTTCCTTAAGCTCTTTACTTCCTTCTCTCTCTCGTTCATTCTTCCCTCCTCACTTCCTTAGTGTCTTCTCCTTGTGTTATCCGTCCTACCTTCTGTCACTTCCTTCTTTTCGTTCATTCCTTTCCTCACCTCCTTAGTTCCTTGTGTCTCACCTTCAGTCCGACCCAAACCCGTTTCCTCGTCCCTCCTCCGTCATGTCCTTGCGACGCTCCTCGTGTTTAACTGCAGCATGTAAATCCGATCCATCACACTTTTATTGGTTCTGTCTTAAATCCTAAATGAGCTGGAGACCCGGAGACAGACGGAGAAGATGGATGGGTTCGCCGGGCAGCGCCGTAACTTCCTCAAGGTCGATGTTGTAGTCCCCCCCCCCCATCAGAGGAGCTGCCAGCTGTAATGAGGCCCGAGTCTATCAAGACAAAAGAGCTGCAAACGAAACCAATAATCATTTTCACTTCAGCGGCTCCCGCCAGCAAATACTTCCAATTTGTCTGTTTTGATTTACTTCCTCATCTGTAGTTTATGTTGTTGTGGACTCTGTGGTCACCGCGTCCACCGCTGTCTGAGGTCCAAACACCCACGTTGACATGTCTAAACCCGCCGCGGTTCTGGTGTATTCACACTGCACATTATTATAATGTATCCGTGAGGGAATACCTACATGTCCTGGTACTATTTATAGGGGAAATGGAGACGTTGTCGTCCTTCTTCCTTCATCCAAACCTTCTTTCATCCGTCCCCCATAGTTCCCTCTGTCTCACGGTTCGTCTGATATCTTACTAGAAGTTATTCCTCATATTTTTATGTCCAGCAATTTCCGCTCGTTATTTGCATACAGTCTTTTCAAAATAAACTTCACAGGAAACAACTTGGTTAGGTTTAGGAAAAGATGTTAGTTTGGGTCAAAATAACTACAGAAGTGCCGCAACTTAACTTACGCTTATCTCGCGATTCGATACTTTGACGACACCTGGGTGCTGATTCGATGTGAATTGCGATTCAATATCGCGATTTATTGCAATTTTTTTGCAACTTTTTTAACACTAAACCATGAAAGGAAAAAGTTGAATCATGCTCCTCTATGGATGTTTAGGAAGGATGAGCTAGGAGGAAGGATGTATAGAGAGAGAAGGAAGGAAGGAGGGAAAGGAAAGGATCGATTAAAGGAGGACAACAAAAGGATGAAACTAAGGAATGGATGAATGGTGCGTAAGATGGAATGAAGGAGAGATAGAAGGAAGGAAGGAAAGGAAAACAAAAAGATGAAACTAAGGAAGTGAGGAAGGATGGAGAGAGGCAAGGGAGGATGGAAAGGAAAGAATGGATAAAAGGAGGAAAACAGAAGGATGAAACTAAGGAATGGATGACGGATGAGTGAGAAGGAATGATGGAGAGAGAGAAGGAGGGAAAGGAAAAGAAAGGATGGATAAAAAGAGGAAACAAAAAGATGAAACTAAGGAAGTGAGGAAGGATGAGTAAGAAGGAATGATGGAGAGAGAAGGAAGCAAAGAGGGAAAGGAAAGAATGGCTAAAAGGATGAAACTAAGGAATGGATGAAGGATGAATGAGAAGGAATGATGGAGAGAGAGAAAGAAGAAAGGAGGGAAAACGGAATGGATAAAAGGAAAACAAAAAGATGAAACTAAGGAAGTGTGGAAGGATGGAGAGAGAAGGAAGGAAGGAAAGGAAAGGATGGATAAAAGTAGGAAAACAGAAGGATGAAACTAAGGAAGTGAGGAAGGAGGAGTTGGAGGGGAGCAGGAGAGAGAGAAGGAAGGAAGGGAGAATGGTAACACTGAAGGATGGAGGGAAAGAAGGAATATTAAAGAAGAAGGTCAAGAGGTTTTCTGACCCGCCCATCCACCCCGACCTCCTCGCCACTCGCCGTTTGTCGCTCTTTATACTTCCTGGTTCCAGATTACGTGGATTAGATCCAAACCAGAGACCGTCTGGAGGAGATTATCAGACGTCCTGTTGGACGTAACTGTGGATCTGGAGGTTTACAGTGAAGATGAAGTTTCAGAGAAGCTTTGAACAAGAATATCAAAGAACATCAGACACTATTAGAGTACTCACATATCCGATAGATATACACACAGTCTGAGTGGTGTATTGATCGGAGCCTCCTCCGGCTGTGTTGTGTTTGTGTTTTGTGGTCGGAGCAGCGTAGCGTGGAGTCCTGCCGACCTCCGACCACAGAGCTCCTTCATCTGTCGGCTTTCTGCAGGCCTCCAGCTGACTGTCTGAACTTTAGTGGGACGTACGTCTGCTTGTTACTGTGGAGGGCAATACCTGCCAAAATCAGAAATATATGAATACATAAATAACTTGATAAATAAATAAATATGTCATTAAATGCAGCAAAAATAATATTAAAAATAAATATAGCCATTAATCAATTGATAAAATGTGACATAAATTGATAGGTCTATTTTAATTTATTTAATTTAATTTAATTTCTCAATTTATATATCTTTGTATTAATAGCCTTATTTATTTAGTCCTCTGTTTAATTTTCTTATTTATTTATTTATTTATGTATTTATTTTTATTTATTTTAAAATTAATTAATTTATTGTTGCATTTCTTTTTTATTTATTTATCAATTTATAAATATGGAGGACAGAACCTGCCAAAATCAGAAATATAAATACATAAATAAATGACTCAATAAATCAATAAATGTCATTAAATACAGTACAAATTATATTAAAAATAAATATAGCCATTGATTAATTGATAAAATGTGACATAAATTGATATTTCTGTTTTAATTTGCTTCTTTCTTTATTTTTCTATTAATCCCCTTATTTCTTTACTCTTGTTTTTAATCTTCACTTTTATTTATGTATTTATTTTTATAATTTTTTTATTTATTTATTGTTGCATTTATTTTTCATTTATTTAACAATTTATATATATATGGAGGTCAGAACCTGCCAAAATCAAAAATAAATGAATGAATAAATAAATAAATAGATATGTCATTAAATGCAGAAAAATAATATTAAAAATAAATAGAGCCATGAATTAATTGATAAAATGTGACATAAATTGATATTTCTTTTATTTTATTTCTTTTTTTAAATTTGCTTCTTTATTTATTTATCTTTGTGTTAATTACGTTATTTATTTACGCGTTTGTTTAAATTTCCCTTTTATTTATTCATTCACTTATTTTTATTAATTTCTAAATTAATTAATTTATTGTTGCATTTATTTTTTTATTTATTTATCAATTTATAGATATGGAGGACGGAACCTGCCTAAATAAATAAATAAATAAATAAATAGCAGGAAGTCGGATTTCACAGACCGAGAGATGTCGAAGGATTTGGCAATAATTCAGATTTAAACCCAAATCGACTTTCACTTCTGATCAATGTACGTTGTTTGCCTCTGGTGTCCTCGCCGGACCCGGTGGACGTGTAGTGCTGGATTTAACATTACAGACATGACCACTGACGGTCCAGACAGATCCTGGGTTTGGACCGGGTCTTTGCTGATCCATTAGCGGTTGTTGTTGTTTGTGTTCTCGTCTCCGCTGCACTAATCTCCTCTCTAATGTTCCTCACCTCTGATGTAGTTCAGGTTTCTGTGTTTGGTCTGTTGGTGGTTGTTTGTTTCTGGAAACCCCTCGGAGGGTTGTTGTGTCTCCACTGTACATATTTGTTGTTTTTATTGTCGTCTTTTCTTCGCCGCCCGCCCCGGCGCTGTTTGTTTTCCTCGCTGTAAACGGCCTGAATGTGTGTGTTTACTGCAGGACCTATGCACTGCGGCGGGTGCGTGATGCCTTCAGGGCCAACAGGACAGTGGAGGATCCAAAAACTGTGGAGAGACTGATAGTGGAGGGACGGCAGACACTGGCACTGATACAGAGACAGGTGAGACACACACACGCACACACACACACGCACACACACACACACACTCAGGTTAACCAGGTTGACTAGTATGTAGATGAACACCTGTTTACTGACTGACCACCTGTCTCACACACTCCCTCATTACCGTGGCAACTCCAGGCTAATCACCTCACTGTTGGTCACTTTGTTCCCATAATGCATCAGCAGCCTCTCAGCCAATCCCAACAGGGGATTAACCACACACACACACACACACACACACACACACACACTGCTGTCCATCACATCTCTCCCTGCATTCATATTTTTACATGTTATTGGACAAACAGTCTGACTGACAGATTCAGTGTAAAGTTCAATGATCAGATTTACATCCTGCTCACAGGAGACGGTCACAGCTGTAATATTCATTCATGCAGCACATTTCTACGAGAAGAGACGAATGAATATGAGCCCATGAAACAGGAAACTGTGAGTGGATCCAAAAAGAAACCAAACATGAGTAGATAAGATAGAAAGGGATCGTGATGCTGGCGCTGGATGAGGATCACCAACGTGTTTACAGTCGATCCTCTCTGAGGGGAACATGAACGACGAACCACAGTTCATCACCATCCAGCTGACAGCTGTGACACGTTTCAGTCTGAACCACAGTGGTGGATCAACACGCCAACGCCAGCGTCCTTAAAGCCCCCGTCGTAGATACGAGGAGCTCTAGAATGACGTAACCGTGTCAGTGTTTCCCAAAGTCCAAGATGATGTCCCCAAACGTCTTGTTTGTCCACAACTCAAAGTTTACTGTTAGTTTAGTTATTAATCGTTATTAATAATTGTATGATTGTCCATAGTTAATCGCGATTAATCGCACATTTTTTATCTGTTCTAAATGAACCTTAAAGGGAGATTAGTCCAGTATTTAATCCTCTTATCAACATGGGAGTGGACTAATATGCTGCTTTATGCAAATATATGTATATATTTATTATTGTAAATCAATGAACAACACAAATCAATGACAGATATTGATCCAGAAACCCTCACAGGTACTGCATTTAGCATCAAACTGCATGTGATGATCATAAAGTGGGCATGTCTGTAAAGGGGAGACTCGTGGGTACCCATAGAACCCATTTACATTCACACATCTGGAGGTCAGAGGTCAAGGGACCCCTTTGGAGATGGACATGACAGTTCGTAGCGTTATTTAACCTCCTTCATGACCAGCTAGTCTGATCTGGTTGGTACCGATGGATTCATCAGGCTTTATAGTTTACTATGATACCAGGATCTTCACAAAACTGAGCCGCTACAACCTAAAAGTCACAAGTGCTGTTAATGTGTTAAAGAACTGAGTGGCGTTCAAACATGACATCTACTTTGAGTTTAAACGGGTGAGTTCTATAAAGATTCAGCCCTCTATAGTTGTCATGAACAGGGATATGAGCTATAGAGACCAGGCTCTTTATCTCTGGTGTGTTTTAACATGGAGGTCTACGGGGATCGACTCGCATTTGGAGCCTCAAGTGGTCGTTTGTGGAACTGCAGGTTTTGACACTGATGTGTTTTTATGTCCCGTGTGAGCACAAATAGACTGAGGCAGTGATGGATACAGCATCATCGTTGATGAGTGTCGGTTTGCTTGATGAGGTTTGGATGTGTTGAGCTGCAGAATATCGTTTTCTACACGTCAACGGTGTTTATGTGTAGACGGACCGGCTCGGGAGGTTTACAGTGTTTTCTGTTTGTTTGACTTGAGTTGTCTCCTCTGCATCTCGCCCACTCTGACTCATGGATTAAATGCATCAGAGGAGGAGTATGCACCTTGTTACAACCCTGCTGCAATACTACAGGCTTCTGGAAAAATCCATATCACACACACACACACATTTTACACGTTGGGGATGAGGCTGCTCGTGGCGTCAGGTTTCCTCCCCCGTGTGCAGATCCATACTGTGTGTTATATGAGAGGGGGAGGGGGGGGTAGAGATGCACTTTAAGTGAAACATTAAGCTTCAAATGACATTAAAGAATAAATAAAACCACTTAAAGAAGCCAGATGTTCACAGAGACGCACTGGAAATGGACATTGGACCGGTTTAGGTCCTTCTCAAAAAGGATGTTTACTTCTTATAGCTGCTGAACTTACCTGAGAGCTAAAAAACAGATTCACAGAGGTATCGCCATCAGGAAATGTTATGGTATGGTGGTAACGTTATGGTATGGTGGTAACGTTATGGTATGGTGGTAACGTTATGGTATGGAGGTAACGTTATGGTATGGAGGTAACGTTATGGTGGTAACGTTATGGTATGGAGGTAACGTTATGGTATGGAGGTAACGTTATGGTATGGAGGTAACGTTATGGTATGGAGGTAACGTTATGGTATGGAGGTAACGTTATGGTGGTAACGTTATGGTATGGTGGTAACGTTATGGTATGGTGGTAACGTTATGGTATGGAGGTAACGTTATGGTATGGAGGTAACGTTATGGTATGGAGGTAACGTTATGGTGGTAACGTTATGGTATGGAGGTAACGTTATGGTATGGAGGTAACGTTATGGTATGGAGGTAACGTTATGGTGTGGCGGTCCAGACGGCCGTTGCTCTCGTCTCCGTGGTCAAATGGGCCGACGCTACGACTGTAGAGCACCCAGATACTGACATTTGTGTTCTCTGCATTGAAACGGCCCCGATGGAGCTGACCATGATGGATAAAGAGAACGGAGCTGACGGGAGAGCTAGAGACCACCTTGGAGAAGTTACAGGAAGTAGACACGTGGGACTACGTCCGCTTTTCAAAATAAGATGTTAACAAAGGGAACTGTATATACATCTATGGAAATCAGATTGATGGATTATATTCACCAGAAGTATAAAACATTATAAATTAAAAACACTAATCTGTGAGGGAAATGTCTTTATTCTTTATATTTTTGGGTTGCTGGATAGTAAATACTTCCTGACAATGATCCTGATATATTTGACTTCAGGACGTCTCTGACTACAGACATGCTGGAAATCAAACATTTTGACTGGATTCATTTAGAAATTTTACAAAGTAAAAGTCCCTAGAAGGGAATGATTCAACATATTCCCATCTCTGTTTACTCTGCAGTCAGTCAGCGTGGAAATCTACTTCTTACAAGCGTAAGAATTAATTTTTATCCCCCCCAGAAAGCAGATAAATGAGAGATATAAGAGGACTGTTCTGTCTATTCTCATCTTTTTAAATTTAGTTTGCGTGTCGCAGCGTCATCAACTGTGTGTGCTTAAAAAGTTTGTTCTCAACTGTGTGTGTGTGTTTAAGTGGATATTTCTGTGTGTGCCTTTGTAAGTTAGTTAGGGAGTAAAGATGATGGATTGCAGCTGCAGAGCCGCCTCTGTTTGGTAGAAGAGAAACTAAACCAGCGTGTTGTGTTTAATGAGAGGGAGAGTTTAAGACTGTGAGGGGGAAGAAGAAGAAGAAAAGACTCACTGAAGGAAAAATGTCCAAAAATGTCAGTGAGGTTTTGAATGATGGATAAATGCCTCCTCAGAGTGTGTGTCTCACTTCAGCTGCTTTTACCCTCCACACACACGCACGCACGCACGCACGCACGCACGCACGCACGCACGCACGCAGGGATGATAAAGTGAAGCCATAACATCATTAACGAGTCCTACAAACAGTGTTTCTATAAGTGTGTGAGCGGCCTCTGAAGAGACATTTCTCACCGATTACTGCTGCTAAATGTCACCGCAATGTCACACAGCCTTCGGCCATTTAGGCTCAATTGAGATTAAATGCCACATCGGGGCGGTGAGTTATTCCTGCCAGGTCCAGGTTCGTGGGGGGGGTACAGAGTTCAGTAAACACACAGAGGATTTACCTGCCAGGTACGTTTCTTTTCACCTGCAGGTTATTCCTACCTACCGAATACCAGGAGACTGAAGCCTCTCACATCTGAAGACAACGTGTCGTCTGAAATCTCCGAGCTTTTACACCCAGACTATATTCATGTATTTGAGGAAACCTTTCTAAAAGCTCTGTGGCTGTATTGTTATCAATATAACTTTTTAATAATCCATTGCTCCTAATAAAGTCCCCAAAATGTTGCACACTGGCTCTTTGACGTTGACAACTCTGATGTCTGGATTTAATGAAGTGGAGGTTTGGGATGAGGATCAGTACCTCTAAATCTGAGGCCGTGGTTCTCAGCAGGAAACCGATGGATTGCCTACTCCGGGTAGGGAATGAGTTCTTACCCCAAGTGAAGGAGTTCAAGTACCTCGGGGTCTTGTTGGCGAGTGAGGGGATGATGGAACGTGAGATTGGCCGGAGAATCGGAGCAGCGGGGGGGCGGTATTGCATTCGCTTTACCGCACCGTTGTGACGAAAAGAGAGCTGAGCCGGAAGGCAAAGCTCTCGATCTACCGGTCAGTCTTCGTTCCTACTCTCACCTCTGGTCATGAGGGCTGGGTCAGGACCCAAAGAATTAAATCGCGGGTACAAGCGGCTGAAATGTGTTTCTCCAGGAGGGTGGCTGGCGTCTCCCTTAGAGATAGGGTGAGAAGCTCAGTCATCCGTGAGGGACTCGGAGTAGAGCCGCTGCTCCTTTGCGTTGAAAGGAGCCAGTTGAGGTGGTTCGGGCATCTAGTACGGATGCCCCCTGGACGCCTCCCTTGGGAGGTGTTCCACTGGCCTGGGAACGCCTCGGGATCCCCCAGTCAGAGTTGGTTAATGTGACCCGGGAAAGGGAAGTTTGGGGTCCCTGCTGGAGCTGTTGCCCCCCCGACCCGAGCCTGGATAAGCGGTTGAAGATGGATGGATGGAGGTTTTTGATTTATCCGCTATAAAGACTCTAAACTCTCTGACCGGACAATTAAACCACAAAAGAGCTGAAAGGAATGAATCCTTCCGTTCAGCTGAGACTCCCTTCAGATCAGAACACCGAGCTCACGTTGGGAGTTAATTTACAGAAGACACTCGTCTAATACAGAGAAAAAGAAGATCACCAGCTTTAATAAACAGAGAATTAAATTCCTGCAGTCTCTCTGTAGACATTCAGACGAGAACACCGTTTAAATCTGCACACGTTTGTTGTAGTTTTACTCGTTTTGTCAGTTAATAATCAGAGAAATGCTTCATTTGATTTCATGCTGAGCAGCAGGGTGCTTAAAAGAACATCTCCATTGCTGAATAAATAAGGTTTTATGGTAAACAGCTTGAGCTTTACACACTTACACACACACACACACAGAGTGATATCTGTTAACACTGTGTGTTGGCTTCTCCTCTAAAGGTTAACCTTATTACCTGAATTACCTGTAGCTTTAGATCAAACATGAATAAGTGTTTCTACTTTACTCTCAGGATATTATTGTCTCAAGCTCCTTGTTTGGTTGTTAAACTAGTTTTTCGTCCAGGATGAAAAATGTTTCCTCCAGACACATAATCACTGAAACTGGATTATTCCTGCGGCGGAGTTTCCCAGCAGTGGAACAGCTCTCTCTGTCGGCCTTAATGAAGCTGTGTTTGATGGTCTCAGTGTGTGTGGAAGGTTATTATCAAGCTTGCAGGAGGCCACACATTGTTTTGTTGTTCAGGTAATGGCAGAATGCTGCTGATGAATGATGGTATTGATCCTGTTGATGACAAGACGGAAAAGTCACTGTTCCATCATACAGCAAAAGAAGTCAACGTTCATTTGTCATGTAACTTCTGTGCTTCACTGACAACACTTCTTTTGTTTTTCTAAACCAAACCACCATCTTTTCCTAAATCTAACCAGGTCGTTTTTGTCACGGAACTTCCGTACTTAAACTATGCCATATCCGGTTTGGCGTAACTTAACCGCGATCTTTTCCTAACTCTTTTCCTAAGTGGTTTCTTTTCCTAAACCTAACCAAGTCGATCTTTTCCTTAACCTAACCAAGTCGATCTTTTCCTAAACCTAACCAAGTACTTTTGTTGCCTAAACCTAATGAAGTTGTTTCCTGTGAAGACGGGGGTTTATTTTGAAAAGACTGGAGCTGAAATTCACGCTGGTCATTTGTTGGAAAACGGGAATAACTTTTGGTAAGATATCCTACGATCAGTTGTATGAGACTACGTCGTTTATGGACGTTTTAGTGGATGGACATCAGGGATAATGATATCCATGGATAGTGTCTCCTTTTCCAGTTTGAGTTATGACTCGGAGAAGGACAGTAAGGGGTTTTTGAGTACCTCGGTTGCCTCCGTGAGCTGCTCCCTTTCAGCTCACACAGTATCTGTTGTACATCTTTCCCTCGCTGCCGCCCCCCCGACCATTTTAGCTTCACATAGATCTGGGAATTCCAGGGAACGCTCCCACTCAGGGGACAATTACAAATGATCATTTATTGATAATCTATTTTAGCTCACAGTCGTCAGGTTTGGCAAAAAATGTAATAGCTTGCATCAGAGCAACTCTGAAGCATACCGGTGGACGAGGACCGGTTTCTGAGAGTTTAAGATGTTACAGTGATGTCATACCGCCTTAAATAACTGCAAATCTGACCAAACCACAAACCAGTAATGCGTTTACTGACGCAGGAGGTCGACTGTGAAACCAGCTTCCTTTCTGACGCTGCAGCTCAGTTTTGGGGGAAACCAGAGATTTTGGGAAAGCCTGAACCAGAAAGGAGCAGGACTGAAAAGTAGGGTAACACTCTCCTCCTCCTCCTCTTCACCTCACTCTTACCCTTCCCCTCATTCCTCCCCACTTCTGTTATCCTCTCCCCTGCTCTTCCTCCATCGTTCGATCTGTTAAAATCCCCCCAGCCTTCCTCCCTCCATCCCTCAGAAATCCCACGCCTTTATTGCTGCTTCCACACCTCACGGTTGTCGGTAGCTTCACCGAGCTTCAGTCACGCTCACACACACACACTCGTACTGTAAATGACTCCATACTGCCGAACAGAAAAACAGGAGGGAGCTGTTCAGGTGGATAAAAGCAGACAGCTTTTTTACTCCCTGTCCTCTTCCTCCTCTTTCTCTGCCTCATAAAACATTATACGGCGGCAGCAGGGGAAGCTCAACATCTGACTCAGGTATAAAACCATAAGCCGAAAAGACATCTTAACTATAGCTGGAACCAGTCGGGGTTGGTATTAGCTGCTTATATTGGCTTAACTCGGATATAGCAGTAAAATTGCATCATATAAATGATTTATAGGATGCATGTTAAGTATATTTTATGTATATTCATGCAGTCTGATACAACAGTCCTGCAGTAAAAACCTACTTTCATCACGGTGATAACGTTCGCTTTTTGTTTCGTAGGTGTTTATTCAACTTTATGGTCAATTTGGAGGCTGCAGTTCTCGTATCTGTGTAAACAGTTTTCTTAATGTCACACAGACAACAGTTGTTTGCATACTAAGCAGAACAGCAACTCAGATAGATACTGGTGTGATTGCTATAAACTCATCATAGTTTTCATCGCAAGAGTCCAAAGAACAAAATACACACTTCATTGTTCATTTTATGTTAACCTTAGTTTAATAAATTGTTTGGTTTTATATATAACCTTGCGTGAATTCCCTTTTTGTCACATTCCCTGAGCCAGTTTGTGACAAATGGGGGGCTCATCCGGGATTCCAAACCATTTGGTAAGGTTAAATCTCGCCTTAATGTGACAAAGAAAGCTTTATGTTTGACCAATCTGGTTTGTGACCCTTGTGGTTTGTTGTTGCTAAATTGAGGTTTGTAATGGAAAATTGTATGTAATGATGTCTCTTTATGCAACAGTGAAAAGTTACTGTCTGTGTGCTCTTTGTCTCATGTAGTGGGAAAGTACTGAGTGTTGACTTTTACTGGGACACTGAGTTAAACAACTCCTTATCTGTGCCAAACAACTCCTTTTCTCACGGTCCCTGTTGTAGATTTCTATATAGTCACATTGTAATAATCTCCTGCAGTGCACTCTTCTGCAGACTTTGTGTGACTCTGTATAACCAGTGCCTCTTCTTGCAAGAATAAAATACAACAAAGACATTTCATCTCTTCGAGATCCTTATTTCAACGTTCATTAGGACTCATCTCGGAATATTAATTGAATTTCCATTACAGGTTAAGCACATTTTAGGAGTACAGATTTAAGTGCCTCTGGTATTTAGCATTGTGACTGAGATTTTTGGGAGTATATCGCAAGTTTTTTTTGTTCTGTTCTGGCTGGTTAACTGTGGTTACTTTTGTGGAGTTTGTTTTTGGTGGATGTTGGAAGAGAGCAGTATTTGGCCCCAAGTTGTGAAGTTGACAGCAAATGTGCTGTCGTTGAGAAAAATCCATAAAACTTCTGTACCATCAGAAGGATGATAAAATAAAAATGCTAAAATGGGTCACCAAATATACTTAGGCGGCCCACCCAAGTAAAGTCTGTGTGAGAAACACTGATTATGTTTCTAATCTTTGTATATAATCTATACTTTTTACCCCTTTTCTCAAATATGAGTTGATTTCGGCGACCACAACAAGTGACGAATGAAAAGCTAAAATCCAGAATATCTGTTGAGCTGCAGGAGAAAAGAAGTGGAGTCTGTAACGTCAGATCTTTTTTTCCTCTCTCATCTCTTTTGGTACTCCCATCGTCGTCAGCCCCACAAACTCTGAGTATTGAAGTGTGAGTATTGATTTCTGACTTTTGAAGTCCTCAAAAATTCAAACTACCACCCTGGGCTTCCCTCAGAAGCTGCCGACATGCAGAGCTGCCCATCGCACCTTTAACATACAGCACCTTAAGAAAATCAAGTTGTTGGGGGTCAAAAAAGCAAAACAGACGAATCCTCTCTCCGAGTCATTGCTGGCATTGAACTATTATTGTTTTTATTAATGTGGTTGTATTTGTGAGGATGGAATCACCTGTGGTTCGTTGGTATTGACTCATAACTTGTGAGAATGGTGTTTTTTGAAAGTGGATATTTGAGGGTTTTTTAGATGTAAAAGTTTGATCTAATTTCACTGTTACAGTGCCACCATAGATGGCTTATAGCACCTGATTAGAAGGATAATAAATCAGAAACGTGTACCTCGTATCTACTCCTGATAGAGATAGACGATCCTCTTAAAGGCTTAGGATTTAGTCCATTTATTGTCATATTGTTTTGGTTTTTGGTGTCCAAAGTTTGGAATCTTCCCTTGTTGTTCTTCCTATCAAGACTCTATTACACCAACTTATAAAATTGTTATTATTAAAGACGGTTTTGGATCAGAATCAATTTATTTCAATAAAGCATGGGACATGTTTACTGTCAAATTAATTTAAAAATATTCACATCACACCTTAGATATTTAGACGAGGCTCAGCGACTTCAACTGGGTCCAAGAGTAGAATAATACTATAGTTATAAAGACAAATCTGCTGAGAGACATGAAAAACAGAAACTAGGGCTGTATATTGATTAAAACATTTAATCGCAATCTGTTCTAAATGAACCTTAAAGGGAGATTAGTCCAGTATTTAATCCTTTTATCAACATGGGAGTGGACAAATATGCTGCTTTATGCAAATGTATGTTTATATTTATTATTGTAAATCAATTAACAACACAAATCAATGACAGATATTGATCCAGAAACCCTCACAGGTACTGCATTTAGCATAAAACAATATTGTGATTGTTGGTGTTTTGAACTTATATAGCTATATATTTAGTATCATACATATTCCATAAAGTGCTGTAATGAGATTTAAGTGGATCCATAATTTAATAGCTACAGTATTTTCTTCTTCTTCTATGGTTTTATTTTTCAGTACTTTCTTTTGTTTGTTAGTTTTTCTTCTATTCTTAGAAGTCTGGGTCTGATGCAATGATGACACACACACACACACTGCATGATGCAATTCATTGACTGAAGAGGGCAATGTGATGTAAGGACAACGGTTAAAAAACAAGAGGAAGGAGGAGGAGGAGGAAGCTGTGGAGGTGGGAGAGAGAGGGAGGTGAAGAATCAGTAGCAGTAAAATGCCACGTCGGGCTCGTAAATCTAGCAACTCATTTGTCCAATCGGAATTAAATGCGTAGTTTTTTTGCCATAATATTCAGTAAAAATATGAGATTAATGCATTCTGCCGCCGTCCCTGATGACGCTACATTGTGAACCACGAATCCGTGTTGAAATCTGTAGGATGAGGGCTGGTTAACGTTAGCTGTTAGCTGTTAGCAGCCGGTGGGCAGCACAGTCCAGCTTGGCAAAATAACGGAGCTAACAGCTAGCGTTAACGGAGGTTCCGTTGAGTTACATTATGATGCTTTCAAGCTCTGTTCAGTAAAAATGACTATTGGGTGAAGGTAAATAGCTCCAGAGAAAACTTATTTTTAGGTCAAACAGGAAGTTAGCATCGCACTGGTTCTCTCCACTAAAAGCCAATGGGATTGTTCGTTCGTGACAAGCTAGTATGACATGGTTGGTACCAATGTATTCCTTAGTTTTTCTAGTTTCATATGATACCAGTATCTTCATTGTAGCTTGAAAATTCAGCCCGCAACAACCTCTGAAAGACAGAATAGCATTCGGGCTCGCCGGCGGGGTGTTGTGGGGTTTTAAAACAAGTCCATGAATAAAAAGGCCATGCCAGTTTCTCCTCGACAAAATTTAGCGCAAGTTTGGAGCGTTATTTAGCCTCCTTTGCTACAAGCTAGTGTGACATGGTTGGTACCGATGGATTCATCAGGTTTTATAGTTTCATATGATACCAGTATCTTCACAAAACTGAGTCCGCTACAACCTAAAAAGCACAAGTTGCATTAAGGCGTTGTTTTCACGTTAACTTTGACAGCCCTAGTTTTAGTGAAACTTGTTAGTTTTAGTCAACAAAGAAACGAGGTCACTTGTGTCGGCCTACACCCACACCTCTATTACTATCTTTTTCTGTTGGAGCTTCTTGGTTGGGGAGAAATTTGCACGTCGTAGCAGCAGCAGCACACGAACAAACCCAACCCGTTCTCAATCCCAACTCGCCAAATACCGCCGTCTGGTCAGCGCCCCGACGCACGGAGGAACCTTTTTAGCAACTGTATGTGACGAACCGGGCTTTCAACTAACTCCAATATAAACCCCCCTCAGCGTTATTAGACGGTCGGAGCAGTGACGTAGTTTTAATAGCGTGAGAGTCCGTTCAGGGAGGGACCGATGGTGGACGGGTCAAACAATCACAAGACTTTCAACCAGGAGATTGGTGTTCGTGTCCCGTGTGAAACTAAAAGTAACATTGACTTATTTTGTCACGTGAGTCATTTAGTATCGTCTGTCCCGTGAGTCGCTAGTCACGAGTTGTTCGTATCGTCAGCGCTGTAAGTCACGTGAGTCACTGGTCATGTGAGTCGTTAGTATAGTCAATCCCGTGAGTCACTAGTCGTTAGTATCGTCAGTCCCGTGAGTCACGAGTCGTTAGTATCGTCAATCCCGTGAGTCACTAGTCACGTGACTCGTTGCGTATCGTCAGTCGCGTGACTCGTTGCGTATCGTCAGTCGCGTGACTCGTTGCGTATCGTCAGTCGCGTGACTCGTTGCGTATCGTCAGTCGCGTGACTCGTTGCGTATCGTCAGTCGCGTGACTCGTTGCGTATCGTCAGTCGCGTGACTCGTTGCGTATCGTCAGTCGCGTGACTCGTTGCGTATCGTCAGTCGCGTGACTCGTTGCGTATCGTCAGTCACATGAGTCGCTACACAGTGAAATTAACGTCAACCACGACCGTTTCCTAACCCTAACTGAGTGGTTATGTTGCCTAAAAATAACATATAGGAAAAAAGGAGACGTGAGGAAGAACGAGGAGAACGAGGAGAGAACAATGGAAGCGTAACAGCACTGGCAATTTATAACCAGCTATCCTCCTCATTTCCTCCTCCTCTTCTTCCTTTTCATCTCCCTCCTCCTCGCTGTCTGTCGGTGCGACAGACTGAAACGGGAGATCACAGCGAGGGAACTCCACACACACACACACACACACACTGCGAGCACAGTTTGCCTTCATCTCTTCTGGCGCTCTAATTAGTGTGTGCTCAGACTGGAAAAAATTAAGGTTAAAAATTGCAGATTTACAAAGAAACTCCTCATTACTGTTGTACCGATAGTGTGTGTGGGTGTGTGGGTGTATGGGGGGGTGGGTATGGGGGTGTGTGTTTCCTGTCCATTTCCATGTGGGCGTGGCTTTGACTTCACAGCGTTATCACATTTAATAACTCTATAACCGGCCCGTGATTGGTCGACGCCGGGTCTTGAGCGCTGACGTCTAATTGGTCAGGAGGCGTGCCGAGGCTTTTTTTGAGTCATTGTGGCCAATTAACCAGACAGGAGACGGGCCAAACGAGCTCGTTAAGGCCAGGGGGCGGGAGGGACTCCAGGAAAGGAGATTTCCAAGGTGACACACACACACACACACACACACACACACACACACACACACACACACATTAACAGTAACAGAAAGAGGGTTGTGTAAACGAAGACGTCCCATTGGTCCCTTTTTGAAGAAGTCTGGCGCTCACGCACACACAGCAGGGAGAGCAGAGGGAGGTTCCTATCACAGCGTGTGTGTGTGTGTGTGTGTGTTTGGCCTTCAAAGGTCAAAACAGCCGTAGTATCAGTTTCAGATTGAAGTGTGTCCTCGTGTCGGTGTCGTCTCAGACAGAATCACTTCTTAGTGATGGAGAAGATTGATTTAACCTTTTAAAGGCACAGTGGCGAAGAGGTGCTGCAAATATATTTTGAAGGAAACATAATGCCACCCCTAATCTGCACCGTTAATACTCCACCACCCTGCTCCACACCGTTAATACTCCACCACCCTGCTCCACACCGTTAATACTCCACCACCCTGCTCCACACCGTTAATACTCCACCACCCTGCTCCACACCGTTAATACTCCACCACCCTGCTCCACACCGTTAATACTCCACCCTGCTCCACACCGTTAATACTCCACCACCCTGCTCCACACCGTTAATACTCCACCCTGCTCTGCACCGTTAATACTCCACCACCCTGCTCCACACCGTTAATACTCCACCACCCTGCTCCACACCGTTAATACTCCACCACCCTGCTCCACACCGTTAATACTCCACCACCCTGCTCCTCACCCTTAATACTCCACCATGCTCCGCACCGTTAATACTCCTCCACCCTGCTCCGCACCGTTAATACTCCACCACCCTGCTCCACACCGTTAATACTCCACCCTGCTCTGCACCGTTAATACTCCACCATGCTCCGCACCGTTAATACTCCACCATGCTCCGCACCGTTAATACTCCTCCACCCTGCTCCGCACCGTTAATACTCCACCACCCTGCTCCACACCGTTAATACTCCACCCTGCTCTGCACCGTTAATACTCCACCATGCTCCGCACCGTTAATACTCCTCCACCCTGCTCCGCACCGTTAATACTCCACCATGCTCTGCACCGTTAATACTCCACCCTGCTCTGCACCGTTAATACTCCACCATGCTCCACACGTTAATACTCCACCCTACTGCGCACCGTTAATACTCCACCCTGCTCTGCACCGTTAATACTCCACCATGCTCTGCACCGTTAATACTCCACCACCCTGCTCCACACCGTTAATACTCCACCACCCTGCTCCGCACCGTTAATACTCCACCATGCTCCGCACCGTTAATACTCTTCCACCCTGCTCCGCACCGTTAATACTCCACCACCCTGCTCCACACCGTTAATACTCCACCCTGCTCTGCACCGTTAATACTCCACCATGCTCCGCACCGTTAATACTCCTCCACCCTGCTCCGCACCGTTAATACTCCACCACCCTGCTCCACACCGTTAATACTCCACCCTGCTCTGCACCGTTAATACTCCACCATGCTCTGCACCGTTAATACTCCACCATGCTCTGCACCGTTAATACTCCACCCTGCTCTGCACCGTTAATACTCCACCATGCTCACATTCACGGATAGCTAGAGGACGTAGAAGAAGAGAGGAAAGAAATAAAAAGAGAGGATTTGACGGTGCAGTCTGGCACTCAGCAGGTAAGCAGAGGACAAATTAAGGGAGGCAGGGAGGGACAAACGAGGGAGATGAGGGGGGTTAAGGGGAAGAATCAGAACGGAGCGATTTAATTGGATGGATTAGCATGAAACGAAGCAGCAGGATGTGTGCGACGCAGAGACGCCGTCCTTCAAAACACTGTCCCATCTTGCCAAACTGTCCTTGAGCGAGACAGTGAATGTGTCTGACCCGCGGCGATCCGTGATGTCGTACAGCAGATTAAAGATGTTCTGTGTATAAATTTGAGCATCAATAAACCATCAGAGCAACACAAAGACTTCAGAGGCCTCCACCGCAAACAGAGATAAACAGTCTGAGTTTCTGCTGACTTCCCCCTGCGTCTGCCAGAGCTGCATCCAAGTTTTTGTGGGCCAAGTCCATCAAACAAATCGGAGTCCACTGTCGAGTCCATCGGGTCACTTCAGAGTCAAGTATTGTCGAGATTAGTCCAAGTTTCAAGTCAGCCAAGACAGGTTCAAGTCTAATACCTTGTCAAAGCTTATCTGAAGTCTTATAAAAGCAAGTTTGAAGTCAAATCCTGAGTCAATCGAGACAAGTTCAAGTTACGTATAAAGTCAATTGAGACAAGTCATGACAACTTAAGTCCAAGTCAATTCTCAAGTCAGTCTAGTCAAGACAAAGTCTCAAGTAAAAAAATTCTCATTAATCGAGTCAAAACAAAGTTAAGTCTCTCGTTAATCGAGTCGAGACAAAGTTGAGTCTCTAGTTAATTGTATCATGACAAATGTAAGTCTCATATATCGAGTCAAGTCTCTAGTTGATCGAGTGCCATAGAGCTTATTTTCGGCAATAATCCAAAACCCAATGGAACAGTCCCGTTGACTTCTAGTAGAGGGAACCAGGGTGATGATCACTTCCTGTTAGTGGAGGGAACCAGGGAGATGATCACTTCCTGTTAGTGGAGGGAACCAGGGAGATGATCACTTCCTGTTAGTGGAGGGAACCAGGGAGATGATCACTTCCTGGTCGGACTACAGTCATACGTCATCCCTGCAGCGCTCTATAGCCGAGTCGAGGCATCAGTTGTTCTGCTGTGGCTCAACAACAGCTGACTGTGTGCTCGGTATGCCAGAGCCCTAAAACACAACGCTGTGTGAGGAGCGTGGAGCTCAGCCAATCTTCCCTGGAGAAATAAAAAGGTTTTAAAAGAGAAGACTTGAACAGAGTAAATTGTTTTTTTTGTTTTGTGCTTCAGGCAACTGAGTTTTGAAAACTGATAAACCTCCTTAAAGGGCCCAGTAAGAGACTAAAGAGAAAAGAGAGAGAGAGAGCGAGAGAGAGAGAGAGATGAAAGGTGTGAAGTTTATTCCTTGAAAAGTTTCACCTCGGTGGAAGACTCTTTGGTTAATTGTGTGGGTTTCTCTGATCTGCTTCGCCCTTCTGTTCAGCCACTGTTGTGACAGTGTGGGTTCACCCGGCACCGACGATGCTGCTGAGGTTTACATCATCATTTCACACACAGATGAACTCTAAAGTCTTTCTCACTTTTCATCTTCTCACTTTGTTATTTTTGGCTGGACGGTTGCTACAGAAACACTTCACCTGGCGGTGTGTGTGTGTGTGTGTGTGTTTTATTTCTTTATCTCATCTGACATTTGAAAGTAAACTCACTGAACCAGCGTTACCAGTGTCACGGCTTGGTCTTAACGTTTTGATCTATCTGTCCGTCAGGATGGAAATGTTGTGGCTTTTGTGATGTCATTGAGTGTTATTGAGTAGTTTTCTACGGGGCTGCCGCCTCTAACGCCAGGATCAGACTACCGGATGTTTCTAACGGTTACGATGGTCACGATGTCAGATTAGACGATTCAGTCATAAATTCTTGTTGCGACACATGACGGACTACACGTCGGCCCCCTGTTCCGAAATTGTGTGTTTGAAACAAGCCGTTATGATTTCTGTCCATTTGTGATGTCACAAATAAACAATATTTACACCATTACACGGTTTTAAACGTAAACATTCTAAATGTGTCCCAGTTTATTTCCTGTTGCTGTGGATGTAAATAACATCAGCTGACAGGAAGTACACATGGACCCAAACTGTTGCCTAGCAACGCAATTCCGTTGAAATGCACTAAAACGGAGCGTTTCAGTCAGAGGGTGAATACAGACATATTCAGGCCGACAGTACGAGGAAAATCAAGTTTTTTTCTAGTCATTAGAGCATGTAAACATGTTCTAGTAGAAACACAGAATACAAGAAGCTGAACATGAGCACGATGTGGGGCCTTTGGCCCGAGTGCATCCTGAAGGAAAGAATATTTTCTTTCAAATAAGCCTCCTGGTGCCAACTAAGCATAATAATAAAGCAAAACTCAACAGTATTTTGCTATTTGCAACACTTTGTTGTTCCGGATTACTCATCTAAAGTGTCCTAATTCAGTCACTGTGGGCGTCGTGTGTTCACATCTCAGCCAAACGGTATTTAAGTGCCACGAGATGGCAGTCGCTGTATCTGAAGGCTCCATCCCGACTGAAACAGAACTATGAATTTAAATGATTTGCAGCAACCTAAAGAGGTGGATGATGAGAGGAGGTGGGTCGTTGTGTACCCCCCCATGCGGACTGAACGGTGGAGTCGGTCTTCAGACGGTTGGATGTGTTGGTGCTTCCTGCTGCTCTGCTTTCATCTCCTGACAAACCCTGGAACGGTGTAGCGTTCTCCTTCTGCTCGGTTTATTATCTACCTGAGCACCTCTCATCCTCCGTCTCCATCCTCCTCTCTCTCTCTCTCCTACACTCATTTCAGTTTGACAGCATCCTGCCGTCTTTTCATCTTTCCTCTCCCCCCTTCTCTCATTTTCTTTGTGTGAGCCGCTCTGCTGGCCACCTCCAGGTTTCCCTCCGTCGCTTCATCTCTTTCCTCCCACTTTCAACGGCTCTTTAACTTCCATTTTCTCTGTCTCCTGCTGTTCGGGGCAGCGTTTCTTTTTTAACTATACACCACTCTGAATGGTTTTCACTAAAATTAGCAGCTACTTCCTCAGTTTTCCCCTCCTCCGCCCACAGTGTGAGGATAGAGTACAACATCCTCATTACTGTTGGTTATGTTCTTACCAACATTACCGCCCCACTAGCGCTGTTAAGCTGCCATCTATTCTCTTTAAAGGTAAAATAGACCTCAGGTATCCCACATCTTCCTCTACAGTTATAGTCTTCTGCATCTTCCAGCCTTCCAGTAAGCGTTTAAACAATTAGTTAATCAAAGTAAGAGATCCAGATCCACCTGAGGACGCTTCTCATTGGACTAACAGATGAGCTACAACCGGTGTTACAGGGTCCTCTCTGTCCTGAAAGGGTCTTCTTTGGCGTACCTGTCTCTCAATACAAACCTGTCAATAGAAAACAACTTACCAACCAAAACCAAGTCTCCTGGTTAAAAGTCCTGTGTTTGTTGGACCCATCCACCCGCCCATTATAAGTGGCACACAGAAATCAACAAAGGCGTACTTATTGCACGCTAAACGCCTTTCGTATTATCGTGGCATTTATACACCTTTTCCTGCGAACGGGCTGTCGGGGTGGCTCTATGACTTTATAACTCTATAACAGATGAGGAGGTCTTGTTGATAACTGTAAATAGTCTCAACCATAACATACTGTACATTCATGTTATCAGAAAATAGACACCTTTTAGTGTCGACATCATGATGACGTGGTCGATTTGTGTCTCTTTGTGGTTGTTTTGTGTCTCTTTGTGGTTGTTTTGTGTCTCTTTGTGGTCGTTTTGTGACTCGTGGTCGTTTCGAGTCTCCATGTGTCTCCATGTGGTCGTTTTGCGGCCGTTTTGTGTCCCTTCATGGCTGTGTTGTGTCTCTTCGTGTCTCCTCGTTGTTGTTTTGTGGCTGTTTTGCGGTCGTTTTGTGTCTCTTCGTATTTGTTTTATGTCTCTTCGTAGTCGTTTTGTGTCTCTTCGTAGTCGTTTTGCGTCTCTTCGTAGTCGTTTTGTGTCTCTTTGTAGTCATTTTGTGTCTCTTCGTGTCTCCTCGTGGTTGTTTTGTGGCTGTTTTGAGGTTGTTTTGTGGCTGTTTGTAGTCGTTTTGTATCTCTACTTATACTTCCTGTATATGTGTGTGGTAACGTTTTGACTTGAAGATCTAACTGGTATTAAAACCTTGTCAGTTGTTCCGCGTTAGGTTCGGTGTAGAGAGCATGGCGGTACCGCAGTGATGCTGCCAGAACAGCTGTAATGTTTCAGATGTTCAGTCTCGTGTCATGATTGGACCGAGAGCGGTCTCATGATAATCTCCCACCTCCTGCCTGGTGGGAGTTAGACTGAAGGTCAGTCAGTCACGACTCAGCGGGGAGAGGAGAGAGAGCTGCTCCTACTCCTCCTGTGTGAGTGGGTGATGGGATGATATATGAAGGAGGCTAAGTTTAGCTTTCCATTATAACGCTGATCACTGTGATTGTCTTTATGTAGGAGAGAACTCCCATGAGGCTTCGACAGCGCGCCAAGTGTAATTGCATATGTGGCTTTTGAATCCTGATCAAAAACTAATAGTTCTATCTCTTGTTGATGTGATGCTGTAGAGTACAGTATCTCAGGACAGGAAGAGGAAAGGTTAGGCTAGCTGTGAGAGGAGGTCTGGCTCTCAGTCAGTGATCCAGGGGTTGGACGGGGTTGATTGTGGTCTTCATGCGTCTCTTTGTGGTTGTTTTGTGTGTCTTTTTGGTCTTTATGCGTCTCTTTGTGGTTGTTTTGTGTCTTTTTGGTCTTTATGCGTCTCTTTGTGGTTGTTTTGTGTGTCTTTTTGGTCTTTATGCGTCTCTTTGTGGTTGTTTTGTGTCTTTTTGGTCTTTATGCGTCTCTTTGTGGTTGTTTTGTGTCTTTTTGGTCTTTATGCGTCTCTTTGTGGTTTTGTGTGTCTTTTTGGTCTTTATGCGTCTCTTTGTGGTTGTTTTGTGTGTCTTTGTGGTCTTCATGCGTCTCTTTGTGGTTGTTTTGTGTGTCTTTGTGGTCTTCATGTGTCTCTTTGTGGTTGTTTTGCGTCTCTTTGTGGTTGTTTTGCGTCTCTTTGTGGTTGTTTTGCGTCTCTATGTGGTAGTTTTTGTGTCTCTTTGTGGTAGTTTTTGTGTCTCTGTGGTAGTTTTTGTGTCTCTGTGGTTGTTTTGTGTCTCTTTGTGGTTGTTTTTGTGTCTCTGTGGTTGTTTTTGTGTCTCTGTGGTTGTTTTGTGTCTCTTTGTGGTTGTTTTTGTGTCTCTGTGGTTGTTTTTGTGTCTCTTTGTGGTTGTTTTGTGTCTCTTTGTGGTTGTTTTTGTGTCTCTTTGTGGTTGTTTTGTGTCTCTGTGGTTGTTTTTGTGTCTCTTTGTGGTTGTTTTTGTGTCTCTTTGTGGTTGTTTTGTGTCTCTTTGTGGTTGTTTTTGTGTCTCTTTGTGGTTGTTTTGTGTCTCTTTGTGGTTGTTTTTGTGTCTCTGTGGTTGTTTTTGTGTCTCTTTGTGGTTGTTTTTGTGTCTCTTTGTGGTTGTTTTTGTGTCTCTGTGGTTGTTTTTGTGTCTCTGTGGTTGTTTTTGTGTCTCTGTGGTTGTTTTTGTGTCTCTTTGTGGTTGTTTTTGTGTCTCTGTGGTTGTTTTTGTGTCTCTGTGGTTGTTTTGTGTCTCTGTGGTTGTTTTGTGTCTCTTTGTGGTTGTTTTTGTGTCTCTGTGGTTGTTTTTGTGTCTCTGTGGTTGTTTTTGTGTCTCTGTGGTTGTTTTGTGTCTCTTTGTGGTTGTTTTTGTGTCTCTGTGGTTGTTTTGTGTCTCTGTGGTTGTTTTTGTGTCTCTTTGTGGTTGTTTTTGTGTCTCTGTGGTTGTTTTTGTGTCTCTGTGGTTGTTTTTGTGTCTCTTTGTGGTTGTTTTTGTGTCTTTGTGGTTGTTTTGTGTCTCTTTGTGGTTGTTTTGCGTCTCTTTGTGGTTGTTTTGCGTCTCTTTGTGGTTGTTTTGCATCCGTTTGTGGTATTTTTATTAACTAGTTTCCATCAGTCACTTCATACAGAGGTTCTGCTCCAGAGGTTCTGGTCCTGGGGTTCAGGTCCAGGGGTCCCACCGGTTGTCATCCATTCATGGTACTAACAGTCCAACTACCTACTGTATCACCTTGTGACTCTGGTAGGGGGGGGCATAGAGGGACACGCTGATAGAGAAAGCAAACAACCACATTAATGTCCCAGCATGCTTTGCCTCCATTAGACGCTGACCTGCTGTGTTTTGTCTTAATTGGGTTATTTAGATCCATGGTTTAATAATCCAAATGAAATATTACCGGCTCATATTTAGAGCTCTTCTTTTATTATCAACGGAAGTTAAACTAAGTGAAGACGGACAGAGAGGGGACGGATGAGAGGAGACGGACCACCGCAGAGATAAAGACAGGAAGAGAAACAAATCTGAAGAGATATAAAACAAGCTGATGGAGAGAGAGAGAGAGAGAGATGGAGAGGGAGAGAGAGAGAGAGAGAGAGAGAGAGATGGAGAGGGAGAGAGAGAGAGAGAGAGAGAGAGAGATGGAGAGATGGAGAGGGAGTCCATCCCTTTGTTAGGAGCCACAGCCGCAACAATTTACATGAGAGCCAAGCCTCCTGCCAGCTGATTGGTTCAGAGAGCCGCCTGCCTCACCGCCACCCCCCTCCCTCCTACGCCACACTCCAGCCAATCAGAATGTCAGAGAGAGAGAGAGAGAGAGAGAGAGAGAGAGAGAGTTAGTTGATGATGAAGGAACTCTGAGTTGTTAGTGGAGGGATTGTGACCCCTGGTGGTTCAGCAGAGACATGACCAGCTGCGACCAACAAACATACAAATACTGTTTTTAATTTAGTTAAAGAGCTCAGTACCACAACACACACATATACTTTAATTTGTACAATTAACACTTGAAATTTTGAAGGTTGGAGGTAAAGTACCGTCATAGATTATAATTTACAGCCTTTAATGCACATTTTTAGATTATGATTTAGTCTTTAATACACTATTTTTTATTTTAACTTCTTCAATGCACATTTTTGCTCATTTTAAGATTTTAATTTACAGTCTTTAAATGCACTCTTTTAGATTATAATTTAGTTTATAATGCACATTTATAGATTATAATTTACAGACTTTAATGCACATTTTTATATTATATTAAACAGACTTAAATGCACATTTGTTTGTAATATGTACATATATGTCACTGTAAATATATATATTTGTGTTGTTACTTTGGAAAAGAAACCTGATTCTGATAATAGAAATCTTGAACCAAACGTTAGTGTCTCATCTTTACTTCATTAAACTCTTTTTCTGTTTTCCTAAATGAACCCAAACACTATATTCACTGACGATGAAGGGAGAACTAAGGTCGATAATAATGAGAATAAATATGAAGTCCAGTACTGCAGTGAATGTGTGCAGCGTTGTTTGGTCCTCTGTTGTGTCAGAATGTTTTAATAACTTTATCAGTTGTGAAATAGTTGTGTAGTAATAGTTGTGTGTGTTCAGAGAGACCCGCTGACGTACAGATGAGACAGCAGCTCCGCGTTCAGGGTCGTATTTGGTCATGTTGGCTCGATCGGCCTGTCGTGTCTTCGTGCAGAAAAAAAGAGGAGATCGATTGTGAACTGTGGCTCAAACACACACGCACGCACGCACGCACACACACACACACACACACACACACACACACACACACACACACACAGCTGCATCCCACTCGGCCATAATTGTCTCTTGTATTTGACAACAGAGTTCAGATGGGTAATATTGACATGACACAGTGACAAGGCTCTCTGGACACTGAACACACGCGTGTTGCTTCCAGCGCCGCAGTCACGACAAACACGACGTTTACCTGATGGAACGCAACAGAGACGCTAAATTATTATATAATAATAAATTAAATATATATAATAAATAAAAAAATTTAAAAATAAAAATATAAAAGATAATAATTAAGAAATAGAAAATATACAAATTGATGAAATAAATTCACACCACAGATTAGATAGACAATTAAAAATGTAAATAATAATAATAGTAATATTAATACAAATAAATACATACGAAATATAAAGATAAAAATATAAAACATTTATATAATAAATTCACACATCAGATTAGTTTTTTTTCTTTCTTTCTTTTATTATTCATACTATTTATTTTCATTAAAGAAATAACAACAACAACCCTAAAAATAATAAAAAATTACAAACAGTTATATAGAATAAATTAAAAATTAAAATAATTATATTAATGATGAAAAAATAAAAAATAAGCAATAAAAGATAATAACAAAAAATATCAAATAACAAATTCATAAAATAAATTCACACACCAGATTAAATAACCTGTATTTCTTTCTTTGTTTTTTTAATCATGCTTTTTATTGTTTCCTTAAGAAAAATGACCTAAACCATAAATAAAAATTACAGACAATTTTATATATATATATATAATCAATTGAAAAATAAAACAATAATAATAATAATAGTAAATAAATAAATTAGAAATAATAAAAGATAATAATAAAGAAATATAAAGAATAATCAAATAAATTCACACACCAGATTAGATAATCTGTATTTCTTTCTTTTTTTTAATCATTCTTTTTAATATTTCCTCAAGAAAAATGACTACAACAACCTAAACTATAAATTAGAAATAAAAAATAAAATATTTATATAGAATGACTTAAAAATAAATTTTAAGCAAAGATCATAATTATTAAAGAAATAAATAAGAAATATAAAAAATATAATTAATTAAAGTGTAAAATAATAATGATAATAAAGATATATAAATAAATAATTCCAAATAAATTTCAAATAGGTTACTTGCTAACTATCACCTAATTAAAATTGTGCACCTGTAGATGGAGTTTTACCTGAATGATTTCCTCTCGACGTCGCCTGTTCATATTGCATGTCCCAGTTATCGTGTTCAGTTTCTCGTGTTTATAACAAACCTACTTTCACGAAAATCGATTCCAAGTCTGTCATGTTTAGTTTCTCTGGACAGATTCTTGTTTGATTTGACGTAAAGACGACGAACAGGACGAGTGACTCTGTGTTCTTCTCTGCAGGTGTCCATCGGGAAGATGTTCGAGACCCAGAAGATCGTGGTGGAGGGTTAACCCCTCTGCTGCTGGAGGCGGACCCAGCAAACAACAGGAAGTGACATCAGACACCGGAGCGGATCACCGCTCTGACATCATCACCGCCACCAACCTGCTTCCTCTGCGACCCCCAATCATCTGCTACGACTGTGCGGAGGTGGAGCTGTGAGATGCATTGTGGGAGATGTAGGACGGAGTGAAGCGGTGAAGAACCTGCCGTTTGTTTTGGAGTTTTTTCTTTCACGGATGCACCGATCAGTTCCTTCCTCTTCGGTTCCTTCATGTCCTCACTGTTGTTTAGTTCAAATAAAGCTCTTGACTAACGATCATTTACTCCACCGATTAATCTGCCAGTGATTTCCTTTAATACACAGTGAACCGGTCGGTCGATAGGACATCAGAGAAGAGTCCAACGGGATGTCCTCTGCTGTCTCGTTTTGTCCAAAACCCAAAGATGTGCAGAAACAAACAGATATTCAGCTTAAAGCAGAACTTAAAAAATAACTTCATGTTTGTTGTTAATTGGTCAGCGTATCTTTTGGTCGTTGATTTTCCTCTCACAAACGAATATTAAACAACAAATCAGTGGGTTATTTGATTTTTCATTTGAAAACACAAAAATGAATATTGAAATACGAGGCGTTTTTCTTTATCGGGGTCAAAAAGGGGATGAACGAAACTTTCTAAAATGGGTTGAGTTCCATTTTCTATTTAAAAAAAAAATATCACTAGAAGACAGAATATTAATATTAAAATAATTTAATATAGAAAGAGCCGTCGTTGGTGCTCTAACAACTAAGTTCTGAGTTATTGATCCGGGAAGTTTGAATCTGTGAATATCTTTCTCTGCAGTCGTGTCTTCTTCCATCAGACAAACTCTTTTATTGTTTCTAAAAACTACGTACTGATCCGTGTCCATCACCTCCAGTTACTCAGCAGCGCCGTCCTCAGACGCGCTCTTACTTTGTAAACAGCAACTTCCTGTTGCAGAATATTAAAAAAATGAAAATCAACCATTTTTTTTTAGGTTTAGTTTATCCCCTTTTTGACCCACTCATTTTTGTATTTTAATATCCGTTTGTGAAGGAAAATCAATGACCGAAAGATACACTGACCTTATTAGACCAAAGATTTATTTAATTTGAGAGACATCCAGTGAAACTAACGTTTGTTTGATTTTTCTTTATATCCAGTTAAATCTTTTCTTGTTTGAGCCTCATTATGTGGAAATAAATAAAGTCAGAACACATTCATGTTTTCTCCAAAAGGTTTAGCTTTACTCAAAATGTCTAATCGACTAATTACTTGAACTCATTTATAGGAATGTTATTAACTGGATGTAGTTATAAAGAAGGCATCAAGTATTTAACTATTTTAATCGATTCACAGCCCTGATAGGCATCAATATTTGATTTAATACTTGATGCCTCTTAGAGCTGTCGGTCGATTAAAGTAGTTCATTCCGATTAATCACAAATTAATATTTGTTCAAAATGTTCTACTGATGGATTCATCAGGTTTTCTAGTTTCATATGATCCCAGTATCTTCACTCTAGCTTTAAAACTGAGCCCGCTACTACATCCGGAAGATTGAGTGAAACAGATGTGCGTTAACGTGTTATTATGTTATTATGTAATTATGTCATCATCATGTTAACGCAGTTTGAGCAGAATCGACTGATCGGTGCATCCCTGCATTTCTTTTCTTTCTAGTGTTGTTTTTTGTATTCTAACGCACAAGCTGTCCATCGTTGATGTGATTCTATCTGATATATAAACCTATAAAAGAACTGAAACACCAGATCTGACTTCTATCATATTCACTCGTTTGATTCATCACTTTATTTATTTATCTCTGAGAAAACCTCAACGTCACACGGAGAGACTTTGTTCTATAACGAGAGCGAGGAGGTGATAATAATAATATTAATATTAATATATAATGTGAGAGGTCATGAAAGTGTCAAATGTTTTATCAGTTTAAATAAACCGAAGAGGAGAGAGTGATGAAGTCGTCTCATGACTCAAGAAGTCCAAACTCATCTCGTCCTTTTAGGTAACAAGAAGCTCAGATTGAAGTTTACAGATCAGAGGAATTCTGGGTATTGAGGTTTAAATTCAGTATCGGTTTATGCTATATGTAGAAGGCCAGGTGTTCAAACTGTGGTTCGGGGGCCTCCAGACGGGCAGGGGGGCTCTATCTACCAAAAAGAAGAAGAAAAAAAACCAAGATGGCGACGGCCAAAAACCAAGATGGGGACGGCCAAAAACCAAGATGGAGACGGCCAAAAACCAAGATGGAGACGGCCAAAAACCAAGATGGAGACGGCCAAAAACCAAGATGGCGACGGCCAAAAACCAAGATGGAGACGGCCAAAAACCAAGATGGGGACGGCCAAAAACCAAGATGGGGACGGCCAAAAACCAAGATGGAGACGGCCAAAAACCAAGATGGAGACGGCCAAAAACCAAGATGGAGACGGCCAAAAACCAAGATATAGACGGCCAAAAACCAAGATGGCGACGGCCAAAAACCAAGATGGCGACGGCCAAAAACCAAGATGGCGACAGCCAAAAACCAAGATGGGGACGACCAAAAACCAAGATGGCGACGGCCAAAAACCAAGATGGAGACGACCAAAAACCAAGATGGCGACGGCCAAAAACCAAGATGGCGACGGCCAAAAACCAAGATGGCGACGGCCAAAAACCAAGATGGCGACGACTAAAAACCAAGATGGCGACGGCCAAAAAAACAAGATGGCGAGGACCAAAAACCAAGATGGGGACGGCCAAAAACCAAGATGGAGACGGCCAAAAACCAAGATGGCAACGGCCAAAAACCAAGATGGAGACGGCCAAAAACCAAGATGGCGACGGCCAAAAACCAAGATGGCGACGACTAAAAACCAAGATGGCGACGGCCAAAAAACCAAGATGGCGAGGACCAAAAACCAAGATGGGGACGACCAAAAACCAAGATGGGGACGACCAAAAACCAAGATGGCGACGACCAAAAACCAAGATGGCGACGACTAAAAACCAAGATGGCATCACCAGCAGTGACGGATGTTTGATTTCCTTCGGCGGGTGATGGCGTTTCAGCTCGTTGTTTATCCGTTGTGGTTCACTCTCGCCGCTCTCACAGCGTCCCTTTCAGAGGACAAGCTGTAAGAAGCCACCAGGCTACATTAGTTAGTTGGGATAAATACCTGACTGCTGTGTGTTTAGTGTCTGTTTGGAGGTGGACGGTGAAACACTCTCTGACAGCGTGACTGATGTCACCTCAGAGGTGCGTTTGTTTTTTTTGGTGGAGGTGGAGGAGGGTGGAGGAGGTAGGAGGTGGAGAGGTGACTGACCCACACAAGGTACCAGCGGATGCTATTAATAGACCCATCTGTTGGTTTAAGGCCGAGCAGCACACTGGCCCACTTACACAGGTGTTAAAGATCACGTTGCTCAATCAGCGACAGCTGTTTCATCAGACCAACGCACGGGAGTCGTGCACGTGCTCTGTACGAGTCCTGCATTCATGTGAAGGACTTCAGACCGGGTTGTGACCCGCGGCTCACTTCTGAAGGCCTCTGGGAGGAGATGTTTTGAACCAGAAAGAGTTTAGAGAGCTACAGGAAACCCTGAAATGACTTTTTATTTCATCACTTCCTGTTCCCTCGTCTGGAAGTCAACGGGCATTTAGTAGGATGTCTGAAAAAAAGATTTTAACGTTTTGTTCTAGGATATAAAATACGTCAGTAAATATCCCACTGTTGAATTTTGAAGCCTTTATTTGTCTTTAAAAAGGCGGTCGCTAACAAGTAGCTAAATGAGACGACTAAACATCATCACGCCGACAGCCAAAAAACCAAGAGGGTGACGAGCAAAAAAAACCAAGAGGGTGACGAGCAAAAAAAACAAGATGGTGACGAGCAAAAAAAAAACAAGAGGGTGACGAGCAAAAGGAAAACGAGGGTGACGAGCAAAAGGAAAACAAGATGGTGACGATAAAAAAAAACAAGAGGGTGACGAGCAAAAAAAAAACAAGAGGGTGACGAGCAAAAAAAAAAAGATGACGGCGAGTGAAAACAACAAGATGGCGACGGCGGCTATTAATAGACCCATCTGTTGGTTTAAGGACGGGTCAAACAAATCACGGGTTGGCACGGGTTACCATGGTTACGTGTCTCAAACCGGCGAAGAGGCTCTCAGGAAGTGACGACATTAAAGATACAAACGACCGTTTATTCACACAGACGTATGTTGAACGACGGCAGACATGTTGAGGATCTAGTGCAGAGTATCCGGTTTGGGACGCAGTGAGCCGATCAGTACAGAAAGGTGTGCAGTGATTTCTACAACGTGTGTCATGTGTCTGTCGGCTGAGTCGAGGTTATTCCAGAACGATCAGAAGAATAAACGCCGTCGCTGTCCTCGAGGTCACCTCTCTGAGATTTACCTGAAATATTCCTTCCTTACTTTGATCCTCTGGATCCGTGTTGACACGGTCAACAGACGGCGTCACGTCGGTCAACAGGACTATTTTCAGAGGACTCCTGAACTCTGGCCTCATGGAGAGAGGACAGACAGGTTAAGGACAGACAGACAGACAGGTTAAGGACAGACAGACAGACAGGTGAAGGACAGGCAGGTGAAGGACGGACGGACAGACAGGCAGGTGAAGGACAGGCAGGTGAAGGACGGACGGACAGACAGACAGGTGAAGGACGGACGGACAAAAAGACAGGTGAAGGACAGACAGACAGACAGACAGGTGAAGGACAGACAGACAGACAGGTGAAGGACGGACAGACAGACAGACAGACAGACAGGTGAAGGACAGACAGACAGACAGGTGAAGGACGGACAGACAGACAGGTGAAGGACGGACAGACAGACAGGTGAAGGACGGCCAGACAGACAGACAGGTGAAGGACAGACAGACAGACAGACAGGTGAAGGACAGACAGACAGACAGGTGAAGGACAGACAGACAGACAGGTGAAGGACAGACAGACAGACAGGTGAAGGACGGCCAGACAGACAGACAGGTGAAGGACAGACAGACAGACAGGTGAAGGACAGACAGACAGACAGACAGACAGGTGAAGGACAGACAGACAGACAGGTGAAGGACGGACAGACAGACAGGTTAAGGACAGACAGACAGACAGGTGAAGGACAGGCAGGTGAAGGACGGACGGACAGACAGGCAGGTGAAGGACAGGCAGGTGAAGGACGGACGGACAGACAGACAGGTGAAGGACGGACGGACAAAAAGACAGGTGAAGGACAGACAGACAGACAGACAGGTGAAGGACAGACAGACAGACAGGTGAAGGACGGACAGACAGACAGACAGACAGGTGAAGGACAGACAGACAGACAGGTGAAGGACGGACAGACAGACAGGTGAAGGACGGACAGACAGACAGGTGAAGGACGGCCAGACAGACAGACAGACAGACAGGTGAAGGACAGACAGACAGACAGGTGAAGGACAGACAGACAGACAGATAGACAGACAGACAGGTGAAGGACAGACCGACAGACAGGTGAAGGACGGACAGACAGACAGACAGACAGGTGAAGGACAGACAGACAGACAGGTGAAGGACAGACAGACAGACAGGTGAAGGACGGACAGACAGACAGGTGAAGGACGGACAGACAGACAGACAGACAGGTGAAGGACAGACAGACAGACAGGTGAAGGACGGACAGACAGACAGACAGACAGGTGAAGGACAGACAGACAGACAGGTGAAGGACGGACAGACAGACAGGTGAAGGACGGACAGACAGACAGGTGAAGGACGGACAGACAGACAGACAGGTGAAGGACAGACAGACAGACAGGTGAAGGACGGACAGACAGACAGGTGAAGGACGGACAGACAGACAGGTGAAGGACAGACAGACAGACAGGTGAAGGACGGACAGACAGACAGGTGAAGGACGGACAGACAGACAGACAGACAGGTGAAGGACAGACAGACAGACAGGTGAAGGACGGACAGACAGACAGGTGAAGGACAGACAGACAGACAGGTGAAGGACGGACAGACAGACAGGTGAAGGACAGACAGACAGACAGGTGAAGGACAGACAGACAGACAGGTGAAGGACAGACAGACAGACAGGTGAAGGACGGACAGACAGACAGACAGACAGGTGAAGGACAGACAGACAGACAGGTGAAGGACAGACAGACAGAGACAGGTGAAGGACGGACAGACAGACAGACAGACAGGTGAAGGACAGACAGACAGACAGGTGAAGGACGGACAGACAAAGACAGGTGAAGGACGGACAGACAGACAGACAGGTGACGGACAGACAGACAGACAGGTGAAGGACAGACAGACAGACAGGTGAAGGACGGACAGACAGACAGACAGACAGGTGAAGGACAGACAGACAGACAGGTGAAGGACAGACAGACAGAGACAGGTGAAGGACAGACAGACAGACAGGTGAAGGATGGACAGACAAAGACAGGTGAAGGACGGACAGACAGACAGGTGAAGGACAGACAGACAGACAGGTGAAGGACGGACAGACAGACAGACAGACAGACAGGTGAAGGACAGACAGACAGACAGACAGGTGAAGGACGGACAGACAGACAGACAGACAGACAGGTGAAGGACGGACAGACAGACAGACAGACAGACAGGTGAAGGACAGACAGACAGACAGACAGGTGAAGGACAGACAGACAGACAGGTGAAGGACGGACAGACAAAGACAGGTGAAGGACGGACAGACAGACAGACAGGTGACGGACAGACAGACAGACAGACAGGTGAAGGACAGACAGACAGACAGGTGAAGGACGGACAGACAGACAGACAGACAGACAGGTGAAGGACAGACAGACAGACAGGTGAAGGACGGACAGACAGACAGACAGACAGACAGGTGAAGGACAGACAGACAGACAGACAGGTGAAGGACAGACAGACAGACAGGTGAAGGACGGACAGACAAAGACAGGTGAAGGACGGACAGACAGACAGACAGGTGACGGACAGACAACCCTGACTGATGTCACGTACAGAATAGACGTTGGCTGAGCCACCTGACGACGGCCTGGTCTCTGGTGTCAAAGGTCAAAGGTCAGTATTTCTGGGGTTCCTCTTCAGTGTGATGTCATCGTTTACGGTCCAATCAGAACGGCGCCCAGTCCTCCTTTCCTTTCCTTCTTTCCTTCCGAGTCCTCCTTCCTTCCTTTCCTTCCCAGTCCTCCTTCCTTCCTTTCCTTCCTTTCCTTCCTAGTCCTCCTTCCTTCCTTTCCTTCTTTCCTTCCTAGTCCTCCTTCCTTCCTTTCCTTCCCAGTCCTCCTTCCTTCCTTTCCTTCCTTTCCTTCCTAGTCCTCCTTCCTTCCTTTCCTTCTTTCCTTCCTAGCCCTCCTTCCTTCCTTTACTTCTTTCCTTCCTTTACTTCTTTCTTTCCTAGTCCTCCTTCCTTCATTCCTTCCTAGTCCTCCTTCCTTCCATTCCTTCCTAGTCCTCCTTCCTTCCTTTACTTCCCAGTCCTCCTTCCTTCCTTTACTTCCCAGTCCTCCTTCCTTCCTTTCCTTCCTTTCCTTCCTAGTCCTCCTGCCTTCCTTTACTTCTTTCTTTCCTAGTCCTCCTTCCTTCCTTTCCTTCCTAGTCCTCCTTCCTTCCTTTACTTCTTTCTTTCCTAGTCCTCCTTCCTTCATTTCCTACCTAGTCCTCCTTCCTTCCTTTCCCTTTTTTCCTTCCTAGTCCTCCTTCCTTCCTTTACTTCTTTCTTTCCTAGTCCTCCATCCTTCCTTTCCTTCCTAGTCCTCCTTCCTTCCTTTAATTTCTAATGTTCTAGTCCTCCTTCCTTCCTTTACTTTTTTCCTTCCTAGTCCTCCTTCCTTCCTTTCCTTCCCAGTCATCCTTCATTCCTTTCCTTCCTTTCCTTCCTAGTCTTCCTTCCTTCCTTTACTTCCTAGTCTTCCTTCCTTCCTTCCTTCCTTCCCTCCCTAGTGTTCTAGTCCTCCTTCCTTCCTTCCTTCCTTCCTAGGCTTCCTTCCTTCCTTCCTTCCTTCCTTTCCTTCCTAGTGTTCTAGTCCTCCTTCCTTCCTTTCCTTCCTAGTGTTCTAATCCTCCTTCCTTCCTTTCCTTCCTAGTCTTCCTTCCTTCCTCTACTTCCTAGTCCTCCTTCCTTCCTTTCCTTCTTTCCTTCCTAGTGTTCTAGTCCTCCTTCTTTCCTTCCTAGTCCTCCCTCCTTCCTTTACTTTCTTTATTGATTGAGTTCGTTTTGACAAATTTCTGATAAATTTCTTTATTAAAATAACAGCAGAATATTCTCCTTAATGTTTATTATTATTATTATTATTATGTTTTTGGCTGCAGATTTAAAGGATCTGCTGGTTTCTGCATGTTTTAGCAGTTTTTCTATAAATCTCATTTACTGAATATCACAGATGATCAAATTGTAAAACAATCAGCTGCATTTGATCCACAGGGAGCCATTGATTTCCATTGATTTCCATTGATTTCCATTGATTTCCATTGATTTCCATTGATTTCCTCACAGGATAACTTTTCAAACCAATCTGCACTTAAACTGAAACGATAATGTGAGTCTGCAGACTGATTTTAAAGAAATAAATGGAAACTAACGGCGAGTCCTAAAACTCCTCTGTGACTGTAGTCTGCATTAAAAACACAACTCAACTACTATGTTGTTGTTTTATTTTGAAAATGTTCCACATCCTTTTTTTCCGATCAACAGATGGAGTCCAAAAGCAGCAGTGAGACGGAGACACTCGTGTCAACACGGTCTAAAACGTCCAGAAGGTTGTTGACACTAAAGCATGTTTTCCTTAAAGTGGGAACAAAGAAAGTCCATCGATCGAAGTTCAGACAAACATCCAGAACCGTCCGCTGTGTTGTCCTCCACAAACACGTTCCACAGTTTGACTGATTTCATTACAGAATAAGACACAACAGAATCAGAGGCCACAATGAAGGGAAACTAGATCTGATCTCAAAAAGACTCGTCGTGTAACACAGATGTGATTTTTATTCAGCAGCTGCGTGTAAAAGCATTTTAGCAGCGTTTTACGCACAGATGTATATATTTGGCGCACCGATTTACACGTTTCACGCACATATTCATAGCCTTTGAGCGCAGATTTACAAATTTTACGCACAGATGTATAGCTTTTGCGCAGATTTACAGCTTTTGCGCACAGATGTATAGCTTTTGCGCACAGATTTACAAATTTTGTGCACAGATGTATAGCTTTTGCACACAGATTTACAAATTTTACGCACAGATGTACAACTTTTGCGCACAGATTTACAAGTTTTACGCAAAGATGTACAGCTTTTACACACAGGTTTACAGGTTTTAAGCGCGGCGCAAAGCGGTCAGGTGGCGTGGAAAGCGGCGCTGCCAAACTTTGCGGTGCTGGGCATGCAGTGGTACTGGAGGGTGTAGTTCTGCCCCTCGTTGTTGTCCCAGAACTCCCCGTCCTCGCTCCTCAGGTACACGGCGAAGTGCACGGCCGAGCTGGGCTCCATGAAGGGCGGCGTGTACACGGTGAAGCTGAACCGCTCTCCCACGAAGCCCGGCTGATCCGCGACCACGGGCAGAGCCTGCGCGTCCATGTAGGACAGCCAGTCGTTGAAGGTGTACCTCACTCCGACCTCTTTGTCGGTGCAGCCGGTGAAGACCCGGATCTGGCCCCCCACGTCAAAGTGTGTGATGGAGACCTTCTCCAGGCAGACCCGGAGCCGCTGGACTCTCCACTCCGCCTCCCGGGGCTCCGGGAAGCAGGCAACCAGCCGGTCTGAGTCCAGGCCGGACTTGAAACTCTGGCACAGGTCGTTCAGGAAGTCCTGCTGCTGCGGTGGGAAGCTCTTGTGCCGGGTCAGAACTTTACTGGGGATCTTCGGCTCCTCCAGAGAGCTGAAGTGTTTGACGCTGGCCAGGTTCAGACCCATGGAGTCCGCGAACTTCACCCGCTTCCTCCCGGTGCTCCCGGAGACGCCGACCAGGAGCACAGCCGGGTATGCGGGCAGGGACTGGGCTCTCCTCCGGTCCTTCATAAACCTCTCCAGCTGAGAAGCGTCCACCTCGTCGTCCAGATCTCCCTCCTCATCCTCCTCCTCCTCCACGTCCTCCTCCTCCTCCTCGTCCTCCTCCAGGCCGTTCTTCATGCTCAGCGGAGAGGTGGAACTGGAGCTGGAGAGGTGAGCGGGACATGTGAGCCCGGCAGCCAGGCGGCCTGTGTGCTGTGTGCTGTGGCCGGTCAGGAGTCCGAGGGAGTCCCAGTGCTGGGCGGAGACTACCCCCCTATCCCCCCCCTTCAGAGGACAACGTGCAGTGTCCCCTGTCTGCTCATGCCGTCACAGAGACACGCACAGTCACGTCAACTTTCACCCGTGTGCGTAAAGCGGAAACACGTAAATACTCCAAACAACAACAACAATACTACTCTGGACACAACTCAACTCTGTTTACTACCAATACAACACAACTCTGTGTACTACCAATACAACACAACTCTGTGTACTACCAATACAACACAACTCTGTGTACTACCAATACAACACAACTCTGTGTACTACCAATACAACACAACTCTGTGTAGTACCAATACAACACAACTCTGTGTACTACCAATACAACACAACTCTGTGTACTACCAATACAACACAACTCTGTGTACTACCAATACAACACAACTCTGTGTACTACCAATACAACACAACTCTGTGTACTACCAATACAACACAACTCTGTGTACTACCAATACAACACAACTCTGTGTAGTACCAATACAACACAACTCTGTGTAGTACCAATACAACACAACTCTGTGTACTACCAATACAACACAACTCTGTATAGTACCAATACAACACAACTCTGTGTACTACCAATACAACACAACTCTGTGTAGTACCAATACAACACAACTCTGTGTACTACCAATACAACACAACTCTGTGTAGTACCAATACAACACAACTCTGTGTACTACCAATACAACACAACTCTGTGTAGTACCAATACAACAACGTACAAATCATCCCGTACAAGTAAAATTCCTGCATTCAAACTCCTGTCTAAGTAAAAGTACAGAAGTATTCTCAGCTTCATATCAGTCAGCTGACTGTCTCCGCTTGTGTAGAAATACCTTAATAATAATAATACTTTAATACTTTAATTTAATACTTTATTATTATAATAATAATAATAATTATTATTATTATTATTATTATTATTAATAATAATAATATATTAATAATAGTTGAATACTTTACTTTAATACTTTATTATTAATAATAATAATACTTTAATACTTTACTTTAATACTTTATTATTATTATTATTATTATTAATAATACTACTTTAATACTTTATTATTATTATCATTATTATTAATAATAATAGTAATAATAATAATACTTTAATACTTTATTATTATTAATAATAATAATACTTAAATACTTGACTTAAATACTTTATTATTATTATTAATAATAATAATAATAATACTTAAATACTTGACTTAAATACTTTATTATTATTATCAATAATAATAATAATAATAATAATAATAGTAATAATAATAGTAATGTTGTGACTATAAATGAAGAGGTATCTTAACACTTGTGATGAGCAGTGTGGAGGAAATAGATGTTTCTTAGAACCAGATGTTGTTATGTAAGGCAGCAGTCCACGTGGCTCCAACAAGTGCGTCGCACGGCGGCCAGTAAACAAACGCGTGTCGTCGTCATCACCGCCATCATCCTGACGTCACGCTGCTGAAGTCTTCTTACGTGGAGAGTTTAACCAGTTCAACGCTGCACGAGGTCATTACACAACCAATACTTTGACTACCTGATACTCCCATTCACTGACTGACCAACAGGATCTCTTCTGCTATTAGTACTTTTGCTGTCACAGAGGATTTTTACAGTGTAGTATTAATACTTTTACCTGAGTACTTCCTCCACCTCATCCAAGAACTGATAAAAACAGGAAAAGTTAATAATATAATGTTAATATTTCTGTTTTTAGACGCTGAATGTTTGATCTGAATGGTTGTGGTGTTTTTCCACCAGGTGGCGCTGCAGGACTGAGTCTGACTGAACATGTACTGTGTGTTCCAATACTCATACTACCTTACTACCTTACATACTACCATACTAGTGAGTACACCAGAGAAAGATGTCCCGATACGTAGTACGGAATGTCAAATGCAGTACAGGCTTCCAAAACTCCCAGGATGTCCGACTACGTCTGGTCCCATTCTGCAGTATGAAGCCAGCATACTTTTCTGACCCACAATCCTTTGCACAGCAGATATATCAGCAAGAGGGTCAAAGTTCAAGGCTCAATGTCATGACAAAGTAGTATTTCCCAATGCTACTGCATGCAACAGTGCGTACTTTAGAAAGCAGCTGCAGTACGTAGTCAGAGTCGATGTGGATCTGTATCTGATTTAAAGTTCAGCACGCCAACCAAACCTTCACCTCCGGGAATCTAAACAGCTTCACATCTTCACCTCCGACAATCTAAACAGCTTCTTCATCACCACGGATTTCAAAATAAGTCGACTCCCCAGAAACAACCTTTTCTCCTCATTTAGAAACTCAAAAACACGACGGATGAAGTCTTTAACCGTCTTTGTCCATTTTACTTCTGCACATCCCCCGCTCAATATGATGCAGCTTTTCCACTTTAAAAACTATATTTTAAAGTATTTTCTTACATTTTTCCAGATTTTCTAGATTATATGTTTAATTGCACTTTTTTTTATCTGTTCTGCAATATTTTATAAATCTTTAGGTAAATATTGGGGTAATTTTTTTAATACATTTTTAGGTACATATTGGGGTAATTTCAAAGACATTTCAAATAGCTTACTTGCTAATTATCACCTACTTAACATGAAATATGCGGACCTGTAAAATGAAGTGTTACTGCAGAGTTTCCCGCTTCAGGGCTTCAAATAAACAGTCAGATGAGGAGAACGTCACTTCAGTTGAACCGTTCACAAACTGTGGTCACATGTGACCAGTGACCAGAGGTCAGAGGTCAGAAAGAGGTCACCTGGACGTCTGGTATTCAGCTCAGTTTAAATCAGAATGAATGAGTTAGAGAAGGTGCAGCTGGTTGAGCCTCAGACACATTTAGAACAAATCAAAGCTTTAAACAAAGAGTTCTTTAATATTTATATTTTATATTAGTTATATGAATCCAAATGGCACCGATACATTCACGATCCAGGTCGTTAAAATCTTCACACATTTTCTTCAAGATATAATCAGTGATATGATATGCATAAAGGACGTGAGCACAGTCACATGACTGCAGTGGGATGATGACATCATGATGATGACATCATCCGTTAGCTGCTGATTGAATATTTATAAACTCATTTACATTCAGATACAAATATATAAAAAGATTTAACAAATTATACATCCAGATTTCAAATCAGAGAGATTTCACAAAACATGTCAACGACGTAAACAACTTCATTAGCATAAACCCCCCTCATTGGTCGGTTAAAAAGCATTAAATGCATCTTGGGTATTGTAGTGCAGCGTGGAGTCAGTGATCCCAGATCAGATGATCAGACGGTCGTCGGTCAGTCGCTCTACGCTGCCATCGGCTGACGACATCACGGCTGATGACATCACGGCTGCGTGTCTGATGATGTCACTCGCTCTATCCGATGTAGATGCGGTACATCAGCGTGACGATGGCCGCCACCAGAGCGGGAATCAACCAGTTAGTCCACCAGCTGCAAGAGAGAGACGGCTAGTTAACTGACTGACTGCAGATGTATGAAGCTAGTTGTATATTTAACTAACTGGTTAGACTTCTGACTGCAGATGTATGCAGCTAGTTAAACATTTAACTGACTAAATAATGAACAAACTAAACTAAACCAGTCAGAACATCAGCTGGAAGAGAGACAGCTAGTTAACTAGTTAACTAATTCAGTACTAAGTAACTAAGTGAACGCAGCTGGTAAAGAGACGGTAGCGCTGTACCTGGGCTCGTCCTTCAGAGTGGTCACCAGTGTTTCCTGTAAAACACAAACCAGTCACATCATCACATTCCTATAAAACACTTTATTATAACCATCATTTAACAGAGATTCTAGCATTATTAATAATTAGTTAACATTATTAATTATGTTGTTTAACAGTAAAATAAATAACTATTAACTGAGAACATTTTTCCATTTACATGTGATGGATATTATAAAGTCTTCCCAACATGTCACGGGAAACATCATTAGATTTAATAAAATAAACTAATTCATAGCTCCACTAGTATTCTGATTATTAAAGATGAATAATTAGAAGCAGCTTCATGTGTCAGGTGTTGTTGTTGTTGTTGTTGGACAGACGTACTGCTGTGGTTTAGTGGACATGTCCCGACTTCTAGTCCCCAGTCTGGGTCAGGCTCCAACAACACTGCTTCCTACATTTCCCATAATGCAAATGGATCGCATCACACCTCCAGCTCGTTTGTAGCCAAGACAACCCTGATGACATCACTACGACATCATCGGGAGACTGCTTCACTTACCTCAGGTCTGGTGATCTTGTCCCTGTCCTCCTGCAGACAGACGGACAGACAGACGGTTATGTTACATGAGACCTCATTTATATTACAGCCGATTAAAGAAACAATAAACTATCATAGAAACACAAATAAGAAACTTCATAAATAAATAAATAAAACAATTATAACTGAAGGCAAATTAATCAACTAAAACACACACAGTACAACGTCACAGACCATCGTCTCTGACAGACTGATGAGAAAGTGGCCTCGATAAGCATCCTTCTACACAGAAGCAGAACCGTTGTACTGACCGGGTGCAGCTCTCCGATCACCATGCTGTCAGACATCTCTCTGGCGTCGGTGGAGTGTCCGACGTCCTCGAAGCTCTCGGTGGCGTCTCCTCCCGCCTGCTCCCTCAGCACCTCCTCTCCTCCGGGGTGCTGAAAACAAACACACCCACCGTGGATACTAACGTATAACGTACAGGCTGATTATTACAATACGAACGTATAACGTACAGGCTGATTATTACAATACTAACGTGTAACGTACAGGCTGATTATTACAATACTAACGTGTAACGTACAGGCTGATTATTACAATACTAACGTGTAACGTACAGGCTGATTATTACAATACTGACGTGTAACGTACAGGCTGATTATTACAATACTAACGTATAACGTACAGGCAGATTATTACAATACTGACGTATAACGTACAGGCTGATTATTACAATACTGACGTATAACGTACAGGCTGATTATTACAATACTAACGTATAACGTACAGGCTGATTATTACAATATTAACGTGTAACGTACAGGCTGATTATTACAATACTCACGTATAACGTACAGGCTGATTATTACAATACTAACGTATAACACAAATATCAGTATCAAGTACATTTACTCAACTACTGCACTTAAGTACAATTTGGAGGTACTTGTACTTTATTTCCATTCTCTACCCCACTACATGTTAGAGGCAAATATTGCACTTTTTACTGTACTACATTTATCTTGCAGTACTTCAGTACTATACTACTAAAACACTACATAAAGGATAATGTACAGCTAGCCAGTCATTGTTGTGAAATTTAAGCTGTACATTATCCTGCTTATTACGCGGCTACTTGCTGAAGAAATCAATAAAAAGTCAAACAATTTGACGGTCTGTTATAAGTAGCAACGGTCTGCTATACGTAGCAACGGTCTGCTATACGTAGCAACGGTCTGTTATACACAGCAACGGTCCGTTATACGTAGTAACGGTCTGCTATACGTAGCAACGGTCTGCTATACGTAGCAACGGTCTGTTATACGTAGCAACGGTCTGCTTTACGTAGCAACGGTCTGTTATACGTAGCGAGGGTCTGTTATACGTAGCAACGGTCTGCTATACGTAGCAACGGTCTGCTATACGTAGCAACGGTCTGTTATACACAGCAACGGTCCGTTATACGTAGTAACGGTCTGCTATACGTAGCAACGGTCTGCTATACGTAGCGAGGGTCTGTTATACGTAGCAACGGTCTGTTATACGTAGCAACGGTTTGTTATACACAGCAACGGTCCAAAGGTCAAAGGTCCAAACAGCGAACTGAAGTATTCAAATAACGATTTATTCTAAGAGGCTGGAGCGACCCAGTCGTCTCCTACAAGGGTTCTGAAGCAGAAACGTGACAGCAAATAGGAAGAATAAAGTTTGTGATAATTAATTAATAATTAAGAAATGTTATCTGGGTTAAAAGGAGCTTTTTCCTTCATGGATGTTTTTTATAATAAATAAACTCTGCAGAGAACAAGTATGTAATTATTGATCACGGTTTGTTTTCAAAAAATGAAGTTCGGACACAATTATTCCACGATCACGCGAATCTCCCTTTAAATCAGGAAAAAATACGATTAAATCATTTTTAAAAAGTCACGCTTATTATGTCAGAAAATAATCTTGTGAAAAATAAAAATAATTTTTCAAAAATCACTCATGTCATCTTTGGTCTTCCGTATCCAAAACAAATGTCAGATAAGCAACAAAATAAAAGCCTCACGTGATTTATAGCTATTTATAGCTATTAATTTGGTGATAGATAACAAGCTATAGTGAGCTTCAGCTATCTAGTGCGAGCTACTCTAGTGTGAGTTACTCTTCTATTTTTTTAAGAGTATCTTGACAAGTAATACATCTGTATGAGTGAGTTACTTACACCTTTTTACTAATTTTGAGTCTCCGTGAGGTTTCATGTATGAAAACAAAGTTTTTTTTTTATTTGTTTAATAGGAATTTTCACGTAATGCAAGAAAAACAAATAACATATAGATATGTAATATTTTGATGTGATGCTTGAATGTAGTGGGGGTGTAACATATGCCTCTTGCATGTTACATTAGATACATATTGCAGCTTTAATAAATTGTTACTCTTGTTACTATTCATATTTTTCGTAATTTAACCTTTATTTGATAATCGTTAGGTGAACATATTTGTGTTATTTTCATATTTTTATGCAGTTATTTTGTATTTAGAATGTAATACTACGGTATCCATGGTAACGATGGAGCTATAAGAGCTCATCACTGAGGGAACGAGTCAGACTGGGCTTGTTTAACTTTAATCTGTAAATATTAATGTATAGTCTCTGTATAGTGTATAATCTAGAGACGGGCTTGTTTAACTTTAATCTGTAAATATTAATGTATAGTCTCTGTATAGTGTATAATCTAGAGACGGGCTTGTTTAACTTTAATCTGTAAATATTAATGTATAGTCTCTGTATAGTGTATAATCTAGAGACGGGCTTGTTTAACTTTAATCTGTAGTCAGAAGCTGGAGACAACCAGTATGTGGAGATGTCCCACAGCAGGACATAAACCAGACTGTGTGATCAGAACTCACCTGCAGAAACATTTAACGTCCTGAAACTTAAAGGAACTCCTCACCTCTTCTAGGAACTTGGTTACATACGTCCTGAAACTTAAAGGAACTCCTCACCTCTTCTAGGAACTTGGTTACATACGTCCTGAAACTTAAAGGAACTCCTCACCTCTTCTAGGAACTTGGTTACATACGTCCTGAAACTTAAAGGAACTCCTCACCTCTTCTAGGAACTTGGTTACATACGTCCTGAAACTTAAAGGGAGTTTCTCACCTCTTCTAGGAACTTGGTGACATCGTAGACTTTGTTGTGGATGATGATCCACGTTGATTTGAACGTGTTCTGCTCCTCGATCTCTAATAGTCTGTAATATTTGACTCCATTGGGACTCTTTTCCTCCTTCTCACCCATTTGTGTCCCTGAAGAGTCGGACATGTTGAGAGAAAAAAGCCGCTGGAAGTGTTCAGGAACCTGTTAGTGGTTCTATAATCCCACCCAGCCTGTCGGGACCGTGACTCTGCACAAACACACCGACATTTACCCCAGATTCTATCAGGTTTCTATCTGGTTTCTATGAACAACAGTCCCAAGTTCCAGCTGTGGTGAGTTCACGGTCGTCAAGGTAATCACAGTACAACACGAGTAGTCCGGCTTCTGTTTTCAAAATAAAAGTCTCCTTTAATTCTGGTTGTTCACGGTTCAGCTGACTCCACTTATTTAACACAACACGATTATTTTTAGTTTTTTTATTAATCCTCTTTTGCTTTCCTTAAATTTTGTTATGTTATATAATTTATTTTATTTTTATATTATTTTTATACTGTGAAATTTAGATTAGTTTAAAAATAACATGTTAAAAATGTAATTTAACACATTTAATTTAACTATGTGTTACGGCCACATTTTAGTATAAGTGAAAAGCTTAAAAAGGCTAAAAAAAAAGATTCTGAAGATTTGCTAATGCATTATTCCTGTGCTACAATAATGTAATGTGTTTGAGTTCAAATTAGGGCTGTCAATCGATTAAAATATTTAATCGCCATTAATCGCATGATTGTCTTTAGTTGATAGCAATTAATTGCAAATTAATCGCACATTTTTAATCTGTTCAAAATGAACCTTAAAGGGAGATTTGTCAAGTATTTAATATTCTTATCAACATGGGACTGGACAAATCTGCTGCTTTATGCAAACACATGTATATATTTATTATATATATATATATATATATATAATAATAATAACAATATTATATAATAACATTATTTAATTATTATTTAATTATTTTTATATAAATTGATTATATGTAATCAGTTGAATCCTACATTCAAACATTGAGCAACTCATTAAGAACAAAGCTAAATGATATCAGGTCAAATTACAGTAACATTTTAATTTTAATCTATCTTTAATATGTTGGTGCCAATATTCCAGCATGTTGTATATGAACTGTGCAGTGATGGATGAAGTATACAGATATTTAACTAAAGTAAAAGTAGCAATGCTAAGATAAGATAAGATCAGATATTCCTTTATTAGTCCTGCAGTGGGTAAATGTGCATTGTACATCAGCTAAGGGGATAGTGCAAAATACAAGATGCATCATCTAAAAAAGTGAAACAAAATATGAACCATTTAAATAAAAGGAAGTATAAAAAGAGGAGCAGTATATGCAGTATTGACAATAAACAGACTATTAACAAAATTGCATTAGTGGAAAATGATATTGCACAGTGAGAATGAAATGAATGAATGAACAAATGAAATTCCACCTGAAAATATCAGGTTATTGTCAGTGTTTCAATGTGTAAACTGTACTGTACTACATAGTAAAAATACTTTATTACAGGTAAAAGTTCTGCACTCATATCTTATTGAAGACAAAATACAAAAGTGGTGATTCGTAAAGGTGGGGCTCATTTTAATTACTTTATATACTGCTGGGTAGCTAAATCTATGATATCATATTTTATTAGTTGATTTAATTTAACAATTTGCAAAGTAACTAAAGCTGTCAAATAAATGTAGTGAAGTAGAAGTATAGACTATCAGGAAATGGAAATATTCAAGTTCGTACAAGTACCTCAATATTGTAATTAACTTGAGTAAATATATTTACATTCCACCACTGGATCTGTCATTCAGTGATCTCTAAACGATTTTATTTTGAAAGGCTGGTTTCCGGTCAGATTGCCTTTATTTCTGGCTGCTTCATGGAGCGTCACCGTCACTGACCCCGCCCCCACCGTCCTTCTAGCGCTGCTATTGGCCACTCACTTCCTGCTTATGACTGGGCCCCTCTGATTGGTCTGTCACTCTGTCACTCATCGCTGAAGCTGTGGGCGATGACGAGGCTGAAGTTCATTTCAGTTCAGAAGCTTTCAATGAAAAGAGCTTCTCACGCAACGGACTGCGATGTCTCACGATATCTCACGTTATCTCACGATATCTCACGTAATGAGCGTGTTATTTCCCCCTCGGTGCGTTTCAGCGGGTCCTCCGCACCCAGTTAACTCACAAAACCTGTAAAATGTTTTGTAAAATGTAAAATGTTGAGAAAAGTTGGTACATTGTGTAGAAAAAGTGTTATATTCCCGCCGCAGCGCTCTGGCGCGAAAACCCACCGATTCCAAGTCAAAGATTGTCTATTGAAACATTCCTGTCACTCCACAGTAGAAAACAATATCACCCTCTGTCAACTAAAACATACTCTCCATCCATGTAGTCTCAGTATGGTAGGTCACAATCTTAATACATATTAGAAATAAATACTCAAATAAATGTAATGTGATGGTATAGTAAAAGTACTCATTATGCAGATTGGACCATTTTAAAATAATATATTATTGTATTATAATTATTGATGCATTCATGTGTTCATCACTTTAATGTCGATGCTGGTAAAGGTGTAGCTACTTTTAATTACTTCATATACTGCCGAGTAGTTTAATCTATAATAATATATCATAATGTATAAGTTGATTTTTGTATATTTAATCTATATCGGTAACTAAAGCATAAAACGTACAATATTTGTCGCTGAGATGTAACCCTCCGTAGTTGGGACATAGAAACAAATACTCAAATAAATGTAATATGATAGCATTATTATTATTATTATTACTATTTTTAATTAAATTATTCCTATAATAATTATTGTTTAGCTTTATCATTTATGTATTTATTATTAATATTATTCATTTACATTTTTTGAAGAGTAGTCTTCCTGTGTCTTTTGACATTATGTTATTTTAAATGGAAAAGAAGCCTGGCAATAACATGCTTCGGTATTTGCTGTATTTTTATTTATTTATTTATTATTATTATTATTATTATTCATAATTTTTTTCAAGGGTGTTCTTCCTGTGTCTTTTGACATTATATTTGTTTATATGGAAAATAAGCCTGTTAATAACATGCTTCGGTATTTGTTGTATTTTTATTTATTTATTTATTTTTATTATTATCATTATTATTATTATTATTATTATTATTATTACTATCCATCATTTTTTTCAAGAGTGTTCTTCCTGTGTCTTTTGACATTATACAGTTTAAATGGAAAATAAAACTCAATACCATGCTTCGTTATTTGCTGTATTTTTATTTATTTATTTATTATTGTTATTATTATTATTATTATTATTATTATTCATTATTTTTTGAAGGGTGTTTTTCCTGTTACTTTTGACATTATGTTTGTTTATATGGAAAAGAAGCCTGTCAATAACATGTTTGTTTTCTTGGTTCGTGTAAATTGAAGCAGAGTGAGAGCTCATCCTACCGCCGTCCTCAACCATCTCTAGCCAGGACCAGCTGTTTTACTGTTAGCATCGTTTAGTTAACGTTTATTTCATTAAAATGTCTCTTTACTGTCATAACTAACTCATAACTGCGATATCTCCCAGAATAGAACTACTATCACGGTCTAGAGTAGATGTCAATATAAGGTAGGTGACCTAAATATCAATATATAAAAACATTTACTGTGAGAATAGCTAGGCTAACTAGCTGCTAGCTGCTGTTAGCTCGGGTTAATTCGTTTTGTTGCTCTTTCAAATATTATATTTATGATTATAATTATGTAAACAAATAGAAAAAGCCACAAATTCTCATTAATCTCATTATTATTTTATTCTTTCTTATTTTATTGGTTTTAACTTCTTATAAATATTGTTATTATTGTATTGGTCAGCTGTTGGTCTTCCTCATTATTCCTATTTTATTGGTTTTATCTTGCGTGTCTTATTATTATTATTATTATTTCTATTATTATTTATTTTATTTTTTAGTGGTCAACTGTTGGCCTTAATCAGTATTTTTATTTTATTATTTATTGTTTTTAACTTGCGTGTTTTATTATTATTATTATTATAAATATTGTTATAGTTTTATTGGTAAACTGTTGGCCTTAATCGTTATTCTTATTTTATTGTTTTTGTCTTGCGTGTCTTATTATTATTATTATTATTATTAATATTAATATTGTTATTCTTATTATTTTATTGGTCAACTGTTGGCCTTAATCAGTATTTTTTTTTCATTATTTATTGTTTTTAACTTGCGTGTCTTATTATTGTTATTATTATTATTATAAATATTGTTATAATTGTATTAGTGTACTGTTGGTCTTAATCAGTATTCTTATTTTATTGGTTTTATCTTGCGTGTCTTATTATTATTATTATTATTGTTATTGTTAATATTATTTTACTGGTCAACTGTTGGACTTAATCATTATTCTTATTTTATTATTTATTCTTTTTAACTTGCGTGTCTTATTATTATTATTATTTCTATTATTATTATTTATTTATCTTTTATTGGTCAACTGTTGGCCTTAATCAGTATTTTTATTTTATTATTTATTGTTTTTAACTTGCTTATCTTATTATTATTATTATTATTATTATTATTTCTATTATTATTATTTATTTTATTTTTTAGTGGTCAACTGTTGGCCTTAATCAGTATTTTTAGATTATAATTTATATTTTTTATTGGTCAAGTGTTGGCAATATTTTTATTTCATTCGTTTTAATAATATATATTAATCATGTGTCTGTTTTAATTATGTTTACTTGTGTCTAATGTTTTATGATATTTTTTTTGTTTTTCTTGTTGGCTTGTTTTTAGAATCTCTTTGAAACTGTACAGAGACACATTTTCTAGTCCTCATCCCTTTGGCACATGATTTATAATATGAGGAATATGTTTTTCATGTAGTGTAGTGATAGTAAAACTGATGATAAACCTGATCAGTTCCTGTATTGATCACCAGTAAGTGTGAGCTGTGTGTCTGTGTGTGTGTTCAGGATGAGTGGAGGAGTCCAGCAGTCCAGCATGTTTTTCCTGAGTCTTCCAGACCTGAAAAAGCTGTGCCGCGTCACTCTGACTCTGCAGGAGGACGCCGAGGAGCTGAGGAGCAAACAGATCAAGACCTGCAGGTGAATAACACAGGAGGGAAACTTTCATTTAGATTTATTACAGTTATTCATAGGGATTCATTAACGTAACAATCTCAAAGATCTCCGTTTCGTTCTCTTTGACGGCACCTATGGCGGTAAGCGGTAATAGGCCTTTCTCACAGCAGACTTTCTAGTAACGCTAACGACGGCTCTGTTCCATTCGTGTGTTCCAGTGAGAGTGACACTGACCACGTTCACATGCACCAAATATTCCGGCTTTGGTCCTTATTCCTAAAAAGACAATATTCCTACTAAGGTGTTTACATAACGATAATAACGATAATACTTTATTGTCAGACAGGTCTGAAATTTGTTTTGCATCACAGCAGCTCCATTTGCAACATCACAAAAAGGACAAAGACAAGAAACAAGGATACATACATTTAAACATTACAATCACAGAAGACGATATTCAGGGCCCTTCAACGCACATGTTATCTGGGATTAGGCTCCATATTTAGTTTTAGGATTGACTGGTGTACAAAAGAGTGCTTCAGTCTAACCTTATTAAATCATGGAAACCTGTATCTCTGATTTGATGGTAACAATTCATATCCACTGTTCAAAACATGGTTGGGGTCAGAGACGATGGTGTTAGCCAGCCTTAAGATGTTATTATGATAGGCTGATTCATAGAATTTCTCAAGGGGTTGAGAAGATTTACATGGCCAATGAACATGAATATTCCTGTTTACATGCAGCCGTTCATACTCTGATTAACATCCCCATGACATACGTCATGCTGACCGACAAAAGGATCCGTGTTGTGTAAATATGACGTTACGTTCTCGTTGTAATCGGAGCAACTCGGGGTCGAATGCCCTTCGTGAGAGAGAGAAGACTGTTGTATTAACGTTGTAAACAACAGACCCAGATCTGGGTGTCTTCCGTGAAAAAAGCCTATTGCCGGTGTGTTTTTTTCTTCGCTGACGGTCGTTTTGCTTCTTTTGTCAGTTTACCTTCTTCTGAATTAGTTTATTTTTCTTTGGATTTGCACTGTTTTTGTAGTTTCCTCGTCTGTAGTCATCACTCTCTTCTTTGTTTGTTCAGCCATAAGTACGCTTGGGATTTTTCCTGGTCACCAAGTTCATAATACTATAATAATAATCAGTGGCTCATCATCACAATGTTACCTCATTCAGCGATAAATAGGGACCCAACAGACATTTATTTATATAAAAATCTTTGAGATTATTACTTAAATACATTACGTTTCCACACAACATTCATTCATTATGCCACTCCTTTTACCACTCCTAACTTGAGTACCAGCAAAATGTTATACATTTACAGCTCATTGTGTCCGTTCACATACTCTTAATTAATACATTTCATTTAAATAACCGAGCAGAAATGATTTTAAACAGATGAAAAAAGATTTGGTTGGCAGGACAGATGTGCAGAAGGTTTTTAGGAGCGTTTAAAGAGTCTCTTCAAAGTTTTGACGTGAATGTGACCGAATACAGAAGTCGGGTTTTACCAGCCGGCCTTTGAATGTGTAATTCTATCAGTTACTGCTCGGTGTGAAGGACGACTTCAGGTTTTACTGTATCACTTGAACGCAGCGTTCATGTGGATGTGCCCTTGAGTAAACTGTGTGTGTGTGTGTGTGTGTCCACAGAGAGCTGGTGCTGCTGTACTCTGATATTTTGGCCTCTCCAGCTCTGGACTCATTCACTGATATCACAGCGGTCATGGCTGTAAGAGACACAAACACGCTTCTACTTCTATCCTATCTATCTATTTTGAGGATCCTCGTTAATTAATAATATATATATATCTGTATATATATATATATACAGACGTAGGCAAAATTGTTGGTACCCTTCCATTAAAGAAAGAAAAACCAACAATGGTCACTGAAATAACTTGAAACTGACAAAAGTAATAATAAATAAAAATTCACTGAAAATTAACTAATGAAAATCAGATATTGTTTTTGAATTATGGTTCAGCAGAATCATTTAAAAAAACAAACTAATGAAACTGGCCTAGACAAAAATGATGGTACCCTTAACTTAATATTTTGTTGCACAACCTTTTGAGGCAATCACTGCAATCAAGTGATTTCTGTAACTCTCAATGAGACTTCTGCACCTGTCGACAGGTATGTTGGCCCACTCCTCGTGAGCAAACTGCTCCAGCTGTCTCAGGTTTGAAGGGTGCCTTCTCCAGACTGCATGTTTCAGCTCCTTCCACAGATGTTCAATAGGATTTAGATCAGGGCTCATAGAAGGCCACTTCAGAACAGTCCAATGTTTAGTTCTTAGCCATTCTTGGGTGTTTTTAGCTGTGTTTTGGGTCATTATCCTGTTTGAGGACCCATGACCTGCGACTGAGACCAAGCTTTCTGACACTGGGCAGCACATTTCGCTCCAGAATGCCTTGCTAGTCTTGAGATTTCATTGCACCCTGCACAGATTCAAGACACCCTGTGCCAGATGCAACAAAGCAGCCCCATAACATAACCGAGCCTCCTCCATGTTTCACATTAGGTACAGTGTTCTTTTCTTTGGATGCTTCATTTTTGCGTCTGTGAACATAGAGCTGATGTGACTTGCCAAAAAGCTCCAGTTTTGTCTCATCTGTCCAAAGGACATTCTCCCAGAAGCTTTGTGGCTTGTCAATATGCATTTTGGAAAATTCCAGTCTCGCTTTTTTATGATTTGGTGTCCTCCTCGGTTGTCTTCCATTAAGTCCACTTTGGCTCAAACAGTGACGGATGGTGCGATCTGACACTGATGTACCTTGACCTTGGAGTTCACCTCTAATCTCTTTGGAAGTTGTTCTGGGCTCTTTGGTTACCATTCATATTATCCGTCTCTTCAATATGTCATCAATTTTCCTCTTGCGGCCACGTCCAGGGAGGTAGGCTACAGTCCCATGGACCTTAAACTTCTGAATAATATGTGCAGCTGTAGTCACAGGAACATCAAGCTGCTTGGAGATGGTCTTATAGCCTTTACCTTTAACATGAAGGTCTATAATGTTCTTTCTGATCTCCTGAGACAACTCTCTCCTTAGCTTTCTGTGGTCCATGTTCAGTGTGGTACACACCATGATGCCAAACAGCACAGTGACTACTTTTCACCCTTTAAATAGGCAGACTGACTGATTACAAGTTTGAAGACACCTGTGATGCTAATTACAGGACACACCTTAGTTTAATATGTCCCTATGGTCACATTATTTTACATCTTTTCTAGGGGTACCATCATTTTTGTCCAGGCCAGTTTCATTAGTTTGTTTTTTAAAATGATTCTGCTGAACCACAATTCAAAAACAATGTCTGATTTTCATTAGTTAATTTTCAGTAAATTTTTATTTATTATTACTTTTGTCAGTTTCAAGTTATTTCAGTGACTATTGTCGGTTTTTCTTTCTTTAACGGAAGGGTACCAACAATTGTGCCTACGTCTGTATATATTAGGGCTGTCAAAGTTAACGTGACAATAACGCGTTAACGTAACTTTGTTTTAACGCCACTCATTTCTTTAACGCATTAACACAACTTGTGATTTTTAGGTTGTAGCAGCTCAGTTTTAAAGTGAAGATACTGGTATTATATGAAACCTGATGAATCCATTGGTACCAACCATGTCATACTAGCTTGTCATGAAGGAGGCTAAATAACGCTCCAAACTTAGCCTAAATTTTGGAGAGGAAAAACTGGCATGGCCATTTTCAAAGGGCCAAACAACCTCCGATAGTTAGATTGCGTTCAAGGAAATTAGTGGCGTTAAAACGAATTTGCGTTATCGCGTTAACTTTGACAGCCCTAATATATATACATACATTTGCATAAAGCAGCATATTTGCCCACTCCCATGTTGATAAGAGTATTAAATACTTGACAAATCTCTCTTTAAGGTACATTTTGAACAGATAAAAAATGCAATTAACTATGGACAATCATGCAATTAATCATGATTAAATATTTTAATTGATTGACAGCCCTAATGGAAATATTTATTTATTTTTTCTCTATAATTTCACTTGAAACTGTTAGGTTCATTTAACACTAAAGTTCTCAATTAAATCAGAAAATACTATGCATGATATAAATAAATAAATGAAAAAGTGATAGCTACCATCCCAGGGTTTCATATGTGTTATATTATAAGTGATAACGCTCAGTCAGCTTTGAAGAAGGGAGGACAAAACGTCCTCGCTGTACAACATGTCCTCGCTTTCAAGGTCTAAAACTGTTCATTTTATCCTCACAAAGATAGACACAGTCACATTCACACACACGCGCACGCACACACACACACACACTCACACACACACACACACACACATCCATTGAATACCTGTGTTTTATAGACTTTTATTTCTGCATTTAATTTCAATTCAATTTATTTTTATATAGGGTCAAATCATAACAGAAATTATCTCGGGACGCTTTTTTGTAAAGAGCATGTCTAGACCGTACCTTCAAGAAGTCTTTTTTTTACAATTTATTCCATCTGATATAACATTTCAGATTTTATCTCCCTGACTTTTAAAACACTTGACAGTTGAAGCTCATCTGTGTTTTAATCTGGATATGTATTTGTCGTCTCTTCCTACAGGTGTCGTTTTTCCAGAAAGGCATCCTCCAGGTGTTCGGACAGAGACGCAGTCTGCAGGTGGGATTACTCTCAGGCCTGTTTGGATTCATTCTAACGTTACAGTCTACTTTTAGTTGATGAAAACTGGATTGTGTGTGTGTGTGTGTGTGTGTGTGTGTGTGTGTGTGTAGCTGGGATGTCCTCAGTGTGTGTTTCCAGGTGTCCTCCAGTGTTGTCTGTCCTACTCTCTGATCACCCGACTGGCTCCCCGCTGGAATAAAGCAGGACTCTACCTCATCACTGGTACGGCTGCGTATGCTCGTCTGAGCCGGCTACAACCTCTGAAATACTCGTCGTAGAGAATAATAGAGGTTGAAGCGGTTAAAGAAATGGACCAGTCTGTCTGTGAACTTGTTGAGCTAGTTTAAATACCATCTGAGTCGTGACAGAAGATGTTTTCTGTGATCTGCTGCTACTGGATGTTTCTGTCTGTATGTTGGTGCAGCTGAAACAGAAGAGAGATGCACCAGAAACTTTGAGGGTTTGAGGGATATTAGTTGCAAAGTAACTCTGAAGTGGAACAGCAATAATAAACCCACACTTTGAGTCTTCCTCTTTGGTCTTTGTTGCTATTAAACTTCCCTAAAAGCCCTCAAAACACAGCTTTAGTGAGCCCAGACCTAACGACTCGACTGTACACTAATGCACAGAGCTGCTGCACAAAATATATTATAGCACATCTGAAACAGCGCCACCTAGAGTCCCTCTGGGGCTACTGTATGTGGGGAACCTCTGGTCAGGAGCACTGCTCTGGACCTGACAGATCGAGTGAGGAAGTGACACAAATGTGTTCAAATTTACCTCCAGGTTTATGGATAGAAAAGTAAAACCTACCGGACCAGCAGCACCGAGGCGCCGTGATGAAACAGAGTGATTCTCAGCCTTCGTCAAATAGATTATTAATAGACTTTGTAAGTGTTGCAACACTCAGTGAAGCCTTCACCTTGGACCCGGTCTGACATAAAATGAAAAATGTGTGTGTGTGTGTGTGTGTGTGTGTGTGTGTGTGTGTGTGTGTGTGTGTGTGTGTGTGTGTGTGTGTGTGTGTGTGTGTGTGTGTGTGTGTGTGTGTGTGTGTGTGTGTGTGTGTGTGCTAGTTCAAATGGTGGAAAGAGAAACATTTTAACTTTTACATCTGATCGTGAGTCTGAAGTTCAATCTGTGTTTTAGTAGATATTTAAGACGACATCAACAATACATACTGATGTCTGTGTTCTGCCTTCCATCCTGTTAAATGGTTATTTTAAGAGTGTTAATTGTGTAAATATTAAAATCTCACAAACAGAAACGTCCTCATGATCAGGTGGAATTCATCGGGCTGAAAGTTGAGACAGTTTGGTGAATCTGACCTGGAACATTCGTTACAAGCAAACAGAAAAAAGGCAGATAGATTTAGAGGATATATGACTCAATAAATGAATAAATATGTCATTAAATGTAGCAAAAATAAGAATAAATATAAATGTAAGCCTTAATTAATTGGTGAAATGTGACATAAAATTATGTTTTTGTTTTGATTTGCTTCTTTATTTATTTATTTCTCTTTGTATAAATTTCCTTATTTATTTACTCCTCTGTTTAATTATCCATTTTTTATTTATGTATTTATTTTTATAATTTTTTTCTATTTCTATTTTCATTTATTTTTTTTATTTATTTTTCAATTCATGTTTTATTTGTTTATTTATTATTTTTTTAATTTATTAGTTATTCGTTATTCATTTATTTTTTTATTCATTTTTAATTGATTTATAAATTTTTGCATTTATTTTTTTATTTAGTTTTCTATTTATTTATGTTTTTATTTTTTATTTTATTTTTTACCACTTTTACCACAAACTAAACTCATTAGAGAGTCCTCATTAATTTCTGGTCCATTATGGGTTGCCAGGTTTGAACTTTACTGTCAACTAAACCCAGCTGGTTAGTTTGGGAGCTAACAAGAGTAGTTTCTCTCCACTGTAAGCCAAATAATAAGTAATATGTTGTATATAGATGCGGTCTGTACCAGAGCTTCATGCTGCTCCGGCTCATGTTACTGTGATGGTAACAGTTGTTCTCACTGTGTGTTTGTTCTCAGGAAAAGACTTCCTGACTGAGAGCGGGAGGCTCAACGCTGTCAGTGAGTTTCATTCATCTCAAACACACCTTGTCATGTTTTTACTGCTTTACTTCTATCAGTTTACAGATCTGTGAGAGTGTTACTGAGGATATGTGGTTGAGTAAATGAGGTTATGGGTCATGGGTATGAATTGTGAGCAGTTAAACAAAACCCTTTCTGTGTTTGTTTTAAAGGATTTTTAGAACCCTGAAGAGGTGAAGTGTTCACTATTTCAGTATTAAGTAGTAGTATGCATCCCTTCACTCCTCTTCTGACTCCACTTACAACCCACAACTTGAAAACCAACGATTCAAAAGACGGGTTCATTATATCGTCCTTTTAGCGTTAAATTTTGGTCAAAGTTTGTATTTTTTAGCGTCAAATTTTTTATATTTACGCGTCAAATTTTTGTAAAATTTGTTGTTTACGCGTCAAATTTTGGTCAAAGTTTGTATGTTTTAGCGTAAAATTTTGGTCAAAGTTCGTATGTCGTAGCGTCAAATTTTGGTCAAAGTTCGTATGTTTACGCGTCAAATTTTGGTCAAAGCTCGTATGTTTACGCGTCAAAATTTGTATGATGTACTGTCAAATTTTGGTGAAAGTTTGTATGTTTTAGCGTCAAAGTTCCTATTCACAGTCCAGTTTTCAATGGCATGAAGATATCTACCAATGGATTATATAATGGATGAATTGTGTGTGTGTGTGTGTGTGTGTGTGTGTGTCAGGCACGGAGCTGAGCACCAGCGAGGGCCAACTGTGCATCAGTATTGAAGCCAGCACAGTCAGACTGCCACCAACCAGAGTGAGGGAATAAAACAACTTTCATTTATCTGTTTCAACACCTAATACTGTGTCCATATAAGTTTACTTTAATTAACAAGATAAGTGTTTAGACTTCCACCTGCCCTCGTATGTTTTATGTTTTAATTACAGAAAATATTTAGAAACTTTTATCTGCCGAGAAAAAAGACGGCGTCGGCGAAAATGACGAACTCGAAGCTTCAAAACAGTAGTGCACAAACCAGTGGGTGACGTCGCCATGTTTGATTGCTGTGATTAAAATACACATAGTGGCAGACAGTCATGTGTGTTCTTGTTGCAGCTGGAGGACTTTAACCTCTCTCCGTTAGTGCTGAGGAGGTTCTGCAGTGATCCTGACTCCGTCCTCGACCCCACCTCCACCGGGGGAGCCATCTGGTGTCACGTACTGCCCAGGTAGGACAGCTCCACCTGCTGGACACAACGCAGACAACACCAGAAAGGCTTCACACGTCTAAGACTAAAAGATGATGCAACCAAACCTCTGGTCCTTTTTCTACAAATGAACAGATCTGGTCGTTAAAGAACGATAGTAACAACATCGTTTTGTTTGTCAGGTCCGTATGAAACTTAGTTTAGATCTTTTTGGATGATGTGCGACAATATGAAACTCTCCTCACCCACAATTATCTACATGCACATATTTGATACCACCAACCAGACTTAATTATAGAATTAATGTGAATATAATATAGCACGATGGTGACGATCAAATAAAAAAGGTGGCGACAGAATAATATTAAGAATAAATATAAGCATTATTTAATTGATAATATGTGACATAAATTGATATTTCTGTTTTAATTTGCTTCTTCATTTATTTACCTTTGTATTAATTCCCGTATTTATTTACTTTCCTATTTAATCATTTATTTATTAATAAATATTTAATTTAATGAATGAATTAAACATTAATAAATACATTTAAAAATACATTTTAAATTCAGAAAAAATACGTTCAACAATATATTAATTAATTAAAAAATAAATTAAAATAAGTAGGAAAATAAATAATTATGGAAATTAAAACAAAGGTAAATAAAGAAGCAAATTAAAACAGAAATATACATTTTTGTCACATTTGATTAATTAATGAATGCCTAGATTTATTTTTAATATTGGTTTTGGCACAGTTAATGGCATATTAATTTATTTATGGAGTTATTTATTTATTTATTTATTTTTGCAGCTTCCTCTTTTTCAAACTGATGAAGAGGCAGGTTGTGTTATACTGACTGTGAGCAGCAGGGGGAGCCGCAGCTCTTTATCAACACTGACAGGAAGCCTGCTGGAGACTCACACTCTGCTTCTGTATTCACTGTTTCTTCTGTCCTGATATACTCACTCTTTGATTCACTAATGTTTGTTTGTGTGTTTTTAGCATGAAGAAAGGTCAGATTATCACCATCACCCGTCAGCTGCCCAGAGACGGCCCATTCAGGACCTACAGAGACCTGCAGAACCACTGGAACTGCCTGGTACGCAACACACATTATCAAAGAAGTTAATATATGAGCACAAAAACACATTAATTAGCTGCTTTGTATCACAAGAAGTCGGCATAACAACTGCTTGCTGAGTTATTTTTTAGAGTTTAGAGATCACATGGAAACTAACAGTTGAATAATAATAATAAAAAAAATAGAATTCATTGTCTATTCTCTTAAAACCTCAATAATTTAATACTGCAAGAATTAATACTCAGAAACAGATATAACTAAATGAATCTGTTATATATAAATATTTAAACTCCCGCAAATGATGCAAATTTTGTGTGTTTACGTCTCGTCATTTGCTCATCATCACGAGTTTGCTTTGCTCTTGGTGTGAATTCTCCATAAGCGTCTCAAAAGTGTTAAATGACGATAAAAAAAGTCTTTATTAGTCAAGTTAAGCTCTCCACATTTCTATATTGTGGTCAAAACCCAAAACCAAGGTATTATATTGGCACAGATATTGAAGATTTTTAAGAAAGCCTTAATTCTATTCCCACACAGGATGCTTCATGGAGAGTGTGTTTGTGTTTTCCAGTACGGCTACAGACTCCCTGATGTTGCAGAAGAAGAGGTGGTGTACTGCAGCGTCTACTTCAGACTAGTGGGAGAGAGACTCTTCACGTATCCTAATAAAACGTTGCATTAATTAACCGCCTTAATGTGAACCTGACAAACCTGGTCAGTGTTGTAACTTACATCTGACATGTGACAGACAGTAGGTGTAGCTGAAAGTATTAAGACAACATTTTGAAGTACTTATTTTACTCAAATTCAACAGAGTCTTTAGGTAACACAGCGTTAAGAGATAATAAGAAATAAAATAGACTGAAATACAAGCAGGAATTAATTATCAATATGAAAATAGTTTGCTAGAATATCAATAACTGCTCTGTGTAGCCCACTGCTCTTTGTTAGCCTCCAGTCTTTCCTTTGTTTATCCTCCAGCTAACACCGTGACGTCATCATGACGTCCACACTTAAATGATCACATGATTATTTATCAAAATGTTCCTTTAACCGTCATCCCGAGCAGCTACCCTCTGAGCTGTGTCCGCCTGCAGCCGGTGCAGCGCTGCCCTCGCGTCGCCATGCAGGGGGCGCTGGGCTCCTTCCTGTCTGACATCAGCGACAGGCTGCAGAGCGTTTGCGGCTTCCCCGCACGTCTGACCAGCAAACCCCGTTACCACACAGTCAGTCTGAGCACTGCTGCAACAGTGCAGGTACACACACAACACTACTACATGACTACAGCTCGAGGTGTGTATCGCTCAGACACGCCGGGTGTGTTTCTTTAATACTTGTATGGTTTGGGGGTATAATGTACGTCTCCACTAGGAAGCAGCATCGTGTTTAGGAAACCGCACTACAAAGAAAACGTAGAAGTAACCGGGAAACGGAAATCAGTTTCACCGTGGCAACGGTGTAAACTAACTCTACATCTCCTACAAGTGTGGAAGAATTTGGATTTATCAAAGAAAGTGGAAGAGACGATGACCAGATGTGCAACGATATTAAAACACCCACTCAGCCGTTAGCAGGAAGCAGTGACGTAGGTTAGCACAGTGAGCTAATCAATAAGGTTATCAATACTGTGAACGCTTGCACTAGCTGAGTCAACGTTAGCTGGAAATAACTGAAAGAAGTGGGGTTGCATGTTTACTAAAATTACTGTTTTTATGAATGGAGTCTGGTGGCTTTGAAGAGAGCGATAAGGCAGCTTCAGTTCTTTTTGCCAGGCCGTCGCTATCTTGGTTTTTGGTCGTTGCCATCTTGGTTTTTGGCCAGATTGCTCACCAGTGTTTTTCTCTTTCTTCTCTTTCGGTGTCTTTGTTACTCCTGTTTCCGACATTTTCCAAACCTAAACTTCTTTATCGGTCTATTTGTTTTCTTTCTTTCTTTTGGACACAAACAAACTCTTAAAGGCGCCCTGACATGCAGGTTATTTTATGTGAGCGTGTGGAGGTGGAGGTGGACGGTGGCGAGAGGAGAGGAGCATTTCCCACCCTGTAAAACCTTCATGGACAGCTTTATGACCGTAAAGGTGCGACGCTGGAGAGAATGTTCCCTCTCAGCGTCGTGAGGATTCATTTTCATAACACAGATGTCAGGAGGAAAGTGGAGGAGGTGTGTTTCCTCTCGTCCAGAGTTCACTTTTAATGGAAATTGATGTCTGGAGATATGTCTCTGCTTCTCGAGGCCTTGTGTTCATGAAGCAGGCTGAATGTTATTCATCAACATGTCAGGACGCCTCATGAACGCAGGATAAACAATGTTAAGACTGCTCTTCTTGGAAAAGTAAAAGTACAACATCAGTTATTAGTTTGAAGAACTTGAGAGTGTCCTGAACTATAAATTCAGAAGCAGGTCTCTTATTCGCAAGGTGCAGCTGAAGTGTATTTTATCCAACGTGAGAAAACTCTGCATGGTGAAACTTCCCGAGAGATCGATTCAGTGCTCACAGAGCGAAGCTAAAATATTTATAGTGTTCAGCGGGGTTCATTTCCTTCTGTAAGAACTGAAAGAGAAGTTATTTTCTGTCTTGTACTGCGAGTTGAAAAGCTCTCCTGAGCTTCAGCTACATTTAAGAAGGTAAATCTGAAATCTATTAAACTACAGATTGAAAAGATATTTCTTGTTTGGAGGGAGTTCAGCTGGGTTTTGGCAGTTTTTGAAAGTATTGTCATTTCCACTTTAATCTGAATTTGACATTAAGTGAATTAGATACGGGTCATGTCTGTTTGGATATTCTGAATTAGGACTCACTCTGAATGAAGCATTTTCAGATTAAGACGTGATGTTCCTGTCCTTTACTGGATGTGTAGTGTTTACCACGCTGGATTTAACATGTGAGGGTGCAGGTCGTATCCACGACGACCCTCCGCCGCTTTCTACTTTCTCGTTTCGCCTCGCTGAGGTTTGTTTTGGTTTGATATGACGTCACGCTACTCAGACTACAACAATAAAAGCAGTAACTTCCTTCTAGACTCAAAAGAATCAAATATATCGATTCTGGCGTTAAAACATTGATTTCAAAATCAAAAATCACGATAGATAGGTGAATCTATTTTTTCCCCAGCGCTAGTCGCTATGCATATTTGCACTAAAGTGTCAAGATGTTGATCTGAATCCATCAGTAAGACTACCAAATAGTATTATATATAAGTGGTTTGGGGGTTTAGTTACACTTTAATGTATTTAAACTAGGGATGTCAATAATTAACCGTTTAACCGTTAACCGACATTAAGCATTTTAACCGATTAAGGCTATCGGTTCAAATAAATATTAATATTTAATTAAAAAGCTTCGTCACTTGAAGGAGAAAAGCTGGTCCACCTTAAGAGGCGAAGCTGGCATTACAGATACAGGAAGTTGGCTCCCGTCTATAGCTCGCTTGTAGCCTCGTAGCATTTATTCACCGACAAATAAACTGTACACACACTGTCTGCTACACCTACGTTCACAGCTAGAACGCCACCGACAACACAGTCAGTCGGAAACTGGCTGAAGTTACGCCGCGCTGACAGAGCGTATATGTGTGGCTACAGCGAGCACGGAGCCACCAGCAATTCTAGCAGCTGCTAACATAGCACAAACACACACACTGTTCGTAGGGCAATCGCTATCGTTAATCCGGACAGACGGAGTGACGTTACGCCGGGCAGACACACAGTGGACAACCTGCTAAATTAAACTAAATGTGCGGTGGAGACTTTTCCTGGGAAAGTGGCGGCCTGCTAAGTTAACGCTCCCGGACGGTGAACTGGAGACTCAGTTGTCTGTTGTACTCATACACTGCAGCTGGCGCACCGCTGCATGCGAGGCACAAATGTTGTCGGTTCACGGTTAATAATCGGTGAACGAGGGTCGGTTATTGGTTAAGAACATTTTTCAAAATTAGCATACCTAATTTAAACCCATGACATCATGTTTTTATGGCGGCGCCATGAGATCTAATGAATCTTGAAGGCTCTCCTCTTCCTCCTCAGGTGTCGAGTGGGGAGCAGATCAACTTGACCACCTCCTCCTCCATCAGGCCGGTCCTCACCCAGCTCCCTCCTCCCCGACCTGTGAAGCTCTCCTTCGGGTCACAGCCTCCATCCTGGGCCCCTATCTCCCAGCAGGACAGAGCCCAGAGGCTTCTGGTTGACGGATGTGGATTTAGGAGCAGTCTGACACAAAGTCAAGGGTGCAGAGGAGACGGAGACTGGCCTTCATCGTCCTCCTCCTTTTCTGATTCCTCAGGTTCAGCTCTTTCTCTCTCCTCTTCCTCTTCTCTCCCACTCTTCCAGCCAGCTTCATCCCTCCTCTCCTCCTCCTCCTCCTCCTCCGTCCTCTCTCCTCGTCCTCCTCCAACTCAAACCCCGAATCCCAAACTGGTTCCCATCTTCAAGAACAAGTCTCCATCTCGCCACATCAACGTCGCCCTGCTGCGGCTCCAGAAGCACAGGGAGCAGCTGATTAGAGGAGAGGAGGAGAGGGGGAGGGTGACACTACCTGCCTTTAGGAGGAAGACTCCCACCACTTCTTCTTCTTCTTCTGTTTCTTCTCTGTCAGCTGCGTCCTTCCCAAATCCTCCTCCGCTAATCGTTCCTCGTTTCATCCGTCGTCCCAAACCTCATGGCGGCACCACTCCTCAGCCAGCGGGTCACCCCAGACTCAAGCACATCCCCAGCCTCAGCCCTGCGTCCAAGTCCAAACCCGGGCTCATCCTCGCTCCAAAGCCTGAGATCAAGCCTAAACCCAAGTCCAGCCTCAAAACCAACGAGAAGTCCAGCTCTGAAAGCATCGCTGCTGCTAACTCCAGCTGTAAAGTGAAGGAAAGAGCAACAAAACATCCCTCAGCTGCACCACCCGAGCCTCCTCCACCTCCATCTTCTGATATCTCCAACAAAGACACGTCCAGCAGCAGCAGCAGCAGCAGCAGCAGTCGGGTGAGTCCAACTGTTTGCGCTGCGCGATTACATACAAAGTCAATGCAAAGAGGACAATAGACGCGAAATTCGCATCATTCGTGGATTCGCAGTTGAAATATTTCAACTCGAGCGAGAAGTTTGCGTGCCCCTGTGTGGTGAAAGCCTCTCAGCGTTGAGATTGTCCTCCTGTGGTCACTGACGTCCTGACGTTGTTGACCACAGACTGTCTGTGGTAGAAACAACAACGTCTCTGGATGACGTCATGTTGAGTGTTGATGGAGCAGCTGCGTAGTCTGGCGCTGATCCATCCAGACTCCATTCAGAAAACAAGCATTTTAAAAGTTGTTAGCTTGTCGTCATGGTAACAGACCTGACAAAGCATGAGTTCAGACTTTTTACTTATCGGCATCATTATGTAGATATTCCAGCATCATTTTGGTCTGTTTATTGATATTAAATCTGTTTATTTTGGGTTCATACCGCAGTAGCGACGTGTGGCTGCTAGATACAGTCAGTGTGATGACGCTGTATGTGAATACAGATCGCCGCCGGGTGATGTCATGAACCCAGACACGATGGCGTTTGTTTTTCTGACATATCTGGGACTTCACCAACATGTACGGAGAAGCAACAGAGGTTATTTCTTCCTGGTTGATGGAGGAGAGGAAGGAAAGAAAAGTTGTTGTCACCGTCTTGTTTTTTTGCCGTCTCCAACTTAAGTTTTTGGCTGTTGCCATCTTGTTTTTTGTCCAGATTGCTCAATGGAACTGCAGTTAGTATCATGTCAGCAGCCGTTACCTTGTGACCTTCAGGCTACAGGTGTACACTGCTCTCCTCAGGTGTTTGCTAACTGTCCCATGTTGTGTTTTTTTGTGTTTCAGAGAGTTGTGTTTGAATCAAAACCAAAGAAACACAGATCAGCGATACGAGACGTTGACGTGGAGCAAGTGGCCAGAAGCAACCAGGTCAGGAGACGTACTGAACTTAACACCTTCTGTCTTATCTTATTTTTTCTTCCTCCTCTTCCTACCAACACCTGCATGTGCTTCCTCCTTGATGATTAGCGATTGAGTCTGAGATGTGCTAACATGGCTACCGTACAGAAGATAATCCCTTTTTGATTTTGACAACAACATCTTGGTTTGGTCTTGTTTGCGCTGTAATATCATGAATATCTTTAGTGAATCTGACCTTGAGACGGGGCAGAAAGCGGTTTCATGGTGCTATCAGCGGGCACAATCCATTCTTTATGAATATACCCATCAGTGTAGTATTAAGAGAACGGAGAGTGCGTCTTTTGTCTGTTTAACTAGACCTTGAGAATAGAGAAATCTGGTGTGTCGTGAACGTTGCAGCCTCACAGGGGCGCTAGCCTCGGTACAGTTTGTCTTATTTAAAATATTGAAGTGTAAAAAGGTGTAAGACCTTGTTTCAAACTTTAGAAGTGATGTAGTTCCAGTGTATCCACTCGTACTGTATGTGCAGCTTAATCTTCCTCATAAACATCCTTTAGGAGGACCACATACATTAACGTGATGTATTAAAGTGAGTTAGCGTGATGAATGGCACACACATTGTGCTGCCTGCCTCCGTTTCCTTCCCAAACATCCTTTGAGAGGAGGGCGAGGAGGACTGTTCCATTGATGAATGGTCAGCAGGAGGTGGGAGCCCACAGGGAGCCCGGCACATTAATAACAACATTCATCACTTTTACAGCTCCAACCTGCAACTTTTCAAGAACAATACATCACTTACTCTTTTACTGTTATTTACACAGCCTCACCACTGGACACGTTGTTCTTCACCATTTTTACAAACACTTAAATGTCTGCTGGCTCGGAGGAAAATACAGACCCTTTACTTCTGTGTATAGTCTCCTAAATTCACTTCCCTCCAGTCATTATCAACCAAGCTCTAGGTAATTAAATAGTCTTAACATTTATTCCTTCTTGTCTTGTTAAATACACGTTATAATGTCAGAGCCAATTTTAAACCAAATAGGTTTTTGGCCGTCTCCATCTTGGTTTCTGGAAGTTACCATCTTGGCTTTTGGATGTTACCATCTTGGTTTTTGGCCATCGCCATCTTGGTTTTTGGATGTCTCCATCTTGGTTTCTGGAAGTTACCATCTTGGCTTTTGGATGTTACCATCTTGGTTTTTGGACCTTATCATCTTGGTTTTTGGACGTCTCCATCTTGGTTTTTGGCCGTTACCATCTTGGTTTTTGGACGTTATCGCCTTGGTTTTTGGACGTTGCCATCTTAGTTCTTTTGGAACCAGAAGTGACACTAGAGGTTGAAGCTAAGTACAACCGAACCGAAAAACATTTCTAGGCGACCAAAATGTTACTGTTAACTCTGATGAAGTGAAAACACACCGTGTTCATTTTCATTTTCTCTCACTTGCCTCTCAGGTCTTCTGTCTTTCTCTCTTTCTTCCTCTCCAGTTGTCAAAGCTGAAATCTGCGACTCTGTTGGCCTGGTTGAGAGGAAGAGGGGTGCTCGTCAGTGCCAAACACAAGAAGGAGGAGCTGATGCTGAAGGTCATGGGCTGTCTGGCCGAGGCTTGAGACACACACACACTCACACACGGCATATAGATTAATAGATTTCCTCTGGAGTATTAACGCTGTGCTAAGCTCCTCATTTAAAGATTCAATGTAAAATATGTCCGTCTTTATCAGCCTGAATCAGAGACAGCAGCTGGAACAGATGAGAGCGCTTCATCCTCGCTAATTGAGATGCTGAAGATTTGCCAAAATGAAATTCTCGTGTCAGATAAAGTCACCGCGACGTCCACGCAGGAACTGACACATTCAAAGTGTTGTAGTTTTTTACTGTCTCGTCTCCTTGTTTGATTTGAGGCATCGTTGACTGTTTGGGTTCAGTTTAAAATCCCTTTACAGGAGTTCTGATGTTTACATGAATAGTTACCTCTCGCTGCCGTGTGAAACTTTTCTCATGCAGCTTTAATATTTATTGAACAAAACGTTTTGCTGTTTTACTTCAAGTTTAGGTCTTTCATACATTTGACCTTAAAATAAGTTATCTACCTCTCGGAAATACATGCATTCAAATAAAACACATTAAAAGGTTTAAGGTAGCTCCTTCCTTTTTACTGAATGTTGCTGAAAAAACTGTGTTTTGAATTTGAAAACCTTCATATATTTATAGGAAATATTCTGTATTCTACAACCGGTATGTGTTTATTTATACAGTAGTTATACAGCAGCTGTTTATTTATACAGTAGTTATACAGCAGCTGCTTGTTGTTCAAGAATGTACAATTATATTTATATGCTGAAGTTCTGTGTATAAATATCGTTTTTAGAAATTGCAGTGAGTATATTTAATTCACTAAACTCTGAAGTTCTTTCATTCTGCTCGTTCTCCTCTGTGTGTGTGTGTGTTCTCCAGGTTGTTTTGACAGCTGTTTGACACACATACAGACGTAGGCAAAGTTGTTGGTACCCTTCCGTTAAAGAGAGAAAAACCCACAATGGTCACTGAAATAACTTGAAACTGACAAAAGTAATAATAAATAAAAATTTACTGAAAATGAACTAATGAAAATCAGATATTGTTTTTGAATTGTGGTTCAACAGAATTATTTTAAAAAATAAACTAATGAAACTGGCCAGGACAAAAATAATGGTACCCCTAGAAAAGATGTAACAAAATGTGACCATAGGGACATGTTAAACTAAGGTGTGTCCTGTAATTAGCATCACAGGTATCTTCAAACTTGTAATCAGTCAGTCTGCCTATTTAAAGGGTGAAAAGTAGTCACTGTGCTGTTTGGTGTCATGGTGTGTACCACACTGAACATGGACCACAGAAAGCTAAGGAGAGAGTTGTCTCAGGAGATCAGAAAGAACATTATAGACCTTCATGTTAAAGGTAAAGGCTATAAGACCATCTCCAAGCAGCTTGATGTTCCTGTGACTACAGCTGCACATATTATTCAGAAGTTTAAGGTCCATGGGACTGTAGCCAACCTCCCTGGACGTGGCCGCAAGGGGAAAATTGATGACATATTGAAGAGACGGATAATACGAATGGTAACCAAAGAGCCCAGAACAACTTCCAAAGAGATTAGAGGTGAACTCCAAGGTCAAGGTACATCAGTGTCAGATCGCACCATCCGTCACTGTTTGAGCCAAAGTGGACTTAATGGAAGACAACCGAGGAGGACACCAAATCAGAAAAAAGCGAGACTGGAATTTCCCAAAATGCATATTGACAAGCCACAAAGCTTCTGGGAGAATGTCCTTTGGACAGATGAGACAAAACTGGAGCTTTTTGGCAAGTCACATCAGCTCTATGTTCACAAACGAAGAGATGAAGCATCCAAAGAAAAGAACACTGTACCTAATGTGAAACATGGAGGAGGCTCGGTTATGTTATGGGGCTGCTTTGCTGCATCTGGCACAGGGTGTCTTGAATCTGTGCAGGGTGCAATGAAATCTCAAGACTATCAAGGCATTCTGGAGCGAAATGTGCTGCCCAGTGTCAGAAAGCTTGGTCTCAGTTGCAGGTCATGGGTCCTCAAACAGGATAATGACCCAAAACACAGCTAAAAACACCCAAGAATGGCTAAGAACTAAACATTGGACTATTCTGAAGTGGCCTTCTATGAGCCCTGATCTAAATCCTATTGAACATCTGTGGAAGGAGCTGAAACATGCAGTCTGGAGAAGGCACCCTTCAAACCTGAGACAGCTGGAGCAGTTTGCTCACGAGGAGTGGGCCAACATACCTGTCGACAGGTGCAGAAGTCTCATTGAGAGTTACAGAAATCACTTGATTGCAGTGATTGCCTCAAGAGGTTGTGCAACAAAATATTAAGTTAATGTTACCATCATTTTTGTCTAGGCCAGTTTCATTAGTTTGTTTTTTTAAATGATTCTGTTGAACCATAATTCAAAAACAATATCTGATTTTCATTAGTTCATTTTCAGTGAATTTTTATTTATTATTACTTTTGTCAGTTTCAAGTTATTTCAGTGACCATTGTGGGTTTTTCTCTCTTTAACGGAACGTTACCAACAACTTTGCCTACATCTGTACAGATGTGTCCAGTCATCCACGCATTAGTTTATATATGTCAGGAGTTTCTCTCAGTAAATCGGTTATCCAGAACGTTTCAGCAGAATCAATCCCATCATGCTTCAGTCAGGAGGGTTTGGCTTGGACCAGATTTGTGTGTGTGTGTGTGTGTGTGTGTGTGTGTGTGTGTGTGTGTGCGCATGCGTGCGTGCGTGCATGTGTGCGTGCATGTGTGTGTGTGTGTGTGTGTGATACTGTTGAGTTAGCAGGTGTCAGCTGTGTGTTAATGATGCATCACAGTTGTTGACTTTACAGTTTGAAAGAAGTCTGACTGCTTCTGTAAAAAGAGTCCAATTCTTATTCTGAAAAAAAACAACAGCTTCACACAGGACCGGACCGGGAAAATAACAGACCACGTGTAGGCTACTGTAAAACGATTTTTCAAGATGGAAACGGCCAAAAACTATGAAGGCGAAGGCCAAAAACTAAGACGATGACGGCCAAAATCCATTAAGGCGACAGGCAAAAACCAAGATGGAAACGAAGATGGAAAAAAACAAACTACATATATATAGTATATACTACTGTATATTATGTACAGTATACTGTATATACTATATAATGGGAGCTTTAATGAACTTACAGATGCTAGTGTAATAAAGGGGAGACAGGAGGTGATATCTCCCTTGTTTATTGATGAAGAACAGCGCCCTCTATCTGTGTGGTGGCTGTAAAACCATCCAGGAGATTTCCCTCTGATGCTGACAGTCTGTTCAATGATGGTCTTTTGTTTTTATTAATTAAAATAATGCCTCTTAATGAAGTGTGTGTAAAACGAGGAAGACAGGCTCTTCTCTGTGTGTGTGTGTGTGTGTGTGTGTGTGTGTGTGTGTGTGTGTGTGTGCGCTCCACAAATCCGTCTCTTCCTGGGAACTAGGCTAGAAACCAATCTAAAGTGTCTCTATGAAAATATACAGAGCTCAGATGATACGCGAGAAATTTCCTCAGTGTAAACATCTTAGTGCTCCACCTAATGAGCCGGGCTCTCCTCCTGATGACAGACTAAATATAACTGCCATAATAAAACAGGCCAACGTTAGCTATGGAGAGACGTGTGTAAGTGTGTTTGGAGGATATTGGCCTCCAAATGTGAAGCAAAAGGAGGGTTTTGTAAATAAACATTTGTCTGGGAGAGTCGTCCGATCCAGGAGACACATTTGTAATCAGAGTAAAGATCCAAATTTGATTGAATACGTCTCCATTCGTCACTTGTTGGCTCTCAGATCAGCCGGTTTTATCCTTAACGAACTTTATCTGAGCTTCTTCTTGTAAATCGCAGACATGTTGACACTGAAGTCTGAACTTTCCTGAAGCAGATCTGTTCATTTTAAACTCTTTTTCTATTTTATACTTGTTTATTCCCGTAGTGTTGAAACATGTTGGATGTTGGAGGCCTTTCATGCCTATGAATTAGCTCTCTGTGCACTTTTATGCTAATGATAATAATAATTTATATAATAATAATTTCATTGATTTGAATCATCTTCTTTCTTATAGAGTGCTGCAGGAGTTAGTCCTAAAACCCAGAAATGAGTTATTTTATCACTTCCTGTTCCCTCGTCTGGAAGTCAATGGGTGTTTAGTTAGATGCCTGAAAAAAAGTCTGTGGTTAACACAAGCTGAAGAGATTTCAACGTTTGAAGCCTTTACGTGTCTTAAAAATGATGCTGATGCTGCGTGCACATTGTAACGGGAAAAAATTACCAAGATGGAGACGGCCAAAAACCAACATGGAGACGGCCAAAAACCAACAGACGACCAAAAACCAACAGACGACCAAAAACCAACATGGAGACGGCCAAAAACCAAGATGCAGACTGCCAAAAACCAACATGATGACGGCCAAAAACCAACATGGCGATGGACAAAAACCAACATGGCGATGGACAAAAATCAAGATGGTAAAAAAGTGAAACTTTTTCGTATCCTCAACCAGTTTGGCGTCACACATACACACATGCACACCGGCATCCGTCTCCCTCCACGCCGCTACCGAGAGAGAGCGAGGAGTCCCAGCCGTGTGCTGTTCATTAGTGGAGATTATCTTGCTGAACAAAACCTGTCAGTATCATAAACGTGTTTGCCACAAAGCTGATTTTCTGCAGTAATCCAAAACCCAAGGGAACAATGCCAATGGGGTTTAGTGGAGGGAACCAGAGAGATACTAACTTCATGGTTGGCACACAAAAACACGTCATCCCTGCAGCGCTCTGTATTCAGTCAGACGACGTTTCTTTCCTGAAAAAAGTGCCAAAAAGCTTTATAAGCTTTTGTTTTTGGGATATCAGTTCATCTCCTGTTATCTTGGCAGCCACCTGTTGATTGTTTGGCCTCTCGGTGTTGCTGTTGGTGGGGGTGGGGGGGCACTCTGTGTGAAGCCTAATGTTTCCCACAATGCAGTTTGATAGCTTCCCCCCGCCAGGAAACTCAATCCTGAGCTGTGGGAGGCTGAGGAATGCCATTATGTTAGGCACGCTGAGAGAGTGTGTGTGTGTGTGTGTGTCCAATCAGATTCCCTGTAGGTGAGGTCATTGTTAGCTGTCAGGTGTTTCATCATTTTCACTCTCTGGATATCAACAGTGTACAACATCTGGCACGATCCCATGACTCACATCTAACCTCTGAAAGATCCAACACACACTGTGTATGTATCAGCTGACAGTCTGGAGCTGTGTGTGACAGGAACCTCTCCTGTGTAAAGAGGCTCTTAAAGTGGAGAAACTAAACTAAAGTGAGAGTTTGGACAGACTTGGAATCTAAAACACTCACACACACAAACTTTAAGAGGGCCTGAGATAATCTGTAATAATTAGGAGTTTTGTTCTAAAGGCCAAAACAAACCGCCGCCGAATGGCGCGCGTCCAAACGGCGTGCGTCCAAATGAGGCTCCTATTTCCAGCTCCGCCACCATTGAAAGTACACATTTTTCCACTCGCTCCCTGCTCACTACATCCCAGTTCCCATAGCAGCTCTTCTTCTCTGCTCCGGTAGCAGCTCTTCTTCTCTGTCCAGTCCACGTCCAGTTGTCACCACCTACGTCGTCGTCTTAGCCGCTTATGTACTGTCATCACCGCTTACATCCTAGTCGTCACAGCCTACATCCTGTCGTCATCGACTACATCCTGTCGTTACCGCCTACGTCCTATGGTCACCGCTTATGTCCAGTTGTCACCGCCTACGACCTAGTTGTTGCCGCCTCCGTCCTATCGTCACCATTTACGTCCTATTGTCACCGCCTACGTCCTAGTCGTCGCTGCCTACGTCCTGTCAATACCGCCTATGTCTGGTCATCACCTCCTACGTCCAGTCGTCACCGCCTACGTCCTAAATGTCACCGCTTACGTCATGTCATCATCGCCTTTGCCAATCTTCACTGCCTACATCCAGTCGTCACCACCTACGGCCAGTCGTCACCGCCTACGTCATGTCATCACCGCCTACATCCTGTCGTCACGCCTTCGTCCAGTAGTCACCGCCTACGTCATGTCATCATCGCCTACGTCCTAATTGTCACCGCCTACATGCCAATTGTCACCGCCTACGTCCCAATAGTCACCGCCTACGTCATGTCGTCATCGCCTACGTCCTAATTGTCACCGCCTACATGCCAATTGTCACTGCCTACGGCCAGTCGTCACCGCCTACGTCCAGTCGTCACCACCTACGTCATGTCAGCACCGCCTAGGCCTATTTTTTTTTTTATATTCTTCTCTTCACCAGTTCTCCTGTTAAATCTGTTATAGTCTCAGATCTAGTGACGTCTCTATACTCGTCCCAATATTCCAAGAAATTATGTCCGTGTGGGACAAATCCAAAAATCCTGATATGTCCAGTGCCAAGGCAAGCAGCTGTTGTCTCGTTGTGCATTGAACCAAAAGTTGATGATGAGTCACATCGGTGTTGAGCAACTCTGCCACTGATCATGTGAAGACAAGGGAAACCTCAGTATGGAGGAGTGAACCCTGAACTCTCCTGCAGGTTTTGGATTGTCTACTACAGGTCATGATGAGGACTGACTTCCCGGAGACTCCATTTACTCTCTGCATACTCACAGAGCATACTCCCAGTTTGTGGTCTGTTGTTTCAGCAGAGGTGGTGGTGAGGGAGTTGTTTCATAAGCTGTGGGATTTACCTCGACTGCCTCCTTTTTCATTGCCTAATTCCTAAATCCTCGTGTGGGGAAGTTGGCGAGGCTGCAGAGAGGAGAGATCCAGTCCAGATCCAACACAAAGACTCTTTTGTTTCTGTGGGACCGAAACCAGGAGAAAGTCAGAGTGATGGATATGCACCAGCTAACTGTGTGTTTTATAGTGTGTGTGTGTGTGTGTGTTGCTTTTTACTGAGAGTTGGCGGTCAGAGAGAATGTCCTGTACTCCAAAGGTTCAACACTTTAAACCATAAATATCTGTGAAGGTTAATGGTGAGAAGTCAATGTGTTCTGTGGAAGTGAAGCTGCTCGTTAAAAAAGTAACTCTGACATAAGAGACAGCTGCAAATCACCGAGACGGTTCACAAAAGGACGGATGTTCACACCTCCAGTTTGAAAAGAACTTTGGTAGAACTTTTAGGGCCTTTTAACACCTGGAAGTCCGAACCAAGGTTTACGTTTAGTATGCAAACATACTAAACAACTCTACATGACATACCTACGTCCTGTTGTCATCACCTACGTCCTGTCGTCATCATCTACGTCCTGTCGCCTACGTCCTGTTGTCGTCATCTACATCCTGTCGCCTACATCCTGTTGTCGTCATCTACGTCCTGTCGCCTACGTCCTGTCGTCGTCATCTACGTCCTGTCGTCATCGCCTACGTCTTGTTGTCAACGTCCTGTCGCCTACGTCCTGTCGTCAACGTCCTGTCGCCTACGTCCTGTTGCCTACGTCCTGTCGTCAACGTCCTGTCGCCTACGTCCTGTTGCCTACGTCCTGTCGTCAACGTCCTGTCGCCTACGTCCTGTTGTCGTCATCTACTTCCTGTCGTCGTCATCTACGTCCTGTCGTCATCGCCTACGTCCTGTCGTCTACGTCCTATCGTCATCATCTGCGTCCTGTCGTTGTCACCTACGTCCTGTCGTCAACGTCCTATCGTCATCATCTGCGTCCTGTTGTCGTCACCGAGGTCCCGCCCGGCTACAACCTGGTTGTCATCGCCTACGTTGTAATTGTCACCGCTATCACCGAGGTCCGGCCCGCCTACGTCCTGCCATTATTACCGAGGTCCTGCTGTTATCACCGAGGTCCTGCCGTTATCACGAGGTCCCGCCCGCCTACGTCCTGTCGTTATCACCGAGGTCCTGCCGTTATCACGAGGTCCTGCCCGCCTACGTCCTGTCGTCGCCGCCTACATGTCGCACAACATGTCATGTTTAACAGCAAAGCAGGGAAGAAGATCTTTTATTAAAAAGCTGCTTCAAGGGCCGCTCTCTCTCTCGTTTCATCTCTCATCCCTCGTTTCCTGTGATGTAGAGCTGATTAGTCTGACCTCCGTCCCACTCCATCAGTTATCATCTCTTTCATCCTCTCTCTGCTCCTTCGTTTCTCCCCCAGCCTGCTCTCTATTTGTCTATTTCCTGCTTTATATTTCTGATGTTATTTAGCACTTTCTAATCTTTATTGTTCTCACACTTTCTCTTTCCTTTCTCTTTTTTTGCATTTTAAAAATGTCACAATATAAGATAGTGTAGCTTTGCTTAACTGAAGTGCTGGAAGAAGCAGAGTAGCCCTCCTAACTATAACGCTTCTCGAGACAAAATTTAGTTGAAACGTGTCTTAAACACCAGAAACCAGGGCGATGGCCAGAGGGGTGGCCAGTGGACCACGGGGCCCCTGGTGCCCCCCCACCAGAGTCATAAGGTGATACTGTAGGTAGTTGGCTTGTTAGTATCATGTATGGATTACTGTACGGGCCTACTTGGTGCCAACCCAAGGCCCTTGGACCAGACGCTTAACAACCACAAAGAGACGCAAAAAACAACCTCAAAGAAATGCTAAACGACCACAAAGAAGCAAGACAACATCAAACAGATGCGAAACAGCCGCGAAGAAGCAAAATGACCACGAAGAGATGCAAAACGACCACAATGAAGCAAGATGACCACAAAAAGATTTAAAACAATCACAAAAGAGACAGAAAATGACCACAAATAGACGCTAAGCGATCACAAAGAGACGCTAAATGACCACAAAGAAGCAAGACAACCACAAAAAGATTTAAAACAATCACAAAGAGACGCAAAACAACCACAAAGAAGCGCAAAACAACCACAAAGATATGCTAAACAACCACAAAGAGACGTTAAACAACCACAAAGAGACGCTAAACAACCACAAAGAGATGCTAAACAACCACAAAGAGACGCTAAACAACCACAAAGAGATGCTAAACAACCACAAAGAAACGCTAAACAACCACAAAGAAATGCTAAACAACCACAAAGAGATGCAAAACGACCACAAAGAGACGCTAAACAACCACAAAGAGATGCAAAACGACCACAAAGAGACGCTAAACAACCACAAAGAGATGCTAAACGACCACAAAGAAATGCAAAACGACCACAAAAAGATGCTTAACGATCACAAAGAGACGCAAAACGACCACAAAGAGATGCAAAACGGCCGCAATGAAGCAAGATGACCACTGAGAGACACAAAATGACCATAAATAGATGCAAAGCAACCATAAAGAAACACAAAACAACTACAAAGAGACGCTAAATGACCACAAAGAAGCAAGACGACCACAAAAAGATTTAAAACAATCATAAAGAGACCGAAAATGACCACAAAGAGATGCTAAACAACCACAAGGAGACGCTAAACAACCACAAAGAGATGCTAGACAACCACATAGAAGCAAAACAAGCAGAAAGATTGTGGTCTGCCTGTTTATTCTTTAAATATCCTGTCACATAGTGTACACCTGTAATGAGAGGCCCAGTAAAAACACTGAGACCACAGGAAGTATCATGTGTGTCCTCTGCTGTCCTGACCCAGAAACAGGACCGAGGTGGTCTGAGCAGGTCCTGGCAGCCGTACAGGTTTTTCCTCGCTGTGCCAATCTGCTGCTTTTGTCCGCTGACATTTCACTCTGAGACGTTTCAGTCCTTCCTCCAGGCGATGACTTCGCTCTGTCTTTTATCCACGCAGCAGTTTTTCTTTTTTGCCAAGACAATCGAGCTGTTCCCCTTCCTCCCCCCCGGGTCTGAAATGGATTCATCCTCTTCTTTTATTCCCCTCTGTCCCTTTCCCGTCTGTTTATGCAGACGAGTAAAAGGCAAACGAGCACAAAAGATTTACTGACAGCTGAGAACAAAGAGAGGAATCTCTGTGTGTTGCTTATAAAACTGCTCCTTTCACTCTTGTCCTTGGACTCCACCATCTGATGAAACTGAAGCCGGTGGTGTCGCATCAAACATCAGACTCTTATGTGCTAGATTGTATGAAATCTGTGTAAAATTTTAGCTTATGATCATAACTTGAAGTTTTTCTAGGCACAGAGAAGAAAGTCTGTGTCATACCTGCCTGAACTATTTGAAAGATCATCATGTTTTTCAGTCATTTATGTAATAATGAATGCGGTGACAGCAAATGTTGTTTAGACCTGATGCTTTTATTCAGTTACCAAAAGTTTTTGTTGATATCACTAATATTGAAGTAAATGAACTAACTAGAGCGTTACCATCACTACCAGCGTTACCATCCCCAAAACGTAACTATGACTTATTAAAATAAAAGTTCATAGGAAAGCGTGATTCAAGTTCAAGGACAGAATAACCCAGAATCCAGTTTAACTTGTTTGATTGTTGGACAAATAGTATTTAATGAGGAACGTCTCAGCTTCAGTTTGGGGTGGATGATATCACAAAAGTTGGTTTCAACATGATGCTAAGTCCGTGGTCAGGCTCACTGAAAAGCAATGATTAAAAGCAGCTAACGTATCAAACAGGCAGGTTTACAAGCAACGTCATCAATGAAATGACTGATAGCTAATGGATAGATCAACACCAGAATATGGTATCTGTGCTTTAAACTGCAGGAAATGTTCATTATCTCGAGAAGAAAACCTCCCAGTTAGCTCAGAGTGCTGAATCAGCTGTTAGCTGTAGCAATCTGCTCAGCTCAATGGTCAACCTCCAGGTCTGAGAAGTGAAGTCACTTCTGGTTGCGTTGGCGCCGTCCAAAAACCAAGATGGTGGCGACCAAAAACCAAGATGGAGACGACTATAGACCAAGTTGGAGACGACCAAAAACCAGAATGGCTCTCGAAAAGTTGTGAACACGGGACACGAACAGCGGCCTCCTGGATGAAAGCCTTGTGTATTTGGGACCCATCCCCCCCCCTCCTGCCCCCCTGGTGTGTCTCTTTCGCTCTTTAAACTACGTCACCACGCTCCTGGCGCACTTTCTTTGAGTGTTTACGCCCAGGGAACGAGAACGGGCTGGTGTAACTGTACGAAGGTGTTTGTCCTCCTCCTCGTGGCCTCGACCTGCGCAGCGTCTGGCATGAAGATGAAGAAGTTTAATCTCTGCGAGGCTGAAATCGAGCGTAGCGTTAGTTCAGGCAGGCCATGATGTCAAGCTCTGCTCATACGATGGCGATCAGCTGATAACAGCTGATCTTAAGCCAGCCCAATCAGCTGATGCATCAGCTGACAGATCAGCTGATTCCTCTCTATGCATTCATTGGTCAATTTCATGCAGGGCGCCTTATTTAAGCTGCTTCAGCCGGCCTTCCGTTGCTGCTTCCTCTACAAGCCGCTCGCAACCCACCTCCACCCCACCACCTCCTTTTAATACTGTTCTAGGGCTGGGCGGTATGGCCTAGGATAATATCGCGATATTTTAGGCTATATCGCAATACACGATATATATCGCAATATTTTCAAATATCCTCTAAGCACTTCATAAATGCTCAATTTAACCCTTTGATGCATACAATCACACCAATATTATGATCTTGTAGTCCCTGCAGCATATGTCTGCATTAAAATCTCTGTTGATATTCATTAGTGGTTCTTTGGAACAATTTTAATCTTTCATACAAAAAGGGTTGGCTTGGAAACATTACATGACAATTTGTGTTCGATGTTCGCGATGTAGTCGTTTTCTGTACCGCGCGGGGGACAAGCCGCGATACATCGACTATATTCGATGTGTCGCCCACCCCTAACTGTTTATGACTTAATCAATGTCAATTCTGTTGTCATTGATTCCGGCTCTGTTCTGCACCCAGGGGGGTCTTTGCTGCTGCTCTCCCTGCCTTTGGCTTTCCATGTGTGCACATGGAAGGGCAAGGAGGAGTGCTCTCCTTGCCTCATGCTACCACGTAGGCTCGTGGATCCACGCATGCGCGTATATGGGCAGGGAGGTCCCAGAGCAGAGCCATACATAATGTATATATTACTGCAATGTAATAAGTGTCTTTGACTAAAGTGGTCCTGACTGAACTGTTTAAAATGCCATCGATTGCCTTTGTCTGGAACGGGAGTCGCTGCTCGCCCTCCAGCAATTAAAGCAGAAAACAGACTCATTAAAACCCGTTTTAATAGATGCATTCCTTGACTGATGTTTGCATGTTTCTCTGAGTTATCAGCTGTGTTTTCACTGCAGAGAGAAGCAGGCAAACACCTCTAATGAGCACCCAGCTCTTTATTATTCATGTGATTCCCTGTATTGATTTATCCTCAAATCATCGGGGATGTTTCTTGGAGACTAGAAGCTGCTACAGAGCAGGAAATCAACATTTCTGTTGAAGTTGTTGCAGGTTTTGCTGCACTTCATATTTTAGAGAAAGAGTCTCGAACCTCTTCTGTATCCATGGTCTGTGGTCTACTGGACCCTCTTCTACATCCATGGTCTGTGGACTATTGGACCCTCTTCTTCATCCATGGTCTGTGGTCTACTGGACCCTCTTCTACATCCATGGTCTGTGGTCTACTGGATCCTCTTCTACATCCATGGTCTGTGGACTATTGGACCCTCTTCTTCATCCATGGTCTGTGGTCTACTGGACCCTCTTCTACATCCATGGTCTCTTTGTTGGCGGACGTTTTACTGGTGTTCGGTAGTCGCTTTCAGTCCAAAATGGCGGAAGCGTAGCTCTGCTGCCGGGCGCTGACGTTACAACATTTGACTTTGACTTGTTAGCGATATACGTTCTTTGTGTTAGATGTATTGTCCCTCGACGTCTTTGTGCTTCTTGCATGGCGTTTGTCCTCAGGGGACACCAGACATAAGTGACAATGTGCTGTAAAACAACAGGAGCAAAACAAACAATTACACCCAGCTTAACGTCCACAGCCTCATTTAAACTGGATCAGATCCCAAACAAACAGGGAAACACACAATGTCTTCTCATTAAGGAGGTTTAAAGTCACAGTCTGTGATGAAGTCACTGAGAGACTGCTAAGTTTATAACCAAACATCAAAGCTTCTCTGTGGCTCTGAGACTGTTTGAAGTCTCATTATATCAAAGAGATTCTCTGTTTCCTGGAGTGAAATCCTCCGAGATTAGTTCGTTATTTCCTGGGAAAAAAAATGTAAACTGGATTCTAGAAGTGAGCTGGACATGCTGCACAATGCTCCACCTTAAACCACATATACAGAGACCGTGTATTTAATCACGTTAAGTCTAAATTTAGTGCTAATTAGCAAATGTGAGCACCCTAAACTAAGATGGCGATCAGTGTTAACATTGTAAAAGCAGACAGACAGCTGGTCCGAGGTAATAACTGAAGCATGCCTGCAGTGATGATGATGATTAATAAACTGACGGCTGTGTTTTTAATGCTTCCCGTGGCTCTGATCGGCTGTTTAATCTGCTCTCAGCCTCGTCGTCTGATCTTCACACTCAGAAAACATCCTGCACAGAATGAGTCCTGATTGAGGAGGAAAACTTCCCACATTCTGCCGATCGTACGGCTCAACGTTAATGTTTATCTGGGCCAGAAACCTACTTCTATATAGTTATACCCGTATATGAATTGTTTTATTTATTAGTGCTTATCAAATAACAACAAAGACTTAAGTTAATCGTCATGTGTGTCGAGCGGTCGTCCATTAACCGCAAGGTTGGCGGTTCGATCCCCGTCTCCTCCTGTCTGCATGTCGTAGTGTCCTTGAGCGAAACACTGAACCCCAAGTTGCTCCCCAGACGCTTCACAGCAGCTCAATGCTCCTTAGGATGGGTTAAATGCAGAGGTCACATTTCACTTATGTACCTGTATGTATATGACAAATGTAATAAAGTTTAAGGGTTTTTTTCTTTCTTTTTTTTTTTTTTTAAGTTTACGTTTTAATTTTTTTTTTTAAATTTTAGTCTAAGTTTTTAAAGTTTTTGAATATTAAATAAAAAAAAAAAATTAAGTTAATTTTTTTTTAATTTTTTAAGTTTGAGTTTTTTAAGTTTTAGGTTTTGTTATTTTTTTTTAAATCAAGTTTTTTTAAAGTTTTTTGAGTTTAAGTTAAATTTAAGTTTTAAGTTTTTAAATTTTTTAAATTATTTTTTTATATTCGTTTTTAAGTTTAAGTCTTTGTATTTTTCTAAGTTTAAGTTTTATTTATTTTTTATTTTTTAAGTTTAATTTTTTTTTAAGTTTAAATTTTTATTTTTTTAAGATTTATTTAAAAACATTTCTTTTAAGTTTAAATTTTAAGTTGTTGTTTTTTTTAACTAAATTAATCCGGAGGTTTCCCCACAACAGCAACGTCTCTAGATGACGTCATGTTGAGTGTTGATGGAGCAGCTGCGTTGCCTGGCTCTGATCCATCCAGACTCCATTCAGAAAACAAGCATTTTAAAAGTTGTCTGCTTGTCGTCATGGTAACAGACCTGACAAAGCATGAATTCAGACTTTTTACTAATCAGCATCATGATGTAGTTAATTCAGCATCATTTTGATCTGTTTATCGACTTTGGGTTCATACCACAGTAGCGACGTGTGGCTGCTGGTTACAGTCAGTGTGATGACGCTGTATGTGAATACAGCTCGCCGCCGGGTGATGTCATGAACCCAGACACGACGGCGTTTGGTTTCCTGACATATCTGGGACTTCACCAACATGTACGGAGAAGCAACAGAGTTCATTTCTTCCATGGGTGATGGAGGAGAGGAAAGTTGTTGGTTTCCATGGAGACGAGCTCCTCCTCCTCTCCGGAGCGTCAAGAACACAAATGATACCGGCGGAACAACAAAATTCGCTTCTCTCTTTGTCTGAACACAGCAAAATGAAAGATGCTATCCAGTTGCATTATGGGAAATGTAGTGTGTAGTGTTTTTGGAGTTTGTCTCACACCTAGGGACTAAAAGAAGAAGTCTCATCTCTCCAGTAGAACCATCAGACGAGCATTAAGAAAAATCCTACAAAACCCACGGAGGACTCGAACAGCAGCTTCTTTCTATAAAACCTTCTCTGGCTCGGTCACAGAGAGGACATTTTATCTGGTCCTAGATTAATTTGTTCCCACCGGCCCAATAATCCATCACGTCCGGCCGAGAAAATACTCTGAATATTTCCCATGAAGTCTTCCTGAAGCATCCGTCTTTATCATCATCTATCAGAGAAAGTAATCATCCTTCCTGTTAAGTGATGAAATGATCGCTGCACGTCTTCTTTCCTCAGGAAGGGGGATCTTCTTCTGCCAGACTTCCCCCTCGGTGGTGACAGAATGACGACCGGAGTGGAAAACACCTGGAGGTTGCTGGTTCCAATTCCACTGAGGAAACCAGATTCTCTCCATCAAAAGGTAGAAAACATTCAAATCCACAGTTTTCCCTGCATGTGATCTCTAAATGGAGAAACTTGATATGAATATAAAAAGCTGGAGGCTGTCTAAGGTTCCGCAGCATGACGAATGCCCTCCACTTTCCTCATCCGTCAGGTACATGTGATGAATGTTTCCCAGCGAAGGTGATTAATTAAAAAGCCTGCAGGAAGCTGAACTCTGCTGCTGGAGGTGTGATTAATTAAGAAGAGCAGCAGATGAAAGTCTCTGCCTGAGGCTTCCTCTGGATCCTCTGTGATCAAACTATCACCGTGGAGAAACCACTGCTCTCACATTTAACCCCTTCACACCAAACAGGAAACACTGTTTTACTGCCAGGAAGTGCTTTAAACCGTTATATTTCACCTCAGGTCTCTACACTAGAGGACCAGTGTAACTATGTGTTCATTAGTGTTTATCACCTGAAGCTAATCGTTGTGTTTCTGTTATCTTAGACCAGGGCTCAGCAACCTTTACTATCAAAAGAGTCATTTTAGGCAAAAAAAAAATCTGTGTGGAGACGCAAAACGTGATCATTGTGATGAAGGTAACACAGTTTATAGTATATAGTATATGAGTCTAATGCAGTGAGGGACAAAGAGACAATGTACTACGGAGTATTAGGGCCACATTGAGGGAAAAATAATAAATAAAGTCATAACTTTACGAAAAAATCATGTAACGATGTGTGACTTTAGCCCACTGCTAGCGTTAGCCTCCAGCTAACACCGTGACCTCATCATGACGTCATCACTAAAACGGGCCTTTAGATCGCTGGCCAAACCATCTGATTGGTGGAAGCTCTACTCGGCTCAGAGGCACAAATTAAAAAAGAAGAATATTCACATTTAAAAGTCGGGACTGAAGCCGAAGTGAATCCACCTCAGAGGATTTTAATTTCAATTTAAAAAAGTGGATTTGAAGTCATGATGAAGAACTCCTGTTTGTCCTCGGGGGGGTTCAGCGTCGTGAAACCCGACTCTGTCCGCTGCATCGAGGCATCAGCACGTGTCACGGTGGTAAACCGGAGCCTGAGGCCACTGTAATGTTACACCAACAGTTAGTTTGACCTCCTGACCTGCCGGGGGTCAGGATCTTCTGGTTAATCATCTCGCTACGCTGCTCTGGCTCCCAAAGATCTGTGGGAACGTTAAGGACCAGCCGGTGCTGTTAGATCACTGACGTTCAGGAATTTAAAGAGCCAGTTTGATTAGAAATGAATCTACGAGGTTCCTGCGAACTGTTCAGTAAATCCTTCTTTACAGCTGTAAACTGCAAACATCTGTAGAGCCGTCAAACCGTCAACCAGGACTCTCTTTATTCAGTAGGAAGTCTTTATTAGCACGAGGACGCCCCGCGGTGTCTGGCAATCATTTGATTCCAGAGGTTTAGCAGAGCAGGAACATCTGGAACCGTCATGGGCGAGTCGTTGTTTGCAGATTTATTCAGTAGCGTTCGCTGATCAGCTGGATCTGGATCTGGATCTGGATCTGGATCTGGATCAGGTCTATTGATGATCATCAGATCAGTAGTGACATTATATCCAAACCCAGGAAACCCACATTTAGTCTGAATGTTGTTTTAATCCTAGAGTTTATATCCACATTTGGACCTGATTCACATCTCAGTGATTAACATAGTTACTGTGTATCCTCTTCCGTCTGCTGATATCTCAGCATGTCTTTCATTTCTGTGAAGGAAAACTAAATGAAAATGTTATTTTTAAAGTTTGTATTATTATTTAAGATGTAAGTTATGAATTTTATAAAGTTTATGTTAACGTTTTAAACAGGATGAGGGCACGGTGAAGACCTGAACTCTGGTTATATTCACAGAAACTTCCCTCTCTGCTGAACAGCCTCGTCCTGCATTAGAAGACAGTTAAAACACTTCAAGAGCTGACGGAATAATGGCCTAGCCTCAGGGAGAAGGAAACACTGAACAGAAAATGTCAAAACAGAAGCCTATTAAGTACGTCTGATTGTTAGACATTTAAAAAAATATATATATACAGACGTAGGCAAAGTTGTTGGTACCCTTCCGTTAAAGAAAGAAAAACCAACAATGGTCACTGAAATAACTTGAAACTGACAAAAGTAATAATAAATAAAAATTCACTGAAAATTAACTAATGAAAATCAGATATTGTTTTTGAATTATGGTTCAGCAGAATCATTTAAAAAAACAAACTAATGAAACTGGCCTAGACAAAAATGATGGTACCCTTAACTTAATATTTTGTTGCGCAACCTTTTGAGGCAATCACTGCAATCAAGTGATTTCTGTAACTCTCAATGAGACTTCTGCACCTGTCCACAGGTATGTTGGCCCACTCCTCGTGAGCAAACTGCTCCAGCTGTCTCAGGTTTGAAGGGTGCCTTCTCCAGACTGCATGTTTCAGCTCCTTCCACAGATGTTCAATAGGATTTAGATCAGGGCTCATAGAAGGCCACTTCAGAATAGTCCAATGTTTTGTTCTTAGCCATTCTTGGGTGTTTTTAGCTGTGTTTTGGGTCATTATCCTGTTTGAGGACCCATGACCTGCAACTGAGACCAAGCTTTCTGACACTGGGCAGCACATTTCGCTCCAGAATGCCTTGATAGTCTTGAGATTTCATTGCACCCTGCACAGATTCAAGACACCCTGTGCCAGATGCAACAAAGCAGCCCCATAACATAACCGAGCCTCCTCCATGTTTCACATTAGGTACAGTGTTCTTTTCTTTGGATGCTTCATCTCTTCGTCTGTGAACATAGAGCTGATGTGACTTGCCAAAAAGCTCCAGTTTTGTCTCATCTGTCCAAAGGACATTCTCCCAGAAGCTTTGTGGCTTGTCAATATGCATTTTGGAAAATTCCAGTCTCGCTTTTTTATGATTTGGTGTCCTCCTGGGTCGTCTTCCATTAAGTCCACTTTGGCTCAAACAGTGACGGATGGTGCGATCTGACACTGATGTACCTTGACCTTGGAGTTCACCTCTAATCTCTTTGGAAGTTGTTCTGGGCTCTTTGGTTACCATTCGTATTATCCGTCTCTTCAATATGTCATCAATTTTCCTCTTGTGGCCACGTCCAGGGAGGTTGGCTACAGTCCCATGGACCTTAAACTTCTGAATAATATGTGCAGCTGTAGTCACAGGAACATCAGGCTGCTTGGAGATGGTCTTATAGCCTTTACCTTTAACATGAAGGTCTATAATGTTCTTTCTGATCTCCTGAGACAACTCTCTCCTTAGCTTTCTGTGGTCCATGTTCAGTGTGGTACACACCATGATACCAAACAGCACAGTAACTACTTCTCACCCTTTAAATAGGCAGACTGACTGATTACAAGTTTGAAGATACCTGTGATGCTATTTACAGAACACACCTTAGTTTAATATGTCCCTATGGTCACATTATTTTACATCTTTTCTAGGGGTACCATCATTTTTGTCCAAGCCAGTTTCATTAGTTTGTTTTTTAAAATGATTCTGTTGAACCATAATTCAAAAACAATGTCTGATTTTCATTAGTTAATTTTCAGTAAATTTTTATTTATTATTACTTTTGTCAGTTTCAAGTTATTTCAGTGACTATTGTGGGTTTTTCTCTCTTTAACGGAAGGGTTCCAACAATTTTGCCTACGTCTGTATATATATATACAAATAACACTTTTCTTCTGTCTTTGTTTCTGACTTTTTTTTGGACATTTTTCATAATTTTTTTCGGAAATTTTCTGACCTTTTCTCAGACATTTTTAAGACTTTTTTTCAGACATTTTTTTTGATAATTTCTGACATTTTTTTTTGCCTTTTTTTTTTTTTTTTTTACATTTTTCTGACTTTTTTTCTGTCATTTTTCTGACATTTTTGAAAATGTTACTGACTTTTTTTCGGATATTTTTCTGAACTTTTTTTGAAAGTTTTCTGACTTTTTTCTCGGACATTTTTAAGACCTTTTTTTTCCAGACATTTGTCTTACTTTTTTTCAGACATTTGTTTTTGATAATTTCGGACATTTTTCAGACATTTTTTTTCAGCCTTTTTTTGACTTTTTTCTGACTTTTCCGTAATTTTTCTGAAAAAAATTTCGGACTTTTTTGAAAATGTTACCGATTTTTTTTCAGATATTTTTCAGACTATTTTTCTGAACTTTTTTTGATAATATTCTGACTTTTTTCGGACTTTTTTTTTGATAATTTCGGACATTTTTCAGACTTTTTTGAAAATTTTCTGAATTTTTTTCAGTCATTTTCCGGACATTTGAACAAAAACCCTCACACGTTTACATATCTGGACAGTTTTTCCTCGCCAATATTTAGCATAAGTTTGGAGCGTTATTTAACCTCCATGCAGAGAATTGTATAAAAGTTTCTAAAAATAACAGAAAACTCAAAATTCATCCATATCACAAACTTCCTGCAGTTATTGCGTTCAGTATTTGGGTTAATTGTACAGTTTATCAGTTGTTCATCAACACCTTTGTCCATCCTTGACATGTCCGTCTGCAGGTAACACACAGAGACACCTCTGTCCTCCGTCTCTGAACCTCCTTCAGGCTGCAGCTTTGAAGTCTGCTGCTCTGAGATCAGAGACGCTGCAGCAACTGCAGCCAGATGGCAGGAAACTGATCACGTTAGAGACCAGGAGAGATCACCTGTGGGTGTCTTGAGTTTCAGAGTGGAGCTTTCCTAACACGATGTCGTCAGCCTGCTCAGACTTGATAAGATGCTGCGTCGTCGCCTGAAATCTAAGCTTTTAAGTGTCAAACACTCACCATCTTTGTAGAGTTGAAAGGCGGCTCTGAAGAGGTCAAACTGTCAAAACTGTGCAGCTCATTATCCCCAACATCAACTGCCTGTCTGCTGATGGGCTTTTAGTGATTTATTGATGAAACAACTTTATTCAAAAGAGCCGGAGGGAGATTTAACTTTGATTCTTTTCACGCCAAGACGGCAGCATAAGAACAACGATTAATCACAAATTAATATATCATCTGTTCAAAATGTCCCTTAAAGGGAGATTAGTCAAGTATTTAATCGTTCAGCTATCAGTGTGTCAGTGTGCTGACTTGACTATGACTTGCCCCAAACTGCATGTGATGATCATAAAGTGGGCATGTCTGTAAAGGGGAGACTCGTGGGTACCCATAGAACCCATTTACATTCACTGATCTGGAGGTCAGAGGTCAAGGGACCCCTTTGAAAATGGACATGCCAGTTTTTCTTCGCCAAAATTTAGCATAAGTTTGGAGCGTTATTTAACCTCCTTCATGACGAGCTAGTCTGCCCTGGTTGGTACCGATGGATTCATCAGGTTTTATAGTTTCAGATGATACCAGTATCTTCACTCTAGCTTTAAAACTACTAAAATGCAAGTCGTGTTAATGCGTTAAAGAAATTAGTGCCGTTAAATATATTTGTTATTATCGCGTTAACTTTGACAGCCCTACAATACGATAGATAAATTAAGTTTCATAAAGGTATCTGAATGCTAAAAGACCATCCTGATAAACAAAAACATCATTTGTGTTTCTGTTGTTTCAGATTTTAAAAGTGGGCGGAGAAGAACTAAACATCAGGAACGTCTCTTTTCGGCAGAACATCAGCTCCTTTGCTTGAGGTGATCGTCTTTTTATCTGTTTTTATTCATATTTAATATCAGACAAGATAGAACTTTATTTATCAGGAGGGATATTTCTCTCCAGCTTCTGAGAAAGAAACCAAACGACGATGTTAAAGTCTAACAGCTCTGTTAATATCTGTGTGAGGAGAGTTATATCCTCTGATGTCTCACCACAGCTCAGAGAGTTTATTGCTCCCAGTTCAGACTTAACACAATGTGAAATTAGTTTCTGAAGAACAGAACCAACGTGCCGTTTTATCACCTTTTATCTTGTCTGTTTTAATTGAACTGGACTCCGAGATCAATTAATTACAGAGTTTAATACTGCATCTTACTGAGAGCTGAATGGAAACAGCACAAAGACTCGGGAACTGATTTCACTGGAACTCCTTTCTACCAACCAACAAACAAAGATCACACTTTGTTCTGTTCATTATCCAGAGGAACGGGGACACTGCTGAATTATTTAAATCCCCTTTTTCAATGCAGTTACATATTTATATAAATAAAACCAGGGTCTGAAATTAGCACCCGCCAAACGCGGGTAAATTGTTGCCAGTGGCGGATAAAATCATCAGGACATCCGCCACTTTGGTAGACGGGGAAAAAGTTTGCTTTCCCATCTTCTAGCGTGAATAAATAACAACCCTCCCGTAGCACACTTTCTTACTTAATTTTACGTAACAACCGTAACAACGTAACGTAACCAGTGTAAATAATTAACAACTTTCCTTAGCGCACTTACTTGCGTAACTTTACGTAACAAACGTAAACAATTTTTTAATGTAACAATGCAACTAGTGTAAAAAAATTAAAACCTCCCTTAGCGCACTTTCTTACAAAAAAACATAAGAATGTAACATAAGAACGTAACTGCCGTAAATAAATAGCCTCCCCAGCGCACTTTATTACGTAACGTTACGTTACAACCATAACAACGTAACATAACGTAACCAGCGAATAAATAATAATCTCCTTTAGCGCACTTTCTTAGGTAACGTTACAAAACATTTTGTAACTTAAAGTAACAACCATAACAATATAATGTGACAACCTAGCTAGCGTAAATAAATAACAACATCCTTTAGCGTACTTTTTTACGTAGCTTTACGTAACAACTGTAAAAAACAACGTAATGTAACAACGTAACTAGCGTAAATAAATAACAACCTCCCTTAACACGCTTTATAGCATAATGTAACGTAAAGTAACAACGCAGCGTAACAAGGCAATGTAACAACGTTACAACGTAACGTAACAAAATGTAATGTAACAATGCAACTAGTGTAACAAAATAACAACCTAGCGTAACAACCTAGCGTTGTTACGCTGCGTAACAATGCAACGTAACAATGTAACGTAACAATGTAACGTAAAAATGCAACGTAACAACGTAACTTAACAACGTAACTTAACAACGTAACGTAACAAAAATGTAATGTAACAATGCAACTAGTGTAAAAAATAACAACGTAGCGTAACAACGTAGCGTAACAACGTAGTGTAACAACGTCGCGAAACAACGTCACGTAACTAGCGTAAATCAATAATAACCTCCCTTAGAGTGTTTTCTTAGGTAACGTTACGAAACATTACGTAACAACCGTAACAAGTGAACTAGAATAAATAAATAACCTCCCTTAGCACGCTTTCTTACTGAACGTTATATAACAACCGTAACAACGTAACGTAACAATGTAACGTAACAACGTAACAACGTAACAATGTATCTAGCGTAAATAAATAACAACCTCCCTTAGCACGCTTTCTTACGTAACATTATGTAACAAGCGTAAAGTCAACATTGACTTTTGGTTTCAGACGTTACACGGACGGCGGTCTCTTGGGGTAAAGTCCTGTGTTTGTTTGATCTGTCTGGGGGGGTAAGGAGGGTTGGAGTCAAACTCATCATCAATACCAGCCGTGACAGGCTGAACTAACCCTCCAGCTCGCTGTTTATGACACTTCATTCACAACCAGACCGTTTATTAAACTTCAAACAAACAACAACAGAGTGGGACTTCTAAACGTCAACACATCTTTGATGAATCACATATTCCACGAAGTGAACAAACATCAAACAAACACTGCAGATCTTTAATGATCTCATTAAGTAACCTGTAATCTGATGACCGTCTTTTGGCAAACAGGAAGAATTCCAGCGACGGCGGCGGCGGCTGAACTTGTCTCCTCCTGCATGAAGGGGTACGAGTTCGGACTGGAAAGACACTTCTGAATCTCACAGCCCGACACGGTAAGAGTTCACTGTCGGATACTTTCTGCTCATTTTCTGCCAAAATGCAACTGAATCCCAACTGAATCCCAAAAAGCAGGAAACACCTCCATCAGTGATGTTGTTAAACCCGTTCTTTAGTTCTTCACTGGGGGTGGGAACGAAATGATTTTATGATTTCTAAATAGATATTGTAACACCAGAATGGATCTATCTGCTTAATGTGAGTCTATGTGGAGGTAGAAGGAAGTTACCGCTTTTATTGTGGTAGTCTGAGTAACGTGACGTCATATCCGTTCCGTATCCGTCAACCAAAACAAACCTCAGAGTCTAAAACGTTGGAGGGTCGTCGTGGATACGACCTGCACCCTCCCATGTTAAATCCAGCGTGGTAAACACTACACATCCAGGAAAGGATGGAAACACTTTGGGTTTCACACATTGACAGGAAAAGCAGAACTACACAGAGCAGAGCTAAAGCTACACGCTAACTTCTAAAGGACAAAATGTGTCCGAAAATAAGGCGGAAAAATGCAGAAATATGTCAAAAAATGTCTGAAATTTGTCCGAAAAAATGCTAAAAAAATGCCGAAGTATGACGGAAATATTGCCCAAAAAAGTCCTAAAAAAGGCTGATATATGTTTGAATAAAAATCTGAAAAATACCTGAAAAATGTCAAAAAAAAAGTGTGATATTACATTTTTGGGTTGCTGGATAATAAAAAATTCCTGACAATGATCCTGATATATTTGACTTCAGGACGTCTCTGACTACATACATGCTGGAAATCAGACACTTTTACTGGATTCATTTAGAGATTTTCCAAAGTAAAAGTCCCTAGAAGTGTATGATTCATCTGGTTCCCTTCATGGTCTAGAGGTAAAATAAGTTAACAACAATCACAATAAATCAGAATATAGAATCAGCAGCAGGTATGGTGATAGTATAGAACCAGTAGAGGTAAATCATCCCAGTATTCTCTGTGGATTCAGCTCACTCTGCCACCGGGCTGAGCGACACTTTAACCTCCTCTCTGTTTATACTCGGAGACTCGAGAAGTCAAACAGCCGATGATCTGTGACGCCGGTTAAACAACGCTGCTGTTGTAAAAGTCTCCTGAACTGTCTGCATGTCCTCGCTCTGTAACAACCTGAAGTCTCCCCGTCTTAATAAGGTTGTGTTCAGGCCGACGTTTAGAGAGGATCACACAAAAAAAAGCTGAATCTTGCTCAAGCTTTGGCGCAACAACGTGTGCAACCCAATCCATCCATCCATGTTCTGCCTCTTGCCAAGATGGTGACACGGAGCTGACGTGGAATCGTGACGAGGAAACGTCTGGATCTTGTATACTCCGTGTGGGTTTCTCCTCCCGACAAACTGGACGTTATCCATTTTCTCCACCCATACGTAGTTAGAAAAATTTGGATGTGCACGGACGGATGAAACCCTGCCGCACCGAACGCCTGCGAAGGGTCACATCTACTTACTTACTATGTATTGAATATTACGAAGTCATCTAATTCCTGCATAACTGTGTATTATAGATATAGTTCCCACTGTGGAGACACTGGTCTGAGAGAGACGCAGGATGACCTGTGTTATCTGGAAACACGCGGCACTCGCCATCAAATATGTGCATGCGGCCATTTCCTAATAGATTACCTCGTAATTTAGTCTCAGCTGAGGTTATGAGTAACTCTGAACCTGGATGAGCAGCAGGAAACTGTTGGATGAGCAGCAGGAAACTGTTGGATGAGCAGCAGGAAACTGTTGGATGAGCAGCAGGAAACTGTTGGATGAGCAGCAGGAAACTGTTGGATGAGCAGCAGGAAACTGTTGGATGAGCAGCAGGAAACTGTTGGATGAGCAGTGGGAGACTGTTGGATGAGCAGTGGGAGAGCAGTGGGAGACTGTTGGATGAGCAGTGGGAGACTGTTGGATGAGCAGTGGGAGACTGTTGAATGAGCAGTGGGAGACTGTTGGATGAGCAGTGGGAGACTGTTGGATGAGCAGTGGGAGAGCAGTGGGAGACTGTTGGATGAGCAGTGGGAGAGCAGTGGGAGACTGTTGGATGAGCAGTGGGAGACTGTTGGATGAGCAGTGGGAGACTGTTGGATGAGCAGTGGGAGACTGTTGGATGAGCAGTGGGAGACTGTTGAATGAGCAGTGGGAGACTGTTGGATGAGCAGTGGGAGACTGTTGGATGAGCAGTGGGAGACTGTTGGATGAGCAGTGGGAGACTGTTGGATGAGCAGTGGGAGACTGTTGGATGAGCAGTGGGAGACTGTTGGATGAGCAGTGGGAGACTGTTGGATGAGCAGTGGGAGACTGTTGGATGAGCAGTGGGAGACTGTTGAATGAGCAGTGGGAGACTGTTGGATGAGCAGTGGGAGACTGTTGGATGAGCAGTGGGAGACTGTTGGATGAGCAGTGGGAGACTGTTGGATGAGCAGTGGGAGAGCAGTGGGAGACTGTTGGATGAGCAGTGGGAAACTGTTGGATGAGCAGTGGGAGAGCAGTGGGAGACTGTTGGATGAGCAGTGGGAGACTGTTGGATGAGCAGTGGGAGACTGTTGGATGAGCAGTGGGAGACTGTTGAATGAGCAGTGGGAGAGCAGTGGGAGACTGTTGGATGAGCAGTGGGAGAGCAGTGGGAGACTGTTGGATGAGCAGTGGGAAACTGTTGGATGAGCAGTGGGAGAGCAGTGGGAGACTGTTGGATGAGCAGTGGGAGACTGTTGGATGAGCAGTGGGAAACTGTTGAATGAGCAGTGGGAAACTGTTGGATGAGCAGTGGGAGAGCAGTGGGAGACTGTTGGATGAGCAGTGGGAGACTGTTGAATGAGCAGTGGGAGACTGTTGGATGAGCAGTGGGAGACTGTTGGATGAGCAGTGGGAAACTGTTGGATGAGCAGTGGGAGACTGTTGGATGAGCAGTGGGAGACTGTTGAATGAGCAGTGGGAGACTGTTGGATGAGCAGTGGGAGACTGTTGGATGAGCAGTGGGAAACTGTTGGATGAGCAGTGGGAGACTGTTGGATGAGCAGTGGGAGACTGTTGGATGAGCAGTGGGAGACTGTTGAATGAGCAGTGGGAGACTGTTGGATGAGCAGTGGGAGACTGTTGGATGAGCAGTGGGAGACTGTTGGATGAGCAGTGGGAGAGCAGTGGGAGACTGTTGGATGAGCAGTGGGAGACTGTTGGATGAGCAGTGGGAGACTGTTGGATGAGCAGTGGGAGACTGTTGGATGAGCAGTGGGAAACTGTTGGATGAGCAGTGGGAGACTGTTGGATGAGCAGTGGGAGACTGTTGGATGAGCAGTGGGAGACTGTTGGATGAGCAGTGGGAAACTGTTGGATGAGCAGTGGGAAACTGTTGGATGAGCAGTGGGAGACTGTTGAATGAGCAGTGGGAAACTGTTGGATGAGCAGTGGGAAACTGTTGGATGAGCAGTGGGAGACTGTTGAATGAGCAGTGGGAAACTGTTGGATGAGCTCCGTAGACGGAGGATAAGATGATTGTTGCTGTAATAACTCTCTCAGAGTAGAAGCAGCTGTGCAGAGTTGTGGTGTCTGATAAGCCATCAGAGTCTTCACATGTTGGCAGCAGAGAGCGCAGCATGAGCTCATTGTTGGAGGAAAGCTCAGGATGGAAGGAAGACAGAAAACTGATGCAGGGTTTTGGTCTCCGTTCGTGGCAGACGTGATGTTCTTTCTTCTTCTTCTTCTTCTCTCTGCGGCGTGTGTCGTTATGGAAATGAAAACAGCTGGACAGATGCCAGGCCGGGTTCCTCACGCTGCCAGCAGAGCTCTGCCAGCGTTTCCATGTAAATCATCTCAATAAAGACTGATGTGGTGACACCAGTTTGTCCCCGTCTCCTCTTTCTTGCGTGTCCAGGAAAAACAGTCTGAGTGGAATTAGTGCACATCAGGACCTCGTGCACACGTCTGCACCGGTAATATGAGGCCGTGGCAGTCTGAGTCACACAAATACAGTTCCTATCTTCCAATTGTCCAGTTCTTAAGGATTCCCTCTCAGGGTTTGAACAGTGGTTCCATGCTGAGCTGAGCTTAAGGGACACAAAGAGGGAGTTGATCTGAGTAAAGCTAGTCTGACCTGGTTGGTACCGATGGATTCATCAGGTTTTATAGTTTCAGATGATACCAGTATTTTCACTCTAGCTTTAGAACTGAGCCGCTACAACCTAAAAATCACAAGTTAATGCGTTAAAGAAATTATTGGCGTTAAAATGAATTTGCGTTATTATTGCGTTTACTCTGACAGCCCTTTGTTGACAGGTGGAGCTGCAGCGAGCGTTGCAGGTGTTTACTATGATACCAGTATCTTTTCTTCTTTCTTTGTTTCAGACTTTTTGTTGGAAATTTTTTGGACTTTTTTCTGACTTTTTTTGAGAATATTTGGACATTTCTAAGATTTTTTTTTTCTGACTTTTTTTGACAATTTTCAGACATTTGTTAAACTTTTTTCTGACATTTTTGGGGAATTTTCGCATTTTGTTTGAACATTTTTCTGACTTTTTTTTGACAATTTTCTGACTTTTTTGGGGAAATTTTTGACAATTTTCTGACTTTTTTCAGACTTTTTTTGACAATTTTTGACAATTTTCAGACTTTTTTTTGACAATTTTCTGACTTTTTTGGGGAAATTTTTGACAATTTTCAGACTTTTTTCAGACTTTTTTTTGACAATTTTCTGACTTTTTTGGGGAAATTTTTGACAATTTTCAGACTTTTTTAAGACTTTTTTTTCCGGACTTTTTTAAGACTTTTTTCTGACATTTTTGGGGAATTTCTGGATTTTTTTCGAACATGTTTCTGACTTTTTTGGGGAATTTTTTTAAAATTTTCAGACTTATCTTCACTCTAACTTTAAAACTGAGCCCGCTACAACCTAAAAAACACAATGCGTTAAAGAAATGAGTTGCGTTAAAACTATTTTGCGTTGACGTGTTATTATCACGTTAACTTTGCCAGATCTAATAATGACTAGTGGAACCTGTGTCTCCTCCCACTCTGCAGCTCGATTACTACTGATGGAAATAATCGCCAAAACTATGAAGAAACTAAACATTTGATAGTTTCCTTTTAATAATAAAGATATGTGCATGTGAGCGTCCCTCAGATGAGCCGGTGTGTTTTCTATCTGTCATCGGCCCTGAGGTCACAGAGGTCAGCCTCCTCTTAAACTCACTGGATGTATTACATTTCTGTGTCATTGTTTAGTTTGAAGCTTTAGTTTATATTTTGAATTCTCAGTCCAGATGGACGGAGGTTGTCTCTGACATGTTGTGTCTACCCTCGGTCTCCTGCTGCTTCTTCTTCTGCTTCCTCTCAGTGTTCTTCTTGTTTTCTGCAGAAACACTGAAACTTGATCAGGAGGAGGAGATCTGCTGCTGCTGGAGGAGAACCCTCTGCTGTTCCCGTTAGAGTTAAGTTGCTCTCTTGATATTCAGACCCACGTTCATGAGACTAAAACAACCGTTTCTTTCTTCCTGGCTGTGTAACGTGGTCAAGCAGCTCCTCACGTCCTCGCCCGGCTGTCAGTAGACACATTAGAGACGAAGGAGAGCGTTTGTGGACGCTCACTGATGATGATGTGTTTTCGTTGGAGGCTGCTCGGCTCAGTCGGCTAAACCAGCAGCAGCTGGAGAAGGTTTGCAACCTGAGAGCAGCGAGTGTTTAAACAATAAGAATAAATCCTCAGAGTGCTGCAGTTGAACAAACCAGCGATCGCAGACTGTAAACTCCTCTCAGAGTAATCGGACTGTGGATGGCACGAGTCCAAACCCGTCTATCGCATGTGATGAGGAAGTACTGGGATAAAAGTACTAATACCACGCTGTAGAAATACTCTTTAATAGGATGGTATGTCAGTATAGCCAGCAACATGTAGTTAAGGTATTAAAACTGTGACTGTTGTACTATTATATATTCTCTCATTAGAGTATTATTACTCCTCATTAATGTGAAAGCAGGATTTGACTGATAAAACAATATGCTCCAATCATAACATGGCAAACTGCAGCCCAACAGGCAACAACAGCTGTCAGTGTGTCAGTGTGCTGACTTGACTATGACTTGCCCCAAACTGCATGTGATGATCATAAAGTGGGCATGTCTGTAAAGGGGAGACTCGTGGGTACCCATAGAACCCATTTACATTCACACATCTGGAGGTCAGAGGTCAAGGGACACCTTTGAACATGGACATGCCAGTTGACAGTTCGTAGCGTTATTTAACCTCCTTCATGACCAGCTAGTCTGACCTGGTTGGTACCGATGGATTCATCAGGTTTTATAGTTTACTATGATACCAGGATCAGATTTTTCTTCCGCCTTTTTCGCAGACTTTTTCAGACTTTTTTTCAGATTTTTTTAACTTTTTTTGGAATTTTTTTTTTAACAATTTTCAGATTTTTTCGGAATAATTTTTTTTTTTGGAAATTTTCGGACATTTTTCATTTTTTTGGGTACTTTTTTTTAGACGTTTTTTGACATTTTTTCTGACTTTTTTTCTGATGTTTTTCAGACTTTTTATTGGACATTCTGACATTTTTTCGGACAAAAACCCTCACATGGTCACATATCTGGAGGTCAGAGGTCAAGGGACCTCTTTGAAAATGGAAATGCCAGTTTTTCTTCGCCAAAATTTAGCCTAAGTTTGGAGCGTTATTTAACCTCCTTCATGACCAGCTAGTGTGACATGGTTGGTACCGATGGATTCATCAGGTTTTATAGTTTACTATGATACCAGTATCTTCACTCTAACTTTAAAACTGAGCCGCTACAACCTCCGAACTATCAGTTGCCTTAATGCGTTAAAGGAATTAGCGGAGTTAAAAAGAATTGCGTGTTATTATGGCGTTAACTTTGACGGCCCTAACAGAACCATATTTTCCTTCAGATACTTACTGAAGGGACAGAAGACATTTAGAAGACCCTGAAGAAGACAGATCCATGTTGGCCTGAACTGCCTAAAAACACTTTAACATCATGCTCAGTATATAAACGATAACTTCATGAACTCTCTCCTTGTAATCAGCATCATCGTGTTCCACCATCATTCAGATTATTGATCCAGATGTTTGAACATTTTTATTATCAGAACACAACAAATATGGTTTAAATCGTTTGTTCTCTTATCAACATGAACATAAACACGCTAACAGATGTTCTGTTGCCTCCCTGCAGGACAGACGGCGCTCGTTAAAGCTTCACTCAACTAATGGTGAGTGAAGCTTTACGTGATTTATCATGGAGTTAAGATGAATGTTTCTTTGAGGACGTTGTACGCAACAGTTTGTTTTTAAAAATATGAGTTATCTGCTTTCAAACTGCACCGAAACAGCCTTTAGGCGTTCATTTAGTTATTAACTGATATAATTAGAGATTAATAGATTTACTAAACGGTAACATCTGGTCTGCAGCTCACATTCATGTATCACAGATGTTTTCTCAGTGCAGTCTCTCTACCAACGAGAGAGATGTTGTGTTTTAAATCTCACTGAGACTAACTGGACACATAGAAGAAGACAGAACATGTCTCTCTGATGAGAAGAGGACATCGCTGAGCGTCTGGATGTCCTGATGAAGTCCAGACTGATTCTCAGCCATCACAACATCCAACAGTCTGGTCATGAACGGCGGTCCTGGACGGCGAGCAGCGCAGCGTCCCCTCTGCTGGTTTCAGGAGCATCGGTGAGGTTCAACACCGACGGCGGTGATGTCACGTCTCGGCTCTCAGTCGGTGGTTCGGTTCATCCCGAAGTTGCCGGATGGAGTTGAGGCCAAGCGGCCGGAAGAACACTGACGTCTAAAGACCCAGACGCACCGAGCCAGTCAGAGAACGAGTGGCGATGAAGGGCGCCTGTCGCGACGCCTCACATCAACACAATAACTCTCCACGCCAGCAGGCGGCGGTAGTCTGTGTTCATCATTCAACAACTGGAAGACAGTGGATATACGAGTTATGATGCGTACATGAAACAAAGCGGCGTCTGGCGACCATTTCCACACCGCTCTCACTCACCACTTAGCTTCATTCCAGATGTTCATGTCACTGTGAGAACATCTGGAATGATCAGATGAGATGAAGATGGAAAACGAGAAGAGTCGTCTCGCCTATCTACCGTCCGTTTCTCTTCTCGTGCACTGATTGGTTTGAGCTGAACAGCCAATCAGAGTGATTTCTCTCACCGGCGAGCTCCGACAGACTAGAGCCGACGGTGCAGGACACACCGGAAACAACCTTAAGATAGAGGTCAGAGGTCAGAGGTCAAGGGACCCCTTTGAAAAGGGACAAGACGATTTTTCCACGCCAAAATTAAGCGCAACTTTGGAGCGTTATCTAACCTCCGTCATGACCAGCTAGTCTGACCTGGTTGGTACCGATGGATTCATCAGGTTTTAGAGTTTCATATGAAAGAAATGTAAATATTAAGTTGTGTTAATGCGTTAAAGAAGTCCGTGGCGTTTAATAACACGTTATTATCCCGTTAACTTTGACAGCCCTGATTTATACTTCATGTTTGAACAGATAGAATCCTGAAATCTTCCATAGTCTGTCCCGTTCCATCTGGATTCAGATCCCTCTTGGATCTGATTGAAACGTCCTGCTAGTGGCTCAAACTGTGGCTCTGGACCTGAAAATGAGCCAGTGGATTCATTCTCTCCGTCAGCAGACAAACATCTGTGTTCTCTCCATGAGAGTCGTTGGATTCAGGGATGAACCTCCGAGGTCCCCCCCCCTCTGTAGGGCCCTTCATAGGTCGCTGACAGTCGTCACTTCTCCTCCTCAGAAGTTCAGGGCCGTGTGGTCGTGACCTTTCTCCTCCCAGGTCCCTCCTCCCTCACCTGAGGGCCCCCCCTCCTGGAGGAGGCGGGTCAGGATGCTGAGGAGGCGCTGATGGACGTCTCTGCCTTCTCCTCCTCCTCCACCTCCATCCTCCTCCCTCTCCTCCCTCTCCTCCCTCTCCTCCACACCTCCGTCTGTTTCTGAACACTCCTGCACCGCTCGCTGCAGCTCCACCTGTCCAAAAACACAACAACGCAGAAGACAATTCACGAGAGCTGTCAGAGTTACCGTGGTAATAACGCAAATTCATTTTAACACCAAAAATTTCTTTAACGCAACTTGTGATTTTTAGGTGGTAGCAGCTCAGTTTTAAAGCTAGAGTGAAGATCCTGGTATCATCTGAAACTATAGAACCTGATGAATCCATCGGTATCAACCAGGTCACACTAGCTGGTCATGAAGGAGGTTAAATAACGCTCCAAACTTACGCTACATTTTGGCAAGGAAAAACTGTCATGGCCATTTTCAAAGGGGTCCCTTGACCTCTGACCTCCACATATGTGAACGTGTGAGGGCTTTTTTTTCGAGAAAAAAAAAAAATGTCCCGAAAAAAATTCTGAAAAATGTTTGAAAAAAAAGTCAGAAAAAATCTAAAAAGGCAGAAAAAATTAAAAAAGGTCCGAAAAGTGTTTGAAAAAGATGTCAGAAATAATTCAGAAAAATGTCAGAAAAAAAGTCCGATCCTGGTTTCATCTGAAACTAGAGAACCTGATGAATCCATCGGTACCAACCAGGTCAGACTAGCTGGTCATGAAGGAGGTTAAATAACGCTCCAAACTGTCAACTGTCATGTCCATGTTCAAAGGGGTCCCTTGACCTCTGACCTCCAGATGTGTGAATGTAAATGGGTTCTATGTTTACCCACGAGTCTCCCCTTTACACACATGCCCACTTTATGATCATCACATGCAGTTTTATGCTAAATGCAGTACCTGTGAGGGTTTCTGGATCAATATCTGTCATTGTTTTGTGTTAATTGATTTACAATAATAAATATATATATACATTTACATAAAGCAGCATATTTGTCCACTCCCATGTTCATAAGAGGATTAAATACTGGACTAATCTCTGGACATTTTGCTAAAGAAATTAGTGGCGTTAAAAAGTGCATTTGAAAATGACAGTTTTTCCTCAACAAAATGTAGTGTAAGTTTGAAGCGTTATTTAACCTCCTTCATGACCAGCTAGTGTGACATGGTTGGTACCGATGGATTCATCAGGTTCTCTAGTCTCAGATGATACAAGGATCTTCACTCTGGCTTTAAAACTGAACCTGCTACAACCTAAAAATCACAAGTAAAAGAAATTATCAACGTTAAAAAGATTATCGCGTTAACAGCCCTCGTATTAATAAAGTATACAAACATAATAATTTGAGATAAATCTAAATAAAAACAGGTAAACATAAATAAATGCATATAAATATACAAGTAAATATAATAAGAGTATATAATAAAACACAGAACGGTACCTGCAGAGGGAGACCTGCTTTGGCCCCGAGCAGCGTGGGAGAAAACCACGGCCTGAAGATCTTCTCACAGATCACCTGAAGAGAAGAAGAGGAGAGAAGAGGAAGAGAGGAGATGATTGGAGTCCAAAAAGGAGGAGAAGAAGAGAGGAGGGAGGACAGGAAAGAATAGAAAATATAGAAGAAGTATAATCTTCCTTTCATCCTGAGTTTCTTCTCCTTCATGTTGGTGTCTCCTGATGCTTCAGAGTTTTATCTCAGATTTTATTGCTTCTAATTTCTTGTTTTTCATTAAAACAAGCGACGACTGCAGATGTAGTTTTTTGTGTCTGATTTATGTAAAATGTATAATGAGTTTTTCGTTCTGTCTCCTCGCGTACGAACGTCAGACGTGTTCCGTGTTTTTTTTTGTGCATCATCACATCCAGTCGTCGCCTCGTCTCGTATTCACACATCTTCTCCTCCTCTGATGAATGCAGGTATCTCGTATCATGTGTCATGTGATACCGGAGCCGGCGGGGTGATGAGAGTCCGTCCGGGCGTTGTCACGGTGACGGCGGCGGTGATGTCCCGCTTGGCTTTTGTGTCCCGGATGTTTCCGCCGAGTCTGACGGGCCGACGCTTCAATAATGGCTTCATGTTTCCGACGATGTGGAGGCCAACTGCAGGTTATCATTATTATTATTATTATCATCATTATCATTGTTATTATTATCATTATTATTATTATTATCATCATTATCATTGTTATTATTATCATTATTATTATTATTATTATTATTATTATTATTATTATTGTTATTGTTATTATTATTGTTATTATTATTATTATTATTATTACTGTAATTTATATTATTATTATTTTACTGATAATTATTGTTTTTATTATTGGTAATTTATACTATTGTTTTGTATTATTATTATTAGTAGTAATTGTTATTTTTATTGTTATTATTAATATTGGTAATTGATTTTATAATTATAATTATTATTATTATTATTGTTATTTGTAATTGATATTATTATTTAAACTCCTTCATAATAATACCATAATTTAGCAATATGCTGATACATTACATCAGTAGTCACAATATTAAGTAGTGTTAATAGTATTATTAGTAATATTCTGAGTAATAATTTTGAATTATTTGAAAGTTGCGACAATGTCTGTAATTATTTTACAATTTGATGAGACATTATATATCTTAAAATGATTAAAATGTAGTCAACAAATATCCAATTAGTAGCACTATGATAGTAATAATAATAATTAAAAAAATTATTAAAAATTAATTAGATCTGAATTTGTGCTTTGAGTAAAGCAAAGTAGCAAAAATGCAAAATGTTATATACTGTATATACATAAATATAATTATATGTAAAACGTTGTGTGTAACTGTATGTAGCTCTCGACAGTTTCAGAAGGTGTTGCTCAAAGTGCCAAATGATAATTGTAATAATAAGGTAACTAAAAATAAATAATCAGAACACTGATTAAAATATTTTAGATGACACAAACATAAATATAAAACTGAATCATGAATTTACACTTTTCAACAAATTCTTTCTTTTAATTTAATCTTCGATAATAAAAATGTCTTTGCAGTGAAAGAAAAGTAGAATTTGTGATGAAACAAACCGTCCAATTTAACTGTTTTTTTTCCAGATTTATAGTTGTTTTGTATTTAAATAATTACAATAAATATTATTAGTGGAAGATAAAATAAAATAATGCAAAAGAAAGAGTTAAATTGCTGCACGCTTTCCCTCCTGATGACTGAAACCTTGTATTTCTAATGAAGTCGCTGCTGTTTAACTTTTTCTTTTGAATTTAAAGAATTAAAATGCAGAAAGAATTAATTAATTTGAACTGAAATTAATTATCAATATTTATTTATATAAAACGCTTTAACTGAAGTTAATGATGATTATTACCATTTATTCATAAAGTATTTTTTATGATTAAAATGAGGATTTTATAACTTAAACAAATTATTTTTGCTTTTTAATGATTATTTCCACGATGTTTTATCGGTCAGTCAAGACTGAGATATACCGACAACGAGGAGGATAAAGTGTCGACACAAATAGAATTAATAATAACATAATATATATATTGTCTTTTATTTCTATAACTTCTTTCTAAATATACCAACCAGAGCAATAAAACCTTTTACAGATTTTTAGAAAATAAAATAAATAAGAGTTATCTTTCTCTTTCCGTGAATGTTGAACCTTCAAAAGAACACACATATATATATATATATATATATATATATATATAGGTTAGATAAGATAATAAAACATTAAAGTATCTGAACAGAATAAAGAAAAGAATAAATAAAAGAACAAATAAAAGAATAAATAAAAGGATAAATAAAAGAATAAATGAAATCAGGTTTGTAGTAAAACATCTCTTCATGGCAGATTTAAAAACCCGAGCTGTTCCGGCCTCCCGTCCTCAGATCAGTAATTATCATTCCACGCGCCGCTTCACTGCACACGTGTAATTAAACGTTGTGAAGGATGGATTACCCAGAATTCTTGAGAAACAGATGACCCTGTAATTTATCAGCCGCCTTCTTCAGGACGGAGGCGGACGGCGACGGACGCACGGCGGCGAGAACTGTCGAGTAAAGTATCCTGCACGGGTGAGCGATAGTAGAAGCGGTCAGAGTTACACCGGACCGGCGGTGGACGTACAGAGACGTGTTTGGACGTCTGGAAACGGGACAAACGGCGAAGAAAGAACAAACTAAAGTGAAAAAATAAATTCTTTAAAATCTGAATTTTGAAGATTTTGTTTTCTTTTGTTTTTCAATCTCAAACTTTTATTTTTTAAAAATTAGATTGTGTCTTTTTAAATTCTCAAAGACACTTTCTTATTCATTTCTGTCATTTAAACTAAATACATTTATTATTAAAACTGATCAATTGAAGTTTAAATTAATTAAATTTAACTGAAATTATAATTCCTTCTTTTATGAAAACATCTGCTGAATTTTAATTCAACCTTCCTAAAAATATTTTCTCTAAAATGATAAAATTATTTGTATTTATACTATGAAAAAAAAATATTATTATTATATTATTATTTAAAAAATATATATTATATTTTCTCTCAATTTTATCTCTCAACATAAAGATCTAAATTAAAAATAATTAATTAAATGATGTTGAAGCAAAACTGAATTATTTATTCATTAATTTATTTAGCCCCAAAATAGTCTAAAAATACAGAATTTATACTCCATACAGGTTCCTAAAACTACACGTTTTACTCATATATATATATAATCAAAATAAAGAAATGAAACAATCAAACCTCGTGATGAGAGCTGTATAGACTCAGTTTGCTGTGATTCACAGCGTTCATGTTATTTTTTATAAAGTTTTATTGAAACAAACTATGACGTATGTTTTTGTGTTTCCAAATTTACATTTTTTGTCTTTGTGATGTAATTTTAGAACAATACCAGAATAATGCATCATAACAAACATCAATAAGTTAGAGATCTCCATCGTGACGTATTCTGCTACGACATCTTGACATGGTGAAATCAATTAAAATAGTTAATCGGGATTAACCGCACATTTTTTATCTGTTCTAAATGAACCTTAAAGGAGATTAGTCCAGTATTTAATCCTCTCATCAACATGGGAGAGGACAAATATGCTGCTTTATGCAAATATATGTATATATTTATTATTGTAAATCAATTACCATCACAAAACAATGACAGATATTTGACTTATTAATAAGTTATTAGTTATTATGGCGTTAACTTTGACAGCTCTAGTCGAACCTCCTGACCTCCGTCTCACCTGCAGGTTGCTGTTGCGGCGGCGGGCGCTGCACCTGCGTTTGTTCAGGTTACACCTGGACGAGCAGTCGAAGAAGTTGCAGTCGTCGTCGCTGCTGCAGTTCTGGTCCAGGATGTCCCTCATCTTGGGCTCAAAGAACGCCATGTCCACGTCGATCGCCACCACCTGCGGGACACGAGACACAACGCTGGCTTCAGGTTCATCCTGCTGCTTTCATTTCATAATTTAAATGATGTCATCACGGTGACAAACAGCGCCGACATTTAGGACGACAATACATGTTGACATAGAAGTAAAAACACTTTCTGGGGGTTTCAGTGGTTTTGGAGGTCGGAACATTTAGAGGTTTTGGTCTATTTCACTTCCACAACACGTCTTCTTTCAGTCTGGACCAGAGGTCAGCGACCTTTACTATCAAAAGAGACATTTTAGACAAAAACAAATCTGTCTGGAGCCGCAAAACATGTGATCATTGTGATGAAGGTAACACAGTTTATAGTCTGAGTATATAGTATATCAGTCTAATGCAGTGAGGGCCAAAGAGACAATGTACTACGGAGTATTAGGACCACACTGAGGGAAAAACATCTGAGATATCCAGAAAAACGTCGTAATATTACGAGAATAAAGTCATAACTTTACCTCCACCACGCTAAGCATATATTTTAGTCACATTTCCCCCACACGGTTTGGGGGTGACTGAACGAGTCTTTGGACATAATTCAGACGGGGCTTCCTGTTTTGGAGCGAGTGATTTCATCGGAGGAGAGTTGTCAACGCTGCTCAGGGACGTTTAGTTCTCCACGGCTTTGTGCCGTAAATGGAGCCTTCGTTGTCCTGAGAGATCGCGACCCGTCGGCAGAGCAGAACGACTCACAATGAAAAGCACCGAGCGAGCGTGAGTGGCCTTCGTGCTCTCGAACGTAATGAACATAAAGAGAATGAAAGAAAGCAAAGCGGGGAGCTGAGAGGAAAGAGATGAAAGGATGTTTTTAAAAAGGAGAAAGCTCTCAGAGAGAGGAGAGCTGGACGCTGGATTACGGGTTTGAAAGAGAAGGTCAGCGTTTTGTTTGCATGTAGCTGAACGTCGTCATCTATCACTGTTAACCAGACTGATATATCCATCCCATCATACTCATCTGTAATATTAAAACTAGGAGTTGAAGTTTGCTCACAAATAAAGAAGAGTGGACGTTCTTCCCTCGGAGTATAAATGAGTCACGAGCAGCGGTGAGGAAATCAAACGGCTGTCAGCGGTTGTTTTCTCAGCGTTATCAGATGGTTCTATGGTTCATGCAGCAGACGGAGTCATTAATCCAGCTCCGTGTCAGCTCTGCGCTGGGCTCCGGCCAACAATCACTACTTTATCTACAACACTTCAGGCTCACGGTTACAACACAACCAGCCGTTTAGGCTCCAAACAGACGTCCAGTGAGCCGGAGAGGCTCGTTACCGGTCTCACGGCAGCAGACATGGAACAGATTTAACAACGAACGGTTTATAATGCCAACGCTGTAAAAGGTTGTTTATATAATGTTCACTGTGAAAACAACAAGAGGTTTATCTGCAGCAGCTTCCTCGTTTCTTTTATGCTGAATAACTACGCTGCTGGAAATAGTCCCAAACAAATTAACTACTTCCTCCTGTTTGTTTGATAGAAACTACAGCGAACACTGGTTTAAACATGAAGCTACTGTGTATGTGTGTTTTTAAAGATTTACGTCTTCAGTAGGAACCAATGAGCTGAGAGACCTTAACATGTCAAACTGCAGCCCAACAGGCAACACCAGCTGTCAGTGTGTCAGTGTGCTGACTTGACTATGACTTGCCCCAAACTGCATGTGATTATCATAAAGTGGGCATGTCTGTAAAGGGGAGACTCGTGGGTACCCATAGAACCCATTTACATTCACTGATCTGGAGGTCAGAGGTCAAGGGACCCCTTTGAACATGGACATGACAGTTGACAGTTTGGAGCGTTATTTAACCTCCTTCATGACCAGCTAGTCTGACATGGTTGGTAGCAATGGATTCATCAGGTTTTATAATTTACTATGATACCAGTATCAGACTTTTGTTCTGCCTTTTTTTCGGACTTTTTTCAGATTAATTTTCAGACTTAAAAAAAAAAAATCGGACATTTTTCAAACTTTATTGGACTTTTTTTTAAACGTTTTTTGACAATTTTCTGACTTTTTTTCTGACTTTTTTTTACAGTATTCTGAATTTTTTCAGACTGAAATTTTTCACTAACTTTCTGACTTTTTTCGGGAATGCTTCCGACTTTTTTTTTGGACAATTTTCTGACTTTTTTTTTTTTTTTTTTTTTTACAATTTTCTGACTTTTTTTCAGACTTTTTTTCTAAAAAAAGATTTTGAACACTTTTCGAACTTTTTTCGTAAATTTTCAGACTTTTTATTGGACATTTTTTCGGACGAAAACCCTCACACATTCCTATATCTGGAGGTCAGAGGCCAAAGGACCCCTTTGAAAATGGCCATGTTTTTCCTCGCCAATATTTAGCACACGTTCGTAGCGTTATTTAACCTCCTTCCTGACCAGCTAGTCTGACCTGGTTGGTACCGATGGTTTTATAGTTTCATATGATGTCTGGAATGTCTCTCTGGCTTTAAAACTGAACCCGCTACAGCCTTTGAGAGACAGTCAAATCAGTCAGGATAGCGGGTCGGGTCTCAGAGCTTTTTTTCCGGTGGATTATGTGACATTCACGATTCTGTCTTTACGTTTCAACAACCTGCAGGATGTGTAGACGTTTTATAGATGAAGACTCACCGTCAGGTCCTTCCTGATGGCAAAGTTCTCCGGTTTGATGTCACACAGGTGCAGCTTGTGGGTGAAGTCGTTGTCAAAGTGCCACACCATGTCCAGGAAGCTCAGCGCGATGCGATGCACCATCTCCCTGGCGGTCCACCTCCCCCGGGCTCCGGCTCGGTCCTGACCCTGCAACCCCGAGACGGCCACCTCCTCCAGGGAGAAGATGTTCTGGTCCCAGGCGTGGCCGGCGGAGAGGTACTCCACGGCGTAGAAATGACCGCAGGAGCCCAACACCTTGGCCACGTGGGTGCTGAGGTCCTGCAGGACTCTGGAGATGAAGGTGCAGCAGAGCACGAATCAGTACGCAATCTTTATTTTACACACTCTGTTTCATACTTCTGATCGTTCTGCAGGACTCTCACTCTGTTTATTTTGACCGTTATGCACCAAAACACCAACTGATCTGGTCAGACTTCAGTTTACTTCCTGTTATACGATGGCAGAAACATGTCTGATGGCTTTTAGGGAATCGTTGATCAGTACGTTTCAACTGATTGAAATAATTCAATTAATCATCACTGTTTTATGTTAAGTGATTTACAATAATAAAATATACATAATATATACATACATTTGCATAAAGCAGCATATTTGTCCACTCCCATGTTGATAAGAGGATTAAATACTTGACATATCTCCCTTTAAGGTTCATTTAGAACAGATAAAAAATGTGTGATTAATTAGCAATTAATCAAGATTAAATATTTTAATCGATTAAAAAATGCAAAAATAAATGAATAAATAAAAATATAAGCAAAAATAAATAAATTAAAATTCCATGCAGAAATAAATGAATTAATTTATAAATTAATCAAAATAAATACACAAATAAATAAAATTAAACAAAAAAATTTAAATTAAACAGAAAATTAAATAAATAAGGGAATTTCTACAAAGAATAAAGAATAAAGAAGAATTATTTGACTTCACACTGAAACTGGATCTTTGATGTATTTGTACACATCTGCTGTATTTATACTATAGAAACAATATTTCATCATGTTCTGCCGTGTTGAAAACTGACATGTGATAGTTGTTTGGTCCTTGGAGGATGTCTGCGGTGTAGTTCTATATATATAGTTCTATATACAGACGTAGGCAAAATTGTTGGTACCCTTCCGTTAAAGAAAGAAAAACCAACAATGGTCACTGAAATAACTTGAAACTAACAAAAGTAATAATAAATAAAAATTCACTGAAAATGAACTAATGAAAATCAGATATTGTTTTTGAATTATGGTTCAGCAGAATCATTTAAAAAAACAAACTAATGAAACTGGCCTAGACAAAAATGATGGTACCCTTAACTTAATATTTTGTTGCACAACCTTTTGAGGCAATCACTGCAATCAAGTGATTTCTGTAACTCTCAATGAGACTTCTGCACCTGTCGACAGGTATTTTGGCCCACTCCTCGTGAGCAAACTGCTCCAGCTGTCTCAGGTTTGAAGGGTGCCTTCTCCAGACTGCATGTTTCAGCTCCTTCCACAGATGTTCAATAGGATTTAGATCAGGGCTCATAGAAGGCCACTTCAGAATAGTCCAATGTTTAGTTCTTAGCCATTCTTGGGTGTTTTTAGCTGTGTTTTGGGTCATTATCCTGTTTGAGGACCCATGACCTGCGACTGAGACCAAGCTTTCTGACACTGGGCAGCACATTTCGCTCCAGAATGCCTTGATAGTCTTGAGATTTCATTGCACCCTGCACAGATTCAAGACACCCTGTGCCAGATGCAACAAAGCAGCCCCATAACATAACCGAGCCTCCTCCATGTTTCACATTAGGTACAGTGTTCTTTTCTTTGGATGCTTCATCTCTTCGTCTGTGAACATAGAGCTGATGTGACTTGCCAAAAAGCTCCAGTTTTGTCTCATCTGTCCAAAGGACATTCTCCCAGAAGCTTTGTGGCTTGTCAATATGCATTTTGGAAAATTCCAGTCTCGCTTTTTTATGATTTGGTGTCCTCCTCGGTCGTCTTCCATTAAGTCCACTTTGGCTCAAACAGTGACGGATGGTGTGATCTGACACTGATGTACCTTGACCTTGGAGTTCACCTCTAATCTCTTTGGAAGTTGTTCTGGGCTCTTTGGTTACCATTCGTATTATCCGTCTCTTCAATATGTCATCAATTTTCCTCTTGCGGCCACGTCCAGGGAGGTTGGCTACAGTCCCATGGACCTTAAACTTCTGAATAATATGTGCAGCTGTAGTCACAGGAACATCAGGCTGTTTGGAGATGGTCTTATAGCCTTTACCTTTAACATGAAGGTCTATAATGTTCTTTCTGATCTCCTGAGACAACTCTCTCCTTAGCTTTCTGTGGTCCATGTTCAGTGTGGTACACACCATGATGCCAAACAGCACAGTGACTACTTTTCACCTTTTAAATAGGCAGACTGACTGATTACAAGTTTGAAGACACCTGTGATGCTATTTACAGGACACACCTTAGTTTAATATGTCCCTATGGTCAAACTATTTTACATCTTTTCTAGGGGTACCATCATTTTTGTCCAGGCCAGTTTCATTAGTTTGTTTTTTAAAATGATTCTGCTGAACCACAATTCAAAAACAATGTCTGATTTTCATTAGTTAATTTTCAGTAAATTTTTATGTATTATTACTTTTGTCAGTTTCAAGTTATTTCAGTGACCATTGTGGGTTTTTCTTTCTTTAACGGAAGGTTACCAACAATTGTGCCTACGTCTGTATATAGTTCTACTGTATGTGAGTCCTGTTGTTGTACCTGAGGAAGGTGTACTCCTCCTGCTGCAGCAGAGACCAGAGCGAGGCCAGCTCTGCTCTGGAGTAACTCTTATCTCTGTTCTTCAGCTTCTTCCCCCAAAGCCTGGCCAGAGAGCTGTTACTGCCTCCTCCTCCTCCTCCTCCTCCTCCTCCTCCTCCTCCTCCTCCGTCTTCGTCCTCGTCCTCCTCAGCCAGCCCCAGAGAGTTTCGCACCTGAGATCAGACGAAAAGGGAAGTTGTGATTTTGTTTCTTTACACTCAGCAGATATAAACCAACCTGTTCTCACTACCATCTCCTCATATACCGCCGTCTGGTCAGCGCCCCTCGTCATCATAGACCGACGCACGGAGGCAACCTTTAGCGACAGTATGTGACGAACCGGGCTTTCAACTAACTCCAATGTAAACCCACCCGCGCCGTTATTCAACGGTCGGAGCAGTGACGTAGTGTTAATACCGTGAGAGTTACTAGTCACATAATTCGTTAGTATCGTCAGTTCTGTGAGTCACGTGAGTCGTTAGTATCGTTTATTTTGAAAGGACACTATACATGTAAGAAGCGTATATTGACACGCCGTCCCCGGTCCGTCCAACAGTAACACTAGAGGGGTACGTCGTGCGTTGGTCTCCGATGCCGAGGGGCGCTGACTGAGCGGCGGTATGTGACGAGTCGGGAGTGAGAACGTGCTGCTTTATTAGCGCTGGTCTGACTTACTTCCAGAGTAGCGTAGAAAACCACGTCCAGCGGCGAGAGCTCCTCTGCCGTGTCCTGTCGGAGAGAATCACTGTGAATCACTACTTAGAGTACTTGGGATCTGAGCCGAGCGTCCCCGGATCAGTAAGAGGAGACGTCACCTGGTAGTCCAGTATTCCCAGCGGCTCGTACGAGGAGAAGTTCTCCAGCTTGGACTTGAGGATGACGGGGTTTCCTCTCCAGCGCGCCTCGATCACCTTCTTCCCGTTCTCGTAGTAGAGGCAGCGCTTGTACTCGACCAGGCCGAGCACACACAGGTCCTCGCACATGTCCCCCGTCACCGAGCCCTCGCCGAACTCCAGGCACTGTACGGAGGAGCAGAGTCACAGACTGGAGTCAGTAAAACTACAGACCAGTTCCCAACAGGACCAGCAACCACTACTGCGTCGTCTATACGAAGACAGTTTGTTCCTTAAATGAGTGACGACGCACAACGACGCGTTCAGGTCAAATGAATCAGGGTCATCTGTCGGGTGGAGCCGGCGGACCGGACCGGGATACCGAGTTACCGCTAGGTGTCTCACTTGACCCGCCGGCCGCTCCCCACTGGAACATAATGACACTGTATATAAGAAGTAGACGTAGTCACCGTGACTTCACGATGACGTCACCGTGACTTCACGGTGACGTCACCGTGATGTCACCGTGACGTCACCCGTTGGTTTGTGGACTGCTGTTTTTAAGCCTCAAGTTTTTTCTGTCTCCATCTTGGTTTCTGGCCGTCACCATCCATCTCATAATCGTTGCATATTTCGGTGGAGGACCGACCGGCTAAATGTTCGTCTTGAGTTTTCTACTGAAATGTTTATTCCAAACAAACCTCTGCAAAATCCTCCCAAAGACACCGACGTCACCATGACGATGAGATGACTTTAGTGAGACAAATGAGTGGTAATATCTGGTATCATTTCTTGTTTCCTAACTGACAGTGTTGAGTTATCCTCTTATCCTTTAATTTAATGTAAAGACGTCTTTTCTTTGTCTCTGTAAATGATAAGACATCAGGATCTGTCTGTCTCAGTAACAAACACACACACATGGATCAGAGCAGCGTGTCCAGAGACGTGTGAGGGACGAGGTGGAGGATTAGCGTTGTCCTGGTCAGGGATTACCCCGCTAATCCTCCGTCTGCACACATTCCAACACAAACATCCGTCAGTAAGGAGCTCAGAGACATCACAGAGAGACATCACACAGAGACATCACACGGAGACATCACACGGAGACTAAACCCAGAGACATCACACGGAGACATCACACGGAGACATCACACAGAGACATCACACAGAGACATCACACGGAGACATCACACGGAGACTAAACCCAGAGACATCACACGGAGACATCACACGGAGACTAAACCCAGAGACATCACACAGAGACATCACACGGAGACATCACACAGAGACATCACACAGAGACATCACACAGAGACATCACACAGAGACTAAACCCAGAGACATCACACAGAGACATCACACAGAGACATCACACAGAGACATCACAGAGAGACATCACACAGAGACATCACACAGAGACATCACAGAGAGACATCACACAGAGACATCACACAGAGACATCACACAGAGACATCACACAGAGACATCACACGGAGACATCACACGGAGACATCACACAGAGACATCACACAGAGACTAAACCCAGAGACATCACACAGAGACATCACACAGAGACATCACACGGAGACTAAACCCAGAGACATCACACAGAGACATCACACGGAGACTAAACCCAGAGACATCACACAGAGACATCACACAGAGACATCACACGGAGACTAAACCCAGAGACATCACACAGAGACATCACACAGAGACATCACACGGAGACTAAACCCAGAGACATCACACAGAGACATCACACGGAGACTAAACCCAGAGACATCACACAGAGACATCACACGGAGACTAAACCCAGAGACATCACACAGAGACTAAACCCAGAGACATCACACGGAGACATCACACGGAGACTAAACCCAGAGACATCACACGGAGACTAAACCCAGAGACATCACACGGAGACTAAACCCAGAGACATCACACGGAGACTAAACCCAGAGACATCACACGGAGACTAAACCCAGAGACATCACACAGAGACTAAACCCAGAGACATCACACAGAGACATCACACAGAGACATCACACAGAGACATCACACAGAGACTAAACCCAGAGACATCACACAGAGACATCACACAGAGACTAAACCCAGAGACATCACACAGAGACATCACACGGAGACTAAACCCAGAGACATCACACAGAGACATCACACGGAGACTAAACCCAGAGACATCACACAGAGACTAAACCCAGAGACATCACACGGGGACTAAACCAAGAGACATCACACACCTCCAGCTTCACTAACAGCTGAGAGGACAAGAGGAGCAGACGGGGTTAATAGGCCTGAGAAACAGAGACTCCTGATGAGAGCAGACTGCTGATGGACGATCCATCAGACAGTTGACACGTTGACGGGAGACTTTAGATCAGTTTCCTGTTTCCTCTACCTGTCCTCCTGCTCTACCTGTCCTCTACCTGTCCTCTACCTGTCCTCTACCTGTCCTCTACCTGTCTCCTTCAGTCTCTGTATCGTTCTCCTCCCTCAGATCAAACCTGGAAGTGTTTCTCCTGATCTCAGGCTGTGTGTGTGTGTGTATGTGTGTGCGCGTCTGCGTGTGTGCGTGTGTGTGTGCGTGTGTGTGAGTGTGTGTGTGAGGGAGTGTGTGAGAGTGTGTGTGTGTGTTGATGGACTCAACAGTAGTGGGAGGGGAGGTGCTGAGAGTCAAAGTGGACTCTGCGATTACCGTCCCCCGTCCTCCCTTTAATAGTTCCTGCTGTCTCTCATCACACTGTGTGTGTGTGTGTGTGTGTGTGTGTGTGTGTGTGTGTGTGTGTGTGTGTTATTGTAGTTGTCCTGAGTTGTTTGGAGCTTTAACAAAAACTAAACAACTAAAAGTACTAGAATCCACGACATGTCCACCACTTCCTGTTACCTATATATAGATCTATAGGTAGGTAGGTAGTTCAGACTGATGATGGCGACTTCTCTGTGTGTGAGCAAGTCATGTTTTTGAAGAAGACTTCTACTTGAGCATCAGAATGTTTGAAACGTGTCTGAAACGCTCTGCTGCTTCTACTTGAACTGTGTTTTCATCTGGTCCGTGGGGAGCAGCCGACACCGAGGAGGAGTCGCTCCTCTCGGCTCGGACATCTGCAGACTCCTTATTCTCTCCGTCTTTGTTCCGGCGCCGTGAGCTCTGCGGTCCTCACATATCCGCTCTAATTCCCTGGACTTCCTCCGTCTTGCATCACATCTCTCTGTCCAGCTGCTTCCTCCTTCCTCGACTGCAAACGTTCCCACTGCGCCGCTCGGGCTTGCCTTCCTCTGTCTCTGTGTGTGTTCAGTCTGAGCTATACGAAGGTTCAACACGGTGTTTACTTTGAGTTGGACTACGACGGTGTAACACAGATTATGTTGGGGTGAAACAGACTCAGATTACATTATTAAACTGTATTTAGATTATTTAGAGGAAGACAACAACTCATTCACTGAACACATCGTTTCTGGGGATGCACAGGTATAGGAACATGGACGGAACTGTTGTTAGCGGCTGGCGCTGAAAACGAAAAACTTTAATATTCTCTGAGATTGAAGTCAGGAATTTTAGATTTATTTTTGTAAAAAAAAAAATCTGGTAAATTTACAACGTTAAAGGGAGTGTTAGTTAGAATCCTAAATGTCTTGTTAACAGCTTCACCTGTGCTTCAACTAAAGTCAGCGTCCTGTTGCTGGCGCTTGTGCTCGCTCTACATAGACATGAAGGAGCATCACTCAACACAGTGAGGAGACACACGTCAGCTAAAAGCACAATATCACTCTATATTTCAGCTGCTTGGCAGTAATGTTAGCTGACCAGACCAAGGTCTCTCCATGAATCAATGCTGATCCTAGTGTTGGCTTTTCCCGCCTCAGCCTCCCGACCGCGGCCGGAGGGAACGGGGGAGACGCCGGAGTTTTGGTCGGAGACGATAACGTTTCTCTCTGCGGAGCCCCGTCACTTCACAAGACACGGGAAACCTCTGTTGGTCTGGAGGAGCTGCAGCAGTTATTTCTGCACAAACGTCCACTGAACATTCACTAGATATTCTCAGAGCTAAACTAACTCTGCTGCAGTGTGGAGTGAGCAGCATGCACGGGAGAGGTGGAGAGAGAGAGAGAGAAGGAGCGTGGTGTGTGAGTGAAGGCAGGCAGAGGAGCAGAGGAGCAGAGGAGCAGAGACTCCGGTCCTGGAGACCAAAGCTCCGGTCTCCCCCGCGTCCTCCGACCGCGGCCAACACTGTTTAACAGCTTCACTAGATACAACCAAGAGGTTTTGGTGCTTCACTGGAGTTTGTGTTGGAGTCTGAGTCTGAACGGCGGAGACACGCGAGAGACCATGAGACACACGAGAGACCATGAGACACCGACCAGCAATGATTTATACGTGGAAGAAGTTACAGACAGGAACTTTAATCTCAGAGAATTTCAGACTTTTTTCTTGTAAATGTACGGCTTTAATCTGAGTTTTTTCCACCAGGCTCCATAATTAAAGCTCGTTTCTGTCACAGCTACGTGACCTTAAATGTCTCTTTGGGGGCGGAGTTATTTTGTACCTATAATGGCCCTAACACGGCTTCGTAACAGACCGGCGCCGACTGTTGCAGGTGGTCCAGATCCTGTTTACTGACGGCTTTAACTAAAGCATCGTATTTGATTAGCTCATTGCTTGTGTTTACTGCTCAGTGTCTAGTAACTGGAGCTATCAGATACATGTGGAGGATTAAAACGTGAACTATTGGAGTCAAAGGGAGTCAAAATGTGTCACAGAGTGAAACCTCAAACTTTAAATTGGACTTAATCACAGGACGGGAGAATGTGCTCTGTTGTCCCCCTCCGCTCTGCACAGCTGAAGGAAAAGTGTTATCAGTCGGAGCCAAACGCAGTCGTGGTTTCTTGATCTGTATTCAGCCATGTCTGCTGCACGGAGAGAAGAAGAAAGGGAGGGAGAACAGAAGGTCAGAGAGGGACAGATAAGAGAAGAAGAGAGAGACGAGAGCAGCATACCAACGAGGAGGCCTTCAGGGTCACAACAAACGCCGTCAACAAGCTGCGTCTCTGCTATTCTCTCTGAAGACACCGCTGACCCCAAAACTGTTTCTAACGACGCCGGCTTCCAGCTGCACGTTCAAACCGTGGCGCCGCTTCTGAACTTCATGTCACGCTTAGATCACTCTTGGCTCCTCATTAAAGCGTCAGATTTTCAGAATAAAAGAGGTTTCAGGCAGCCGGTTGATCAGCTGAGAGTTTGCCTGCCTGCCTGGTTATTATTTCTTAGATGTTACTGGTTGTGATTCTGGATCTCATAGACGGGTTTCTGCACAACGTCATCACAGCGATGCAGCCGGGGGCAGAAAGCACGGCGTGTCTAGCAGAGCCGAGCTCCAAAACAGAGATGACAAGAGAACAACCGCAGAAACGATGGATGTGAAATGTTTAATAATCGGAGATCACACGGCTCTGCTGAAAACACATGTAGCCCGGTGTAAAACAGTCAGGGACTAAAACAAGTTTGCCTAATAAAGTTAAGTGGATAAATCCAGTAAAGCAATTAAACTGAAAGTAATTTAGTTTAATGAAGAAAGAACAAAGGTTTAATTAAAAAGTAATTAAATCATAAATAAGGTAGGATGTTAATGTGTTAATGAGTAGCTCAAAATAAATAGATCTATATTGTTTTAAGGTAAACAGTGGATTTAAACTAAGTGAAAAATACACAGACTGTGCCTTTAGTTTCAGATATTTTGTTGTGATTGGTTACTGGGGTTATCAGTCAATAACACCTGTGGTGATTGGCTGCAGTTAAGGAGGAGAGCCGGCAGGGGGCGGGAGTAGAGAAGAGAGAAGAAGGAGTGGGATAGCCTGGTGAACGTTCATGTAAACAGTAGAAACGCGTAGCTGTGGACTTTCACCCCGTTTTGCTTTCATCACAGTGGATTAAGTGAATGTTTGGTGTGAGCTGTGTCGCTGCTATGGTAACGTCAGTCAGTTGCTAGCCACGAGGACGGCGTTGCTAACTGAAGACTGTTTGCCACGTGAGGAAGGCTGTTGCTCTGTGAGGAAGGCTGTTGCTCTGTGAGGAAGGCTGTTGCTCGCTGTGAGGAAGGCTGTTGCTCGCTGTGAGGAAGGCTGTTGCTCTGTGAGGAAGGCTGTTGCTCTGTGAGGAAAGCTGTTGCTCTGTGAGGAAAGCTGTTGCTCTGTGAGGAAGGCTGTTGCTCGCTGTGAGGAAAGCTGTTGCTCGCCATGTGAGGAAGGCTGTTGCTCGCTGTGAGGAAGGCTGTTGCTCTGTGAGGAAGGCTGTTGCTCTGTGAGGAAGGCTGTTGCTCTGTGAGGAAGGCTGTTGCTCGCTGTGAGGAAGGCTGTTGCTCTGTGAGGAAGGCTGTTGCTCTGTGAGGAAAGCTGTTGCTCTGTGAGGAAAGCTGTTGCTCTGTGAGGAAGGCTGTTGCTCGCTGTGAGGAAAGCTGTTGCTCGCCATGTGAGGAAGGCTGTTGCTCGCTGTGAGGAAGGCTGTTGCTCTGTGAGGAAGGCTGTTGCTCGCTGTGAGGAAGGCTGTTGCTCTGTGAGGAAGGCTGTTGCTCTGTGAGGAAGGCTGTTGCTCTGTGAGGAAGGCTGTTGCTCGCTGTGAGGAAGGCTGTTGCTCTGTGAGGAAGGCTGTTGCTCTGTGAGGAAGGCTGTTGCTCTGTGAGGAAGGCTGTTGCTCGCCACGTGAGGAAGGCTGTTGCTCGCTGTGAGGAAGGCTGTTGCTCGCTGTGAGGAAGGCTGTTGCTCTGTGAGGAAGGCTGTTGCTCTGTGAGGAAGGCTGTTGCTCGCTGTGAGGAAGGCTGTTGCTCTGTGAGGAAGGCTGTTGCTCGCTGTGAGGAAGGCTGTTGCTCTGTGAGGAAAGCTGTTGCTCTGTGAGGAAAGCTGTTGCTCGCCACGTGAGGAAGGCTGTTGCTCGCTGTGAGGAAGGCTGTTGCTCGCTGTGAGAAAGGCTGTTGCTCGCTGTGAGGAAGGCTGTTGCTCGCTGTGAGGAAAGCTGTTGCTCGCCACGTGAGGAAGGCTGTTGCTCGCTGTGAGGAAGGCTGTTGCTCGCTGTGAGGAAGGCTGTTGCTCGCTGTGAGGAAGGCTGTTGCTCGCCACGTGAGGAAGGCTGTTGCTCGCTGTGAGGAAGGCTGTTGCTCGCTGTGAGAAAGGCTGTTGCTCGCTGTGAGGAAGGCTGTTGCTCGCTGTGAGGAAGGCTGTTGCTCGCTGTGAGGAAGGCTGTTGCTCGCTGTGAGGAAGGCTGTTGCTCGCTGTGAGGAAAGCTGTTGCTCGCTGTGAGGAAGGCTGTTGCTCGCTGTGAGGAAGGCTGTTGCTCGCCACGTGAGGAAGGCTGTTGCTCGCTGTGAGGAAGGCTGTTGCTCGCTGTGAGGAAGGCTGTTGCTCGCTGTGAGGAAGGCTGTTGCTCGCTGTGAGGAAAGCTGTTGCTCGCCACGTGAGGAAGGCTGTTGCTCGCTGTGAGGAAGGCTGTTGCTCGCTGTGAGGAAGGCTGTTGCTCGCTGTGAGGAAGGCTGTTGCTCGCCACGTGAGGAAGGCTGTTGCTCGCCACGTGAGGAAGGCTGTTGCTCGCTGTGAGGAAGGCTGTTGCTCGCTGTGAGGAAGGCTGTTGCTCGCTGTGAGGAAGGCTGTTGCTCGCCACGTGAGGAAGGCTGTTGCTCGCTGTGAGGAAGGCTGTTGCTCGCTGTGAGGAAGGCTGTTGCTCGCTACGTGAGGAAGGCTGTTGCTCGCTACGTGAGGAAGGCTGTTGCTCGCTACGTGAGGAGGACGGTTTGCCTGCTTCGTGACGGGGATTTGGTCTCCGCTGCCGCTGGATTCATCTCTCGGACCTGAACTGTTTTTCCTGAACTACAAACTGTTTCTTCAAGGAAGACTTCGAACTGTAAGTTGGACTTTTCACGTCTTTGTTCGCTGAGGATGAGGATTTGAACGGCCGCACCGCACCGAGCAACGCACAGGCCTGCTACTGTTATTACTGTGCGTGCGTGCGTGCGTGCGTGCGTGCGTGCGTGCGTGCGTGTGGGCCCACAGAAATGATTAGAGTCTAGTTGAGTTCAGTGTTGGATCTGAAGTGGTTTATTTTCTATAGGGGAATAGTGGTAAAAGGAAAAGGGAAGAAATAGGATTTCCAAAGGGAGTCTAAGATGATTTAAGTGTGTTGTTAAAGTACATTTGTGTAAGACAGTTCAGTTTTGCCAGTAACTGGCCAGGTAATTTAAGTGTTGTTAACTAATTGCTCAGATAATCTGATGATTTCAGTGTGGTCTAATATTGCAAGTGTTGATTTTTGGGACTTTAAAGGGGCATAAAGTGTGTTATTGTTGTTAATTTTTCTTTGAACAAAAAGGGTAAATATTATTTGTACATTACTAAAAACGGTCAGTAAACTATTATTTTTCATTCAGAGAAGTTGTCTGGGGTCAGTTATTTAAAATACATCACTGTGAGTGTAAATAGATTGTGTATCAATAGGGTAATATAATTTTCACCCATAACAGGTAAACCTTTATGGTAGCTACCTTAAGAAACCGAACTCAAACACCCCTTCATCTTAGTTTAAGGTTATTTATAGCTACTATAGGGTGTTGGGGTGCTACACACATTATGTATCCAGGCCTGATGGGAAAAGCATTGTTCTTCTCACCAGAGCTGCTGGCGTTGTTCGTGTGTTTGGATGTTTGCATGAGCCTCGTAGATGTAAATGAGCTGCTGGCGTTTAATGGCTCCGTTGCATGTCACCATCAGTGGAAACAGGGTTGTGTGTTAACCACAGAGCAGACACACATCACGCTCTGCTCAGAATCGGCCTTTTGTCTGCACACACAAACACACACAAACACACACACTCGCTGTGTGTTTGTCAGTATTTGCATGCTTCACGCCCTCTTACAGCGGGAGCGTCTCTGTGACGACGAATGGGAGTTTTGACAGGATTTTATTGCTCGCGGCCAAAACACGACTCGGCACATAGCAGCTTCAGCTCTCCGGTTACATCATTGTGTTATACGACTCATGAAACATTCACCTGTAGGACGCTAAAACTCCAACCTGCAGCTGTCTGAGGAGCAGCTGCTGCTGCGTGGGCAACACGAAGAGTCACTTCAAACTGTTGCTGTCTAAGTTAACGCACATTTATTTTAAAAGGCACTAATTCCTTTAACGCATGAACGCAACTGGCACGTTTTAGGTTGTGGCAGTGTGTGTGTGTTTCGCTGCAGGCCTGTTGGCAGCACACAGTGTGGTTTCACTAGGTTTATGAACATTTTGAACAGAGTGAGGAGTTTATACCTTCAGGGCCACGATGAGCATCCCGACACTCAGCGTCTGAGACTCAACATGCTGCTTCACCTCAGGCGTTTAGAGACGCTCAAAATTCACGGTGACGCTGTCAGTGCCCAGCGACACTAGTGACTTCACCTCAGGCGTTTAGAGACGCTCACGCTTTGTCCACACAGGGAACGTCAGCAGCGCGTGGCGGCTGCATGCGGAATAGCTGCGCGTTTCACGCGGGTGGCGTCCACACAGGCTGCTGTCAGCCCTTTCTTTCTACGTAGAGTTTGCCTTTCATGATGGCCATTTAATTTCATTTATATTTATTTTAGACAGAAAAAGGTTAAGAAACGTGTGGTGATTAGTCACATGACGAAAGACTGACGTGACAAAATAAGTCAACGTAGTTTCACACGGCACACGAACAGCGGTCTCCTGGTTGAAAGTCTTGTATTTGTTTGAACCATCCACCTCCCCTCCCGCCCATACTGTCGCTAAAGGGCGCCTCCGTGCGTCCGTTTCCGAAGCCGAGGGACGCTGACTAATCTACGGTATTTGGTACGCAGCCAGCGCTCCAAACGGATGCAGGATGTGCAAGGAAACGTCTTCCTCCACTTCTTCTTCCTACAGAGCTGCTGTTTGTGTGCTGACAGATGAGCGCGGCCGCCCTCTAACTGGCCTCGTGTGTGTTTACTGCTTCGTTAAGTCCACAGCTGTAAAGGAGCAGTCACCTGCTCGTTAGCTGGCCTCCGCCAAAGCAAAGTCTGTGTGTGCGTTGATTAGCAGGGAAACAGTGATGTGTGTCTGTGGACTCGGCAGCTGTGAGATCGGCCTACACTTCCAGTGAACTGACCTGGAGGTCAACCGGTCCACCCACGCCGTGTGTGTGTGTGCAGCGGTGAATACAAGCCATTCAGCCCACACCTCGTATACACGCCACGGCCTGTAAAAATCACACCATTGTTCTCGGCGCTGTGCGGCCGCCCGGCACAACGAGAACACTGATGGAGTGTTGATCTACGCGTCAGGCCCGTGAGGACACCGTACGTTACTGCACTTGACCTCTGACCTCCTGTCAGCAGTGATGAATCACCTATTGACTGTTTGAGAGCGAGTGATGCTTTTCACTTCATGGATTCTGCGCAGTTCTCTCGTCCGCCTGCTTGTGTTTTACATTGTGTATCTGCAGAGACCCTCCAGCCCTCACAGCCCCAGACCTGTATGGAACCAGCTGCTGTTATTTAAACCCAAACCGTGATCTTTTCCTAGACCTAACTAAGTCGTTTTTGTTGAATAACTTTGGTACTTAAGTTTCGCTGCTGTTAGCAGAAGGCTAATCTATCAGCATCCCTTTCTCTCCGTCTCTGAAACGCTTCTCTGATGTCGTCCGACTCTCTTTGTGACTGACTTTACTGAAGGAGAGTTAACTAGAGACATCCACAGATCTATACGCCCTCAGTTTATCTCTACAGCGCTGCCGTTGGCCTCCAGCCCGCTGGTCGGACGGCTCCACGCTACAGGAAATGAGTCCAACAGAGGACGGCGCCGGGTCCCGGTCCCTCTGCCTCACTCCTCGCCGCTAGGAGACGACTTCACCTTGTTAAAAAAAACAAGCCAACAATAGTTGCTAGCCAGCGTTAACTAACGTGTTCAGAGGATTATTCTGCCTCCACTAAACACGTCACCATGGTTACCAACAGAGAAGAGGTTTATACTGTTACTACTGTGATGGAGACAACCTGATGCCACAGAAATGAGAGTGAACCTGCTGCTATATTGACTTGAGGAGCGAATTTACAAAATTAAAAACAACTGCAGCCTCTACGAGTCATTTCAGCGACTCAAGACGACTTTAAAAAGCAGCATCATTTGCTTTTAATTAGAAGAGAATCGTCCTTCAGATGCAAGCGAGTGAACATGTCCAATGTGCTCCAATAGTTTCTAGTAAAACGCTTCAGGCTGCTAATTCCTGAAAACCCTTTACAACCTCGGCGAGTTCAGACACAACGTTTTCTCTCTCTCTCTCTCTCTCTCTTCTGTGTCCGCCGCCGCCGCCGCCGCGGTGCTCGCTGCACTCCGTCACTCCGCCGAGGTCTCCGAGCTCAGCACACTCAGGAATGTCATTAAGGCGTTTTAATGTTCTTCGTGTGTTCAGGCTTTTACATTATGGAATGTAATACTGAGAGCAGAACAACAAAGAGAGCCTTTCACTGTGAACCACACAGCTCAGCTTTCTCCTCGTCCTCCTCCTCGGAGGTTAAAGTACTACTACTTCACAGTACTGCATGTTCAATACTGCATTCACGTCTTCACTGGAGACACTGTAGAGAAGGATCAGCTGTTCAATGTACTCAGGTATCAGATGTGGAAGTACTTTAGTTTCTGATGAGATGATGAAGAGAGTAAAGAAGGGAGGAAAGAGACAAAGGAGAGGAATAAAGAAGGGAAGTGGAAAGAAAGGGAGGAAGGACAGGAGAAAGTTACTGTAGGATGAAAACAAGGAAAGAAAGAGGTGAAGAGAAGGGTAGCAGGAGGACTGAAAGAAAGAATGAAGAGAAGATAGAAAAGAAACAGAATAAGGAGATGACAGAAGGAAGGAAGGAAGGAGAGAGGAAATGTGGAAAGAAAAAAGAGGAGGTGAAAAGAAAGTAGGAAAGGTAAGAACGAAGGAAGGACATTAGGAAGGAGAGTTGGATGAAAGAAACAAAAGAGAAGTTGGAAGAGATGAATGAAAGAAACAAGAGGAAGGTAGAAAAAGGGAAGAGTAGAAAGAAAGAAAGACAGGAATGAACAATGCACAATGAATACTTATACGTTAATTACATTTTACTGCACAGTGAGTACAGTGATTACATACTTTTACTTCAGTAATGTTTTGGATACTTGTAGTGCAGTATTTATACCTCAGTGAGGTATTAGTACTTTTACTGCAGTAGAGGATGAGAATACTTCATTGTGGATTATCACATTGAAAACATGAGATGTGATCTGAGATGATCACAGACATGAACTCAGCCTCTGAGCTGTGATATAAAACTGAATTATACGACGCTCTCTCTCCCCCTCTGATGATTTACATCCCGTCCCGTCACCTTCATCACGACTACGTTTCACATATTGAATTAGAGCAGCATCGATCACTGTCCTCTGTGTTTCTGAGGCTCTGTCGGTCGTAACGTGACGCGTGATGATGAAGATGGCAGCTGACGTCGAGGCTCTGTGAGCAGGAAACGACTGTTTAACCTTCAGTTAACGTTTAATCATCAGTCGGGGTTTCAGAGATGATCTCAGAGTTCATCTTCGCTGCTCCTCTGAGACGTACAGGAGTGTAACGCTGCTCAAAAACGCTTCACATACTTTGAATTTGTACTTAATCCCAACTGGTCAAATACCACCGCGTGGTCAGTACGGTTCCCCTCTAGCGTTACTTTTGGACGGACTGGGGACGACTGTCAATATACGCTTCTTACATGCATAGTGTCCTTTCAAAATAAACCTAAAGTTAGGTTTAGTAGCAAAATCTAACGAAATATTCTGTTTCAGTCCATATTTGTTGGCGTTTAGCCTTTCAAAAACAACACTTCACTTCACTGTGGTCAAGCTCAGCTTTTCTTAGACACAAGTCGGGGGGGCTTTAAGGAAAACGATTTAAAAAGATGCATTTTTTGCTAAATAGCAGCAAAATCTAATGAGATATTCCGTGTCAGATCATATTTGTTGGCGTTTAGCCTTTCAAAAACAACATTTTCACCTCGGTTAAGCTCAGCTTCTCTTAGGCAGGTAGACAGGTTGGGAACCGCCGTTTCATGGGAACAATAAAGACTAATACGGCGATCATTACTAGTGCAGTCAGAGAAACATCACAGGAAATGAGACTGTAACACGTCTTTTGAACGATTCTGTCATCAGACACGACATCCACCCCCTCCTCTCTGAACAAACTGGTTCATTCTCCTCTGACAGGAATCAATCCTGTGGCCTGCAGCTGTAAATCTCCTGAATGGAGAACACAGATCCAGGATTTACCTGAGGTTCATCCTCCTGTCGGCTGCAGTCTGGGTTGATTTAAAGAAGCAGCTGCTGACAACATTCAACATCTGCACAGACTCAGCTGTAGAGGCTGTAAATCTGTCAGAACCAGACGGTCACTGACGGAGCAGCTACTCCGTCCATCAGCCACAGCTGGAGCGCGGTGTGTGCTTGTATGTTAGGTTTTAGTATATAGTGTGTTTGTAGCTCTCTCTTTGCTGCATCTCATCCCTCTCTCCCCCTTTCATAACAGATAGGGCTGTCAAAGTTAACGCCATAATAACGTTGTTTAAACGTCACTGATTTCTTTAACGCATTAACACAACTTGTGATTTTTAGGTTGTAGCGTTCTCAGTTTTAAAGGCCGTGTAAAGAAAAGTCAGATTTGTTCGATTTGTTTCTAAACTCATTCTAAATGTTGGAAAATAATGACTGAAAACATGAAAACACTGTGAACGTTGTAGTTCTGGATTGTGCAGTTAAAGACCGTTAAACTGTTTTTTGCCAGTTTTGTGTTCAGGATGTTTTAGGCAGGGCTGAAATCATGGCTCGATGACGCACTGGAGTCGTCCTTAATGTAACCCCACCCGTCTTCACAAACCGGGTTTTGGAAAGCCAAAATAGAAACCATGACATTATCAAGAGTTATCGCGGCTGGCTCAGTCGGTAGAGCAAGAAACTTATACTCCCAGGGTCCGGGCGGCGGGGGCGCTGTAGAGCCACCCTCACCCCGAGCCTTTCCAAGCCGACCGACCGCCTCGAATGAAATGCGCCCGGCGGGGAGCCAGCTAGCGCTGGGGAATGGTCCCGCGAGGGGATCCTCCCACACCGAGCGGCCGGCCCTAACCCGCCGAGTTGAATCCCCCCGGACAGACTGCGCGACGGGGGGGCGTTACCGACCTCACACCGTCCACAGGCTGAGCCTCCATCAGAAGGACTCAGGCCCCCGAGCCATATCGGGCAAGCGGTCTCCAGTCCACATTTCCCCACTCTGCCCGTCGGACGGGGATCCGGCTCTTCCCTCCTCACTCGCCGGTACTGGGTGTGGTTTCAGCGACACGCCCCCAGCGTCTCAGAGCAGAGAATACTGATGATTTTATATACTCTGCGATTTTTTTTAATCATTCCAATTTAGCTGGGTGTTTAGTAACACATTTATCTGTGGTGTGACAAACCCAGGATGCAGATTTATTATTGCTTTACACGAACTTTAAAGCTAGACTGAAGATCCACTGGTATCATAGTAAACTATAGAACCTGATGAATCCATCGGTACCAACAGGTCAGACTAGCTGGTCAGGAAGGAGGTCAAATAACGCTCCAAACATAACATACATTTTGGCGAGGAAAGACTGTCAGCTGTAGATAATGAATTCAGTCCTGGCTGTTCTCTGGTGAATGACTCTCTTTTGGAGTCTGAGGCTCATGAAACTCCGTCAGAACATGAAACACGCTGTAAACTCTGACTTCAACACCTGGAGGGTCATCAGGGCGTTTTAGTTTACCCGTCGGCGGTGTGTTACGCTCCGCCAGCCTCCAGCGTCTAAACGCTGTGTTTTGTGTCATTCCTCAGAGACGGGAGTGAAGTCTGAGACGACCTCTCTGTCGGCCTCCTAGGGGCGTGTTTGTTTTGAGTGTCGGGACCTCCACACTGTTATGAAGGTAATGAAGGGACGTTCCCTCTCACGGTTTAAGAGTTTTCAGTTCCTACATGAGGTTAAGGCTCTGAACGCCCTCACAGGTGTGTTCAGGTGGTTGATGAGACGTCTGCTCAGGGTGAAGGTGGGTGGAGTTACAGAGGGGGTTACCCGACCACATGGACTAATAAGAATGGGTGCACTTCAATGTCCGACTCAAACTAGAGCTGTCAAAGTTAACACATTAATAACACTATTAACCAGCAACCCCAAAATATAAAGAATAAAGACATGTCCTTCACAGATTAGTGTTTTAATTCATAATGTTTTATACTTCTGGTGAATATAATCCATCAATCTGATTTCCATAGATGTATTTTGTATATACCGCCATACCATAACGTTACCACCGTATCATAACGTTACCGCCATACCATAACGTTACCACCGTACCATAACGTTACCACCGTATCATAACGTTACCGCCATACCATAACGTTACCACCGTACCATAACGTTACCTCCATACCATAACGTTACCACCGTATCATAACGTTACCGCCATACCATAACGTTACCACCGTACCATAACGTTACCTCCATACCATAACGTTACCTCCATACTATAACGTTACCACCATACCATAACGTTAACACCATAAAATAACGTTACCTCCATACCATAACGTTACCACCATACCATAACGTTACCACCGTACCATAACGTTACCACCATACCATAACGTTACCTCCATACTATAACGTTACCACCATACCATAACGTTAACACCATAAAATAACGTTACCTCCATACCATAACGTTACCTCCATACCATAACGTTACCACCATACCATAACGTTACCTCCGTACCATAACGTTACCACCGTATCATAACGTTACCGCCATACCATAACGTTACCTCCATACCATAACGTTACTACCATACCATAACGTTAACACCATACCATAACGTTAACACCATAAAATAACGTTAACACCATGAAATAACGTTACCTCCATACCATAACGTTAACACTATGAAATAACGTTACCTCCATACCATAACGTTAACACCATAAAATAACGTTACCTCCATACCATAACGTTTCCTGCTAACTTTATCGCACTTTTTTTCGGATATTTTGCAGACATTTTTTTTCCTTTTTGGACATTTTTCAGACTTTAATTCAGACATATTTCGGACTTTTGTCGGACATTTTTTGGGCCATATTTCAGACATAATTTGGCATTTTTTCGGAAGTATTTCAGACATTTTTTTTATACATTTTCTGGCCTTTTTTTTAGATTTTCTTTTTGGACATATTTAATTTTTTTTCTGACTTTTTTCATCCTTATTTTCGGACACATTTTGATCTTCTTTATAAGTTAGCATGCAGCTTTAGCTCTGCTCTGTCTAGCTCTGCTTTTCCTGTCAATGTGTGAAACCCAAAGTGTTTCCATCCTTTACTGGATGTGTAGTGTGTACCACGCTGGATTTAACATGGGAGGGTGCAGGTCGTATCCACGACGACCCTCCAACATTTTAGACTCTCTGAGGTTTGTTTTGGTTGACGGATACGGAACGGATATGACGTCACGTTACCCAGACTACCACAATAAAAACGGTGACTTCCTTCTACCTCCACATAGACTCACATGAAGCAGATATATCCATTCAGGCGCTAAAATATCGTAAAAATTGCGATACATAATCGAATCCATTTTTGTCCCACCCCTAATAAACAGGCTGTTAGCCACTTAGAGACGGAGTTCTCTCACATCCCTGTAAAGGAACATTAAAAACAGAGCAGGGCCATAAAAAATGTAGCATCGGGCCATAAATAGTCAGAGGAATGCCAGAGACATGTAGGGACAGGGTGAGACCATGCAACAGATCACACAGTAGACCATAAATAGTCAGAGCAACATACAACAGAAACCATGTGTGCAGAGCTGACGACAATGAGTAATCTGACATGAAGAAGTCAGTGGATTACAAACCCTCACACAGTTTATATGAGACCGAACAGCAGCGTGACCGGCGTTTATACACGGTAGGACTGAAGGAAGTTAATTCAATAACCCCCCCGAGACCCGAGACCCGCGACCCCGACCGACTTTACTGTCTTTCAGAGGCTGTAGCGGGTTCAGTTGAGCTAGAGAGAAAGATACCATCTGAAACTTTAGCCAAGTACGTAAACTAAATAAAACATGTACGGAAACAAATACGGAAAACACAAACGTCAAGAAAACAACACGTTGACTCATCACTAACGTAAATACTATTATCATTTAACTATTTGAATCTTTTGGCAGCCCTAGTTATAGTGCTTCTTATCACTTGTATGTGTTTACAGGCCGGTCCTGACATTACATACATACTTACATTCGGTCTTCAACCGACGCTGACTCATGTGACATCACGTGAGGCCATTTATCACACAGCTCCCTCTGGAGAGGCTTCATATTATACTTTACTACTACGACCGCTGGAGTTCTCCTTTAACTCTGGATTCATTCTCTATTCTTCTGTTTTTTTTACCCTCTGAACAAACAAACATTTCAGTGTCGTGGTGACAGACAGCAACATACAAACGCTGCTGTTGTTGTTAGAGAAACCATTTAATCAAACTTTCACAGAGACTCAGAGAGAAATCCATTTTCCATCACGGAGGCTGTGACGTCACCCTCCGTCCTGATATTAAAGCTCTCACAGATCCAAAGTGGAAACTGATGAAATCCCAAATAAACAGGGAGATCCAAAGTCAACAAACAGTGCATGTTTGCTGCTGTTTTGCTCCATCCATCACGTTGTTTGAAAGGTTTCAGCTCTTGGAGGTTCGGAGGACGGAGGCCAACGAGACATTTTGTGTTTCCAGGAGCTAATTTGGCTTTGGAGACGGCAGTAATTCAGGACAGATGCACTCCTGCTTCTCCCCAAAAAAACACCACACAGCTCTGCAAATCTGTTTAAAGACGGAGAGCTCTACAAACAGAACCTCACGTCGGGCCGGTGTGACTGACGGGTAATCCTGCTGTTGTCGCCTCGAGTTAGCGGATCACCGCGGCGATTCTCTGAGCGGCCGAGGTTCAGGCTCGTCTCAGGTGTTGTAGCTTCCTGAGGGCTCGTCCCTCCACTCTCAGACCTTTCAACCTGCCTTTGAAGCTGCAGATCCAACAGCGAGAGCGTCTCAGAGGAGCACCTGAAGCTCTTTGGGTGAACGATTTCACTCACATACATACAGGTGATGAATCATCATCATCCAGGAGGCTCATTAAACAACAACAGTCTAACAGCAGCTCCTGAAATATCACACAATCTGATCTATCTAAATGATCGACTTGGTTAGGTTTAGGTAAAGATCAACTTGGTTAGGTTTAGGAAAAGATGGTGGTTTGGATTAGTTAAACAAAGGAATGCTGTCAGAATGCTGTTTTCAGACCCGCCCCGACCTCCTCCCTACACGGCGTTCTTTATACTTCCGGGTTCACGATTACATACGAACTGATTTCGTGCTGACCATCATGAAAACAAATGTTAAATTCATGTCTGGGTACACGGATCAGTAACTGGGCGGTATTAAAACAGTAGAGAGCAGGTTTCATGAGCAGGAGGAGCGAGCCAGCTACACCTCAGCTGTTTACGGGGACTCGTTGAGGATAATTTGCTTCATTTGGCGTATCGTTCCACCGACCTCTAACTGGAACAACATGTTGAATGTGATGAGCTCACCTTTATGTCGGAGCACAGCAGACGCTGCTTTCAAAGCCAGGATTTTAATGTTTGTTTCCAGACTTCTGAATGTTCAGTGATTCTGGTCTGGTGTTCTGCTCACTGAGCTCTTCTCCTAACCCTGACCCGCCGGATGGTTTGTTACACAGAACCATCCGAGAACACGTCACTTGAAACTGTTTTTATGCCAATCACATTCAGTTTTAAAATAAGTAAATGCATACATTTACATAAAGCAGCATATTTGTCCACCCCCATGTTGATAAGAGTATTAAATACTTGACTAATCTCCCTTTAAGGTTAATTTTGAACAGATAAAAATGTGTGATTAATTAGCGATTAATCATGATTAAATATTTGAATCGATTGACAGCCCTGATTTCATATTGTATTTCATTCCCATGCTGCTGCTCAGAGTAATCACACTGGGCGTCTCTTCTGCCGACAGCGCCGGGTCTCCCTCTCCAGCAAAACTCTCTGATTGTATTCTGCCGGCATTCGTTAAAGTTCAGTTAGGTTTAGACAAGAAAACTACAATAGTCATAATTCACACGGCTGCAGGAGGAACATGTAAACAGAGGAGGTGTTTAAACATTTAACGTTGTCTTTCATCATTCATGCGATACTATGAGAGAGAGATTAAACGGAGGACACTGAGGTAGAGACGAATGAGAAAGAAACAAAGAAAAGACTGACGAAGGAAGGACACGAGGACAATAAGAGACATAAAGCTGGATGAGAGAGATGAGAAGAAGAAGAAGGAGGGATAAGAAAGAAAGAAACGCAGTGACAAGAGGAGAAAATGAAACTTGAACTAGAGAACAAAGAGGGAGAGAGAGGAGTCTTGTTATCAGTGTTTACCCACAGTGCACCAGTAGATGCTGCAGCAGATAACACAGCAGGCCATTAAAAGCCATTGACCTCTGGCCGGTTATCTCCTCCCGCCTGCCTGTTTACTGGGCGCGTCTGACTGATGAGCGGCGGCGGCGACGGCATTCACAGAGACAGTCGATGAGAGACGCAGCTCGTCCTCCAGACGAGGGCGACTGGAAACTTATTTCTTTCCAAATCATCATCAGTTTTTAGATTGATCTCCTTCCTCCTCTCCGGGCAGAGAATCAGCCTGCAGAGACTTTCAACCTGCTGCAGACCTACAGAGCCAGCTGGATGTCTGTCTCTGGACCTGTCTAGGTCTACTAGTCTCCTAGCGGCGAGGAGTGAGGCAGAGGGACGTGACCCAGCGCTGTCCTCTGTTGGGCTCATTTCCTAAAGCATGTTGGAATTAGCAAGGTAGCTAGCTAACTAGTACTATTGTTACCCTTAAAATACGGTGACCAGACTGTCCCGTTGTCAAGCTAGGTGTCCCGAGTCCCGACAAATATCTGTAAAACACTCAAATATCCTGGTTTTCACCACAATTAAAATAATAACATCATACTTACAGAGACGTTCTCATTCATTAATTTGTTCGCATGAGATTAATATACAGAGAGGCAGCACAGCGCACCGCTGCAGTCTCTATAGAGAGTGATGCTGCACGCTGTCAAGCCTCTATTACGCACGGACGCAACAGATATCCGCTGATTCCATTTAGTGCAGTGTTGAACCACAGAACCCTCCGTGCTTACGTGCACATCAAACGTGTCGTTGTGATGAATTATTCTACACAGTTCCTTCTGCGCATCGACAGGCATTTCACTCCGATTATAACTCCATCAGGACCGTCCGTCCTGTCAGTCTTTCACCCGGACAGTGTCTCCATCCTGGACAAAATGTCCTCTGAGCTTCACAATGTTTATTATAATAGTCTACAGGTAGATGTGAGGCTGTGGCGAGCAACATGATGTGATAGAGATTGTTTGGGTTCAAAACTAAAGTTGAAAAATTATTTCCTTAGTCCCAGATAGGGGAAACTCTCTACGGGACTCCCAAACTGTCAGTGTGTCATGACGGGGATAGCCTGCGGTTAAAGGGGGAGAAAGTAGAGAATGCGATAAATCATGACTGTCACAGTCTCTAATGCTCCCCCCCCTAAAATAACGCCTTCTTTCTGATCCCACTCCGTGCTCAAATACACCACAGGTGGGCCACGTTACCCAGCCTGATGAAAATGTTTGAAAATGTGTTCACCCTTAAAGTGCACTTAAAACTATACTTTTATTAACTACTGTAAAAAGTGGGCCAGTTTAGTCCCAAGAAGTATTGAAGTAATACACTTACAAGTATACTACTAGCTCATTGATATTAGCATACTTACTACATAAAGTATACTCAGGGAAACATACTTGAACTTTACTTAAGTATACTTCATAAAATAAAGTTGAAGTATGCGACTATTTCGTAAGGGATAGTTGCAGCACAAAATATAACTTAGATGTAAACTAGTTGTGTACTCAAAGTGTACTTTTGTTACTCTTAAAGTGCACTTAGAAGTGTGCTTTTATTAACTAAAAAGTGGGCCGATTTAGTCCCAAGAAATATTGAGGTAGTAGACTTACAAGTATACTACTAGTACATTGATATTAGTATACTTACTACATAAAGGGGAAACATACTTGAACTTAAGTATACTTAATAGAATAAACTTGAAGTATACCCTACTACTTTTTCTAGTGGCATGTAGTACTTTCATCCCGCGGTACGTTGCAGATAGATTGGCGGCGACATCGTTTTTCACCGAGAGCGGCAGACGTGCATAAGCCGGTCCTGAGCACATCCTTTAGGAAGAGTCCTCGTGGTTGCTTGTGATACTAGAGATTAGTCATCTGTGTGTGGCATGATACTGTATGTCAACCTTCTGAGCATGATGTAAAGACTCAGGTCAGGGAGAGGGCACAAGCATCATCCGTATTTTAGACAAAGGCTAGCACTGTTGTTTAATGCATCGTAAGCTGCAGGACGTAAAACTGGTTGCACATTACACAGTTATGAGCAATCAGCCTTGTATGAGCAGCACAGGAGCTCATCATGTGGTTTCTTTGTCCTCAGAGCGCTATAAAGGTGTATGTCTGATCTAGAGAGACACCCCCCCTCTCTCCTATTGTAATCACAATATGATCGTTTTACTTTAAACCTATCAGTGTTTATTTCAACATGAAGAAGACGCCACACTAGAAGACAAAAGCGACACGGAGGTGAGGTTCCTGCTTTCTGGGAAGTGTTTTAAAACTGTCTTTTCATGTGTTACAAGAGATAAAATGAGAGTGTCTCAGTGGAGCATGAAGCCAAAATGTCTCGACTTCCGTCTGGAAAAGTATCTCGTGCACGTGGGACATGCGCAGTAGCGTCCGCTCGGTCACATGACTTGGTCACAGGGTCCCAACGTCACGCCGTCGTCACAGCTTGGCGCTCCAGCCTCGGTCTGGGTCTCATTCACATGAACGGAGGAAGGGAAATAACTCTGGATTCAGCTATTAGTGCGTTTTACAACTTTAAAAACCTGATGAGTTAAATAAATACTATTAGAGTGTTCGTACTGGGGAGTTGATTCACCTCAAAATAAATGATCCTCTGAGTTACAGACGTCTCTTTCCCAATGGAAGTCTATGGGAAAAAGTATTTTTGGGCCCGATGCATCACGTGACGGACACAGAAGTTGTAGTACCGCCGTTTGGCCACTCCGACAGTCTGGATCAACGACCGGCGCTCTTCCTGGAGGCTTGGTCCATCTACACCGCCGCCTCTATTTGTTTCGACGTTTCAGCAGACAGAATGACTCAGATGATGAAGGCAGCACGTTTGTCTACAGGTGTAACAGTGAGTTAACTCTTCAACAAGAACTAGCTTGTAAACTGACTTCAGGTGTGTTCCTCTTCATCTATCAGCTTTACTGCACTGACACGGTCTCCAGAATCATCCTTTAACATCAGTGCCTGTAATAACGACGGTCTAACTCACCAGTCTCTGCAGGATCCTCTTGCTCTTATCGTCGGTGCAGTAATCGGACAGGATGCTCCTGTGGACCAGAACCAGGCCGTTCAGGAACAACCAGGAGCCGAACCAGAGCAGAGCGAACACCAGGGTCCCCCGACGGGACCACAGCCTGAGGCCCAGCCACCGAAGCAGGCACAGCCCGCCGCCTCCGTGACCCCCTCCACCCGACACCAGTCCTCCGGGGAGCATGACTGCACAAAATGTGTCCCAGGTCTTCTGAATCGTGTGCTAAAAAGTGGTCCGACTAAAGACGGACGTCGCAGAACTCCAGATTCTAGAAAAATCTCGTGCACAAAAAATAATCTATAACCTCAAGAAAAAGTGTTTGAAAATGTTAAATAATCTCCTTTAAAAAATTGCAAGTAGGACAGAAAGGAGAATAAATACTTAATCATACTTAAATTCAAAAAGAGTAAACGTGTTAAAAAAATAAAGGATTATATCGTCAGCGTATCTTGCTACACCAGTAAGGAACCAGATTTTCATTGTGCCTTCATATCTCCCATGATGCTCTGCAGCCAGTTAAGGTGGAATGGCAGTAATCCAAGATCCAAGAAATTTGTGTTCAATGATGAAAAATATCCACATCATCAAAGCCCGCTCCTCAGTTTCTCCTCGACGTCAGGAAAACTCACAAGAACTGGAGGACTGATGAAACACAGACGAGCCCAAATAGTTCAGCAGAAGAAGAGAGCAGTGCGTAATCACCCAATCAGAGCAGCACGCTCCAGTCGCCGGGTCCGACCTCAAGCTTCGCTCTGCAGCTACTCCATGAGATGTCTCTTCGTATCCGACCGGTCGATTTATTTTCCTCACGGCGAATCAACAAATGTTGAGCAACAGGAAATAACGCCGAAGCAGCTGAGTCGCCGTCGCACTGTGTTGATGTGGGTGATGTGGGCCCGTCTGCAGCGCAGTGTGGCATCCGGACACATGAGCATGCAACACGCAAAGCACACACACTCTCTCATGCACGCTAACACGCTCTCTCTTCAGCATGCACACACACACTCCCTGCGATGCCGTCCTCGTGGCGTCTGTAGTTTCTGCAGTCCTCTTGAACATCGAGCTCGGACCAAAATGTCCCTGAAATCCTTCACAGGGAACAAACTTCAAAACATCCAACAGAAGAAAGTCTTCGTATCGGAGAAAGCTGGAAAATGTCCTTGATATTGGAGTTCCTTAATGAGCGCCTGACAAGAACAATAGAGCCAGAAACGTTTCCTCGATGTCAGAAAACAGGAAAAACACTTTGTTGGTGGCGTTCTGATGTCTGAACGTCGTTGACAGAAAGATCTGTGGCGAGAGAAGAAAGAGGGAACTGATGTCAGTGCTTTTACTCAGATGGACTTTTCAGTCTTTTGCTCTAAAAAACAATAACTTTATTATTAATCAGGGATTTCACTCAGCAATTAACACTCAGAGAAACTTTGCTGATCAAAGTTTTCTTTTCATGAACTCAAGCGTCAATTTTTATTGAGTGTTACAACTCTGAAAGCAGAACTGTGATATTTGATCATCTCTCGGACTCTCTGGTTTCGTGGCGTGTTGAAGGCGTCCTCGCTAACTCTTGTTCCTGAAGTTGGTGAAGGGTTAAGGAGAGGAGAGCAGCTCTGAAAGCTCTCTGATTTCTCCTCTGATGTTCTTGTTGAAAAAGCTAATTATCTGCTCTATCTGCAGGGTCAGTCCAGGGTTTCTCACAGCAGGAGTTTAGCTTGTAGACTCCAAGAGAAAACGTCTCAGTCACTGCAACCCGTCACATACGGACGCTTGATCAGGACCCCTTGGCGTCACTGTGGTCAACGTATCATCACACAACGGTTCGTCTGATATCTTGTGAAAAGTTACTCTTACATTTTTCGTGCGTTCTCCTACGAATGTCCAGCAACACGTGTCAATTTACCCTCGTTACATGCATACAGTCTTTTCAAAATAAACTTCCATCTTCACAGGAAATGTGAATTACACGATAATTTGTAAGTCATTTTGTGTGCAATAACAACGCCTTGCTTTTGACCTGTCTTGTGTACGCCAGGAGACCGGTGTTCAAAGTGTTGTCGAGTTATTTTTTGTGACGTGTTTTCTGTACTTCTCCTACATTGTTTACGTACGTGATTTATATAGTTTACGCACTTTTTTTAAGCCCAACCATGATGTTTTTTGTTGCCTAAACATAACCGCGACCATTTCACGGTAACGACGTGACGCTAAACGACACGCGAAAAGCCTAAAATGCGTTATCATGACATGCGGAATGTCCTTAAAATGTCGTGCTTTTTATACACCTTCCATGAGATCGGGTTGGTTTGTTATGTAACTTCCAACGTGTTTCCGTACTTGTGTTACGTTGTTTACGTACGTGTTTTACTGAGTTTACGTACTTATTTTAAGCCCAACCATATCGTTATTCCTAAACCTAACCAAATGGTTTTGTTGCCTAAACATAACCATTTCACGGTAACGACGTGGCGTTAAACGTCACGCGAAAAGCCTAAAATACGTTATCATGGCATGCGGAATGTCCTTAAAATGTCGTGCTTTTTATACACCTTCCATGAGATCGGGTTGGTTTGTTACGTAACTTCAGTTAAGTAAGTATGTTAAGTACTTTACGTAACATACTTGCGTAACTTAAAATAAATCAACGTTGACCTCTGGCCTCACACGGGGCACCAATATGGGTCTCCTGGTGAAAGTCTGCTGTTTTTAGACCCGTCCATCCGCCCCGACCTCCTCCCTACACGGCGTTTGTCGCTCTTTATGCTACATCACCTGACTTCCAGAGCAGCCGTCCTGGTAATCAACTCATTCTGGTTTTTACTGGTCTGAATCTGAAGAACAAACACTTTAATTCTCAAACAAGCAGCTCTGGGAGTCCATCAGACCAGTCGAGATGTTTTCTATCCTGCTGCAGCTATAAAGACTTTGCCTGAAACATCCAAAAACTCTGCTGTCCAATTATTTAGCCCTCATTACAGCTTCCTGATGTGGTTGTGGTTCCTCTCTCTGAAGCATCCAAACCATGAACGGAGGAGAAAAAAAGCTCTTAAACTACCGCAACTGGAAAACACAAAGAGACTTGCCAGAAGTCCTCCCCACTGTCGCCTGTCGCACACAGACTCTAAGTCCTCACATCCTAAAGGGAAGTAAAAAGCAGCAGAGGTTCGGTCATCTGCTGCTTCTCAGAGTATCAGTGTTTCCTGTTGATGGGAACGTGGGTGGTGAGAGGCGACGGCTGCTGCAGCTGTTCTCAAACTGCTCCCAGGAGATAAAAACACAGATTAGCTGCTATTCACAGGATCTTACAGGTTTGATTCATGCGGCATGTGTAGTCGCGTCGTAGTATGAGTGAATAGTTTTCCCTGGCTGGGCGTTGCTCATAGGGGGAGACAGTTTCTGCCACACCAGGATCTCTCTTTCTGGCTGTGGGTGCTTAAACCAGCAGTCAGCAGCTTGCAGCTCTTCAGCTCCTCTCCAGAGGCTCCCTGAGGAACTTTAATAACTGATCTTTGTTTATATTTTCAATTTTATTTATCATTGTTGTAGGTCTATGGTACGACGGTACGACGGTATGACGGAGTGTTAGAGAATAAAGTCGTAATATTACGAGAATAAAGTCAGAAGGTTACGAGAAAAAAAGTCGTAATATTATAAAGTAATAATTTGACATGTTATTTTCTTTATTTCTCAAAAAGTTATGACTCTATTCTATAAATCTCAGATGTTTTTTCCCTCAATGTGGCCCTAATACTCCGTAGTACATTGTCTCTTTGGCCCTCACTGCATTAAACTTATATTCTATATACTTAGACTATAAACTGTGTTACCTTCATCACAATGATCACATGTTTTGCGGCTCCAGACAGATTTTATTTATTTTTTTTGCCTAAAACGGCTCTTTTGATAGTAAAGGTTGCCGACCCCTGACATAAACAGAACCATAAAACAAGTGTAATAATGCTGCCAGCGGATGTTGTATTGCAAGATATTTTGGCAAATGATACTAGAAGGGCACTCGGAGACCTCCATCCAAGGCCGTTCCCATGAATGTAAAATAATGCCTGTATCCGCCCCGTGGTTCTAATCCACTCCAAACTGTGTTGGGTTCTTTCTCAGCCCGTGCTACACCCTTCCACCAAGTTTCATAAAAATCGTGTCTGTAGTTTTTCTGTAATCCTGCTGACAAACAGACAAACTAACTGAACAGGAAACACAACCTCTTGGTGCAGGGAGCATTCTGTCAATGAACATTTTACTGATGTTATAAACGCTTTAGTGACTTCCTCAACATGCCAATTGAAAACAACGACGTCAAGTTTCTTCAAAACATATTTACTGTTGTAAATTAGTTTAACGCCACTAATTTCTTTAATGCAACTTGTGTTTTTTAGGTTGTAGCGGCTCCGTCTTAAAGCTAGAGTGAAGATCCTGGTATCATCTGAAACTCTAAAACCTGATGAATCCATCGGTACCAACCATGTCAGACTAGCTGGTCATGAAGGAGGTTAAATAACGCTACAAACTCTCAACTGTCATGTCCATTTTTCAAAGGGGTCCCTTGATCTCTGACCTCCAGATACGTGAACGTGTGAGGGTTTTTGTCCGAAACATCTTTCAATAAAGATTCAAAAAATGTCAAAAAAATGTTAGAAAAAAAATCTGAAAAATGTCCGAAACAAAGACAGAACAAATGTCCGATCCTGGTATCATAGTAAACTATAAACTTGATGAATCCATCGGTACCAACCAGGTCAGACTAGCTGGTCATGAAGGAGATTAAATAACGCTCCAAATGGTCATGTCCATTTTCAAAGGGGTCCCTTGACCTCTGACCTCCAGATCAGTGGATGTAAATGGGTTCTACGGGTACCCACGAGTCTCCCCTTTACAGACATGCCCACTTTATGATAATCACATGCAGTTTGGGGCAACTCATAGTCAAGTCAGCACACTGACACACTGACAGCTGTTGGGCTGCAGTTTGCCATGTTATGATTGGAGCATATTGTTTTATGCTAAATGCAGTACCTGTGAGGGTTTCTGGATCAATATCTGTCATTGATATGTGTTGTTAATTGAATTACAATAATAAATATATACATACATTTACATAAAGCAGCATATTTGTCCACTCCCATGTTGATAAGAGGATTAAATACTGGACTAATCTCCCTTTAAGGTGAACAGATACAAAAATGTGTGATTCATTAGAGATTAACTATGGACAATCATACAATTAATCATGATTAAATATTTTAATTGATTCTAGTATTAACTCATGTCTATGGTGGGCAGATTGATCGATAGTACAGATACCGACGTCTGGTTTTGATTCAACAGGATCAATACTAAAGAAGGGATCAGTTTCTCTCTTCAACACTTCTTTACACTAATAAATAAGATCTTTTTCTTTAACGTGATTAATTAACGGTGGAATGCGATATGAAAGTGCATAAGCTGCTTTTAATTATAAATAAGTATTGATACCGGCGATTCTGACCCTGTATTACTTGTTATCGGATCAACACAAAATTTGTCCAGTAGTGCCCGCCCTTAATGTCTCGGAGACGAGGTCGGTAGTCTACACATTTACCATATGTGGGACCGCGACCGCTTCTTCAATTACAGTTATTGAACTAGTTAAATGTGTCCCAGATCTCCCAGTTGTCTGGTTTTAACTCAGACTTTTAGTCGGTGTGCACGAGCCGTCCGCTGCTTCTCATCAGCTCCTCGATGAAGATTCAAATTAAGCTGCAAAATGATTTTCCACCTGGATCAGAGTCAAATCAGACCGTAGCCGCCGGCGGTCGCTCAGACGCAACAGGTGCCAAAACCCTCAAATAACCCTCCAGATCTCCTGCAGGCGGTGAGTTTCACTCACCGAGTCCTGTTAGTCCCTGAAGCCGGTCTGTGCAGCGGCGTCGCTAAGAAGGAACACAACAGGAGCCAGTTAACCTGCAGTTAACCTCCTCACCGTCACCTTTTACATTCTCTACAAAACCTACAGCAGACCGTCCAAGTCCTGGAGCTGCAGCGGCGGCTGCTGGAGCCGTCCTGCATCTCTGAAATGTTAAAAGGGGGTCCGCGAGAGTCTGGCGGGCGACCGCAGGACTCTAACTGTTACAGTTAACCCCTCGCAGTCTTCGCAGAGGATTCAGCAGATGGTGTTTTTAGTAGAAGTCTCGTGATGCTGGAGAGACCGAGATCCAGGAGAAGGACTAAACTATTAATCTCACTTTAATGGCAAAACCTTAAAAGCAGAAGAGGTTCTGTAATCCATACACCGACAGGTCTGTTAACGTCCTCGAAACTCCTCACCAGACAAGAGACTAAAGTCAAAACTAGGGCTGTCAAACCATTCAAATACTTAATCGCAAATTAATCGCACATTTTGAATCCGTTCAAAATGAACCTTAAAGGGAGATTAGTCCAGTATTTAATATTTATATTTATATTTATTTAATATTCTATATTTATTATTGTAAATCAATTAACAACACTAAACAATAACAGATATTGTCCAGAAACCCTCACAGGTACTGCATTTAGCATAAAACAATATGCTCCAATCGTAACATGGCAAACTGCAGCCCAACAGGCAACAACAGCTGTCAGTGTGTCAGTGTGCTGACTTGACTATGACTTGCCCCAAACTGCATGTGATGATCATAAAGTGGGCATGTCTGTAAAGGGGAGACTCGTGGGTACCCAGAGAACCCATTTACATTCACACATCTGGAGGTCAGAGGTCAAGGGACCCCTTTGAACATGGACATGACAGTTTTTCCTCATCAAAATGTAGTGTAAGTTTGGAGCGTTATTTAACCTCCTTCATGACCAGCTAGTCCGACCTGGTTGGTACTGATGGATTCATCAGGTTTAATAGTTTACTATGATACCAGTATCTTCAGTCTAGCTTTAAAACTGAGCCGCTACAACCTCTGAAATTGCGTTAATACGTTAAAGAAATTAGTGACGTTACAATGAATTTGCGTGAACGCGTTATTATCGCGTTAACTTTGACAGCCCTAATATAATATATTTGAATATATTTCTCCCTGATGGTCTGGATAATACGCTAAATTTAGTCGCTATTTAGAAATAAAAATGGAAAGTAGCAGAAAGTTACATCCATTACATGCTATTTATGGTGAAATATTACAGTTTGCAAACCCAGCACGGCGGCATAAATACCCCACAATGTGATGTGGTAGTGTACGTATAAGTCTTCACTTTGCTGTTTGAGGTCAGAGGTCAAGGGACTCCTTTGCTAGTCTGACATGGTTGGTACCGATAGAGTCATCAGGTTTTATAGTTTACTATGATACCAGTATCGTCACTCTGGCTTTAAAACTGAACTGCTACAACCTCTGGAATACGTTAAAGAAATTAGTGACGTTAAATGGTGTTAACTTTGACAGCCTTAGTAAAAACCTAAAGGGATTCCAGTCATTGATTTCCCTCTGATGTTGTAATAAACACAAAAAAAAACTCCCAAAAAAGTGAAATGTGACGGCTCACCGACAGCAGATAGTTGATGCTATGTGTCTTTCAGATCCTTAATCTTTCTTTTGAAGTGATGAAATACTTTTGTCTGTAAAGTCCGGATGATTAAACTCTCTGATTTTCTGCGAGGTGATGATTAAAACTCCTAAAGAAATGTCCCAACTGAAGGATTGTGAGCAGGTGTCCACATCCAGATACTTTCCACTGTTTGTCTGCAAAGTCCAGATGACTAAAACTTCTTCCTTTGGTGGTTTGTAATCCTCCAACTGGTGGGTCCTTTGGTTGGAATAACGCAGACGTCTAACTCTCTGAAATCAACCACCAGGTCTGCAGAGAGTCTGTCTGCGGGTCCTCCTGACATCAGCTGGAGGAGCAGGTCTCCGTCCGTTAAGATGCTGGCGGCTCTGGTTTCTCCTCGCTGTGCTGCTGCCGCTGCCGCTGCCGCTGCCTCGCTCTCCCTACGTCTGACTGCCTGGCTATGGAAGTGTGTGTGTGTGTGTGTGTGTGTGAGAAAGAGTGTGTGTTCAGGCTTGTTCGTTCAGCCCCATTCCTCTTCCTTCCTCCCTTCAGTCTGCTGCTGCACTCCCTGCTTTTTCCTTTCCTACCAAAACTGAGTGTGTGTGTGTGGGTGCGTTTTACCCACCTTGTGGGGACATAAACCTGTTTGCACGGTCACATTGCGGGGACTCGCCTTCCAAATGGGGGGAAAAAATGTCAGCAGCCGGCGTTTGCATTTACAGCGAGTGATCTGACGTAAACATTACTTTAACGAAGAGGAGTCAAAACTCAACAGCTCAAATCATGTTCCTGATGTTCACCTGAACTTATTGCAGAAGCAGGGCCAGTTCCAGCTAGCAGGGTCGGTTCCAGCTAGCGGGGGTCGGTTCCAGCTAGCGGGGGCCGGTTCCAGCTAGCGGGGTCGGTTCCAGCTAGCGGGGGCCGGTTCCAGCTAGCGGGGTCGGTTCCAGCTAGCGGGGGCCGGTTCCAGCTAGCGGGGTCGGTTCCAGCTAGCGGGGGCCGGTTCCAGCTAGCGGGGTCGGTTCCAGCTAGCGGGGGCCGGTTCCAGCTAGCGGGGCCGGTTCCAGCTAGCGGGGGCCGGTTCCAGCTAGCGGGGCCGGTTCCAGCTAGCGGGGGCCGGTTCCAGCTAGCGGGGTCGGTTCCAGCTAGCGGGGGCCGGTTCCAGCTAGCGGGGTCGGTTCCAGCTAGCGGGGGCCGGTTCCAGCTAGCGGGGGCCGGTTCCAGCTAGCGGGGTCGGTTCCAGCTAGCGGGGGCCGGTTCCAGCTAGCGGGGCCGGTTCCAGCTAGCGGGGCCGGTTCCAGCTAGCGGGGGCCGGTTCCAGCTAGCGGGGGTCGGTTCCAGCTAGCGGGGGCCGGTTCCAGCTAGCGGGGTCGGTTCCAGCTAGCGGGGGCCGGTTCCAGCTAGCGGGGCCGGTTCCAGCTAGCGGGGGCCGGTTCCAGCTAGCGGGGTCGGTTCCAGCTAGCGGGGGCCGGTTCCAGCTAGCGGGGGCCGGTTCCAGCTAGCGGGGTCGGTTCCAGCTAGCGGGGGCCGGTTCCAGCTAGCGGGGGCCGGTTCCAGCTAGCGGGGGCCGGTTCCAGCTAGCGGGGCCGGTTCCAGCTAGCGGGGGCCAGTTCCAGCTAGCGGGGACGGTTCCAGCTAGTGGAGCCTTAACTTTGAAACTTTTAAACATTTTTATTCTTATTTTATTCTGACGTTTTATCTATTCTTTTGTTATTATACTGTCTGACTTGCACCAACAAAACCAAAGAAAATTCCTAGTGTGTACCTCTTACACCTGGCAATAAACACCATTCTGATTCTGATTCTGAACTTAGCTGCATTGTTAGCATCAAAATCAAAACAAACATGCAAATTATAAATAAAAAAAAACAATAAAGTGACTTTATAAAAAAAATTAAATAATTGTATAAATTATAAATATATGAACAAAAAATAACAAACCATTTTTGATGTTTTATTTATGTTAACGGTCACTTTAAATGATTAACTAAACAAAGCATTGTGCAGTGTATGTCCGGCTTCAGGAGCTAGGGAATGCTATCAGGGAGTGTCCTCACAAAGATAGAAGTACAAGGCTGTGAGTATTTTCAGGGAGGCGGCACCTCCGGCGTCTTTCCTCCCTCTCTCCTCCCCTTCACCCTCTCCTCACCCCTCTCTTATATTTACATGCTACTGTACCTCTCTCTTTTTACCCCTCCTCCCCCGTCCTTCCCCTCTTTACCCCGTTACCACGGCAGCAAATCTCTGCTAAGGTTCAGTCCCCACATGCAGCCTCACAGAGCCTCGCCAAATTAAAAGCTCTCACCCCATTCATCTCACTTTCCCTTTCTTCCTCCTTCCCCCCGTCCTCCCCTCTCTCTCCCCCATCCTCCCCCAGCCCTCGCTCCTGTGCCATGTAATAAAAACAGCCCCAGAGGCCCAGGGCATGACGGTAATTGCTCTATTTGTATAAATGCCAATAAAGTTGCTGCAAACATCAAGAAAGAGCCGTCACTGCTGAGGCCGCTCGATGAGGAGTTTCATGTTTTCAGGGGTGAAAAATGTTTGAGGAGTTTTAAAATGCACTGACATGTTCATGTGATGTTAAACCAGACTGGTAATTAGTAGAGCTGGAACGGGACGTTTTACTTTCTATGGTTCCGATACGATTCAAGGATGATATTTGTTCTCATCTAGAGCGATACGATACGATTCAAGGACGACATTTGGCTCATCTAGAGCGATCAATTAACTCTGTATTTTTTTCTTGGAAATGTATTAACTAAATTACTAGCTATTGGGAAATAGCGGAATATAATTATTAAATAATGTTTACAATAGTCATTTTTGATAAATTCTGAGGTAAATATTGGGGTAATTTGGCAGTACTTCCAAAGAAAATTGAAATAGGTTACTTGCTAATTATCACCTAATTAGCATGAAATTCGCGGACCTGTAAAATGAAGTGATACCATAGTTTATACACGTCTAATAATTATTTTGGGACCAACACAGTGGCCAGATATTGTTTATCAAGATATCTCTACATATTTGATTGAATCACGTTAGGCTAAGTTTGCTTAAAATTCGCTTGACAATTGAATGGAAACACGACTACAGCTAAAGGCCAGCTGGTGAACATAGTAGAGCATTTAGCAGCTAAAGAGACAGATATTTCCCTCAGGAGGTGGTGGAGACCAAAAACAGAGCTAAAAGAGAGGGAATATTGGATTCATCAGGTGATACGAAACACAAAGACACCTAATGAATCAGCATGTAATGTGGAAATAAGCAGCTGTTTGCTAAAAAGGTCGCCTTATCAACTTATTATTACTGATAGAAATGATGGACAAAACATCCGGTACGTTTTGTCCAAACAACAGAGAGACAGATTTATGTTGAAGTCAGAGAGAAGCCCGTCGATGTTTGGGTGATAGAAGCAGAAAGTGATCCAGCAGCAGAATCCCAGTCGACTTTCTGGAAACGACCAGCAGCTGCGACCAGACGGCCTCTCTGAATATTCAAACACTCGCAGCAGAGCGCTTTTAGTCCATGTAATTGCCAATTAAACCATCTGGCGTACAGCGAGCTCGTCTCCGCAGCGTTTTGGCAGTCGATCACAGAGCGGTATTCTCGTTAACATTATCCACTCATCTGAGCCGCCGTGTTACAGCCGGCCACTTATCACAGCCTCCTCGTTAGCCGCAGCCAATTATCTGAGGTCGTTCGTTAGGGGCAGCTACTTATCTCACCGGTACATACTCAGAAAGTTGCTGGCTTAGCAAATGTCTCCGAGATTTTCACCTTCATGTTTCCTGAAGTTCAGTTGGAGGTGAATTTGTTTTGCAGGAGAGAAGAAGCCAAGATGTGGAATTATTCATTGGAATACATGCATGCATTTGCATTGGAGGTATTGGCATGCACACACACACACACACACACGCACGCACACAAATTACCCTTGAAATGCTGGCTGATTGCATCACTGCATAAAGTCAGAGTGTTCTTATATGTCAGCTTATATGCAGTTATTGGCATGTATGGATTACTGAACGGGCCGACCGGGCACAACCCCCCCCCCCCCCCTCCCCCATGCAAAACAGCTGCAAAGAGACACAAAGAGATTCACAACAACTATGTAAAGGTGCAAAACAACCACTAAGACATTCAAAATGACTACAAAGCAAGTACAATAAGACACAAAATTACTACAGACACACAAAACGGCTACAAAGAGATACAAAATGAACACAAAAACATAATGACCACACAGAGACACAAAAACGACCACAAAGCAAATACAAAGAGAGACGAAACGACTTTAAAGAGAAGCAAAACAGCTGCAAAGAGACACAAAACCACTACAAAGAGACCAAAATGTCTAAAAAGAGACACAAAAAGATTCCCAATGACTATTAAAAGGTGCAAAACAACCACAAATCAACTCAAAGTGACAACAAAGAGTCACAAAACGACTACAGAGAGACGCAAAATGACCACAAAAACACATAGTGACCACAAAGAGACACAGAACGGCCACAAGAACACCCAAATGTTCACAAACCGATCAAATACAACAACATACAGACACAAAACAGAGAAACAAAAAGAGGCTAAACAACTATAAAGTCAGTGTGTGTTGCTCCTTGTAGGAGAGGCCCATTGTCTCATAATCCGCCCATTGTTATGTTGAATGTTCATCAGGCTGTATAATAAATTGTGCTGCAGCGCCTCCTGGTGGCTGCACCCGACAATTACAGCAAATGATGACATCAGCAGAAGAGATGAGGAAGGAGAAGGAGAGAAAGTGGAGAAAAATAGAAAGAGTTAAACAAGAGAGAGAAAATAGGCTGCAACTGAACTCAACAAACAGCACCAATGTGTTTTAATACTACAATCATCCACTACTGAGTACACGTGTAGTTCCAAAAGGGAAATCAGTTGCACTGCATCAACAGTAAAGATATTATAAACCAGACATGTTACCGTCAATACTTCACAATAGACCCAGTGAGTGAATGTCTGCTCCGTATTTTACACATCCAGTTAAAAACCTCCCATAAATGATATAATAACATTTAACTTTTAACTATAAAAAACTAAACTTTGACTTTACACACAGAAGTCTAGAATAATACAATTCTATTTCTGCATACTGGGGTCCTTAAACAGTCTTGAATTTCTTGTAGATCCAATGAGCCCAACTGTATTCATGTGTGACCTTGACCAACGTGACCTCTCTGTATAAAATGACCTTGTGGTGACCTCAAGGATAATCACATCCTCAAGAAACTTTACAGCCACAAACTAGAGACCTAGAGCATTCAGAGGATGGATGGATCAAACTAGAGACCTAGAGCATTCAGAGGATGGATGGATCAAACTAGAGACCTAGAGCATTAAGAGGATGGATGGATCAATCATATACTTCTATCATCATGTTCTAAACCCTTATACACTTTCACTAGTAATTGTAATCATTAAATTATTTTTTTATTAGTGATTTATGACTAGAACAACTTGACACACCCCCTAAAGACTCCTTTGACCCCCCTTAGAAAGACAGAAACGGGTCTATCGTGGGTCTCAGAGGGTTAAAGAGGAAACACATTGCTGTATTTTGGACGAGGAATAATCAACTGGTTTCTTTTTCTATTTCTGAGTCTTTACTTCGATATGTTGACGCTGAATTTTCACTTGAAAGTATTTTTTCCATTGTGGTTACAATACTAGTGCAGTAGGCCCCTAATGACCCACATCTATGGGGCGTATAGCGACTGATACCAGTCTCATCGGCCGAACATTCACATTGCAGGTTTTTTTCCCAGAAGACGACCCGCCTCTGCCTTTAATTGATTGGGCTTTCCTGCTCTCTGATTGGCTCGTCAAACTGCCGCTCCGCGTCCCAGCTCCTGATGAAGGAACAACAGAGAAACTCAAGTTACATTAAACCTGTCCTGTCACTCACACTGTGTTAGAGAAACTTAATCAATAAAAGCACGAAGCTGCTGCTGGATGAGGCTGAGGTCTTCCACACCAGACCGGGAGAACCATTTCTTCATGGAGCCGGTTTTGTTCGATGAGGACTGTCTAGTCTCTTGGTTGTTTTACCAGGGCTGCGTTCGAAAAGTCCAAAAATGACGTCTCTTCCTGACCACTTCACCTTGACCTCGATGGAAAATGTCATGAGGTCAAAGAAAGATGAGAAGGAGAATTCAGAAGGACTCAGGAAAAGACAGCGGTGGTGTTGAGAGAATCTGACTGCTCTTTCACTTTAAGCTCCGTCATTATGATGCGACGGCGGTGGATGTTAATGACGCAGGTCTGCTGTGATGAAACTACAATGTTCTGAAGATGGACTACAAAAGGCGCCACTTCCCAACACGCGTTGTTAAACAGCTCTTTCAGTGACAGACTGCTTCACCCGCGGTGTGTTAAAGAGAGATACCACAGGTCCTCCTGCTGCTGGAACACTTTACATCAACAGATAATACAGATCATCTGACCTAACGAGGACAACCGGTGAAAAACATCACTTCATTACCAATAAACAGGAATATAGGATAAATATTAAGTTAATAGTTGGAGTTATGGAGAAGGTGTAGGATCAGGTACTGACATGTAATATGTATTTATGTTGATTATTTGTTAATTGATTATTTTATTAGTTATTCTTGTTTTGTGTTTTACTGAGGTATTTGTTACATGTTCCAAATAAATAATTAAAAATAAAGGGAAACTAAATGGTTGTCACTGTCCACTCACATTAAACATGAATCCCAATTAGTATATGAACGTATGAAAATAATGTGCAAGATGAGCATATAGTTTGTTGTCATGAACGGCCGAATGGTGCTTCGCTTTAAATGCTGCGGCCGCAAGGAACTGTGGGATGTTATTCTCTCCTTTCCTTTGGTAAAGGATACTCCAGTGTATCCTCTGCTGAAGGAGATAAGAAAGGAAGCATTGAAGCTCCTTTCCTCAACATTTAGAGATTCAAACAGCTCTCATCACGGCTGCTACTGAGAGACTGAGAGGGTCATTTCACTCCGTTAGGAACCGTCCTGAGAGAAAAAGGACTATTGGACCGCAGCCCGGCTCTCCGTCCATGTCTCCAGCCCCTGCTCACTTCCCCCAGGTCATGTACTCTCCTCTCTCTCTCCAGATCTGACATCCTCCAACCATCCACTGGCTGCCCTCTGACTGCCCGCCCCGCCCTCCGACTCACCTGTTCCCACTTCTCTCATCAGCCCTGCTCTCCTTGCCACGTCCTCACAGTTGCTGTGTGCTTTCTAGTATCTGTTTCAATTCAGTTTTCAAAATGTTCTTTTCTCGTTCCCTCTCTCCAAAGAACGAACCCTTCAGAACTTAATGACTGCATGACCTTTGCTCTTTCACCACCTTCAGGACAAACCTTCACCTCCACTACTGGTCAGACTCTCTGAATAGACGAGTCATCATGTTGTTGGTTGGTTGTAATAAACGCTGCAGCCTCCAGAGGATGCCAGCAGCACATTAGACTGTTTGTTTCAATGCTTTAACCTGCTGCTCAGCCTGGTCGTGCTAAAAGGGGCTTGAATGACACGATACTTTGTATTTAGTGTGCAATAAGAACGTCGTTCTTGCTTTTGGAGTGTCATGTGTACACCGTGTAGTCTGTATTGACTGCAATGTGAACACATCCGTGGGAATATGCTACGCTGCTTCCCCCAGAAAAAAAGACTCAGACAGGCGAGACTTATTTCTGTCTCAGCTGGCTTCCTGACCGAGACAGCAGCTGGACGTTTGTGCCGTCACTGATATAATACATTCCTTAGCCCCGCACCCTACCCCTATTTCTACCCCTACAACACAGTCTTAGCTCTCAAACAGCCTTTTGAAACAGCGAGGACCAGACGAACTGTCCGGTAGATGAGTCATAGCGGCGATAGCGGCGCTTTGAGTGGATTGATTATCACTCTACTGTACGCGAGTCTGCTGAATGCCTCGTGTTGCAGAGATACAAAGAGCCCGCCGGTGGAGAATAGATCCGCAGACATCAGCTCAGGCCGACAGACATGAGCCGAGCGTTTTTTTTGTCCACATAATCCACCGCACAAACAGAACTGCTGGGAAATCAGGTCCCACACACACGAGGGAGATTAACACGCCGTTGACGGGCTGATGTGGTGCTGTGTCGGTACAGCGAGGTGACTTCAGGTCCTAAAACAGTGACCTCAACAAAACTCTTTATTTAAAGCATTTAGCAATACCTCCAACACTTCACAGATTCTCCTGTTTAACATGAGGTGACCATATTTTCAAACCCCCCAAACAGGGACCCTTAAGGGTACCGCACGTTCACGCACGCATTCGATACGACGTGTACAGTCGGCATATTTTGACATCAAACTCGGTGAAACAAGAGTTTATTTTGACCAAACCAGAGTTGGAGATTGTTGGAAAGACTAACGACGACGGTTTTGGTGAGTTTTATTCTGTTTGTTGAAAACTGGGATATTGGAGTGTCCAGACTCGAGACACATCGACTTGAAAACGGGACGTCTGGTCACCGTAGTTTAACAGAGAAATCTAAACTTAACAAATCCAGTTCAATTTGGTTTCAATACAAAGCAGCCGCACGAGATTTTAGTCTAAAACTGAAAAAAAAAGTTTGAATGCAGGAACTATCTGATCAAAAAGTGATGCAACACCCACTCACAGCTGGCAGTATTTAGTGTAACAGACACTAAAGTGTAATCCGGAGCAAACAGGAAACAGTTCAGCTGCACTTTGACGTTTTGTCAACAGAAAGTTTCACATATAAAGAAGAGTCAGGTCTTTTTGGTCAAATATGCACAAACTTGAGCAGATCATGTCGAACCAGGCAGAAAATCAGTGATCGAAACCTTAAAGTGTCCCAGAGAATTAGAATTTAGTTTTAAAATGTGATATTTTTAAATGCTTTGAGAGTGAAGAAATTAAATTACAATCACGTCCAGCAAATTGAGAGCTCAAAACAACACCAAACAAGGAAACTATTTGCATAGCAGGATACTCAGTGTGCAATAAGGAATTCATTTAAACTTCATTTTATCCCCAAATAATTTAAGAATAAAGAAGGAAGTCAGGTGATGTAGTATAATGGATGGGTCCAACAAACACAGGACCATCACCCAGGAAATCGCTGTTTGTGTCCCGTGCGAAACCAAAAGTCAACTTTAACTCATTTTAAATAACGTGTATAAGTTATGTAACAGACGTTCTTATTTGAACCCAAACCATGGGAAGTAGTTGCCTAAACATAACCAGGTAGTAACGTACTGAACTTACTGTCACAGTGCAAGGCCTTGAAAGAAGCTTTTATTTCAACCTCTCTGCAGACACTCGAGACGGGTACAAAAATCACATGTTGAAAACAACAAACACTCAAACACAATACAAAAAGGGTTGACCGGGAATCACGCGTCGTCTTTCCACCATCGACTTTTACCACCTTGTGTATGTCCGTGCATTTATGACACCTACTGCACACATTCACCGCATTCAATTACTGATTTATTATTATTATTATTATTATTATTATTATTATTATCGTGATGCCTCTATGGTGAAAGCACAGAAACTACGTGGTTAAAGTTGGAGAAAGACTTTCGTCAGTGTCTAAAGAAACCAACGTTGACTGTTGGTCGGACACTTAAAAAATAGATTCCCTAAAAAGTTCAGTATTATTATTGTTGACGTTATGAGGTTTGTCACTGAGGAAAAAAATACATCTGAGATTTAGAGAATAAAGTCATAATATTAGTGTATATATATATATATATATATAGTAGTATGGTAGTAGTAATTTTGTGTTATTTCTTTTTTTCTCAGAAAGTTATGATTTTATTCTCGTAGTATTCCGAATTACTTAATGTTATTACTCTGACGTCCCGCGATCCCTCTACCAGTGTTGTCTCAGACTTTTACCGGACACGTTCGATCTCCTTACTCGACGATCTCGTCCTCCTCGTCCTCAAAGTTCTCCTCGCCGTCGTTGGCGGTGGCCTCCTGGTACTGCTGGTACTCGGACACCAGGTCGTTCATGTTGCTCTCCGCCTCTGTGAACTCCATCTCGTCCATGCCCTCGCCCGTGAACCAGTGCAGGAAGGCCTTTCGGCGGAACATGGCGGAGAACTGCTCTGAGATCCGCTTGAACAGCTCCTGGATGGCCGTGCTGTTGCCGATGAAGGTGGCGGCCATCTTGAGCCCCCGGGGAGCGATGTCGCAGACGGCCACCTTGACGTTGTTGGGGATCCACTCCACGAAGTAGCTGCTGTTCTTGTTCTGGACGTTCAGCATCTGCTCGTCCACCTCCTTCATGGACATGGGCCCGCGGAAGACGCAGGCAACGGTCAGGTACCGTCCGTGGCGAGGGTCGCAGGCCGCCATCATGTTCCGGGCGTCGAACATCTGCTGGGTGAGCTCGGGGACGGTGAGCGCTCGGTACTGCTGGCTGCCCCGCGCCGTCAGAGGAGCGAACCCCGGCATGAAGAAGTGGAGTCTGGGAAAGGGCACCATGTTGACGGCCAGCTTGCGGAGGTCCGCGTTGAGCTGCCCGGGGAAACGGAGCGAGGTCGTCACGCCGCTCATGGTGGCCGACACCAGGTGGTTGAGGTCGCCGTAGGTGGGCGTCGTGAGCTTCAGCGTGCGGAAGCAGATGTCGTAAAGGGCCTCGTTGTCGATGCAGTAGGTCTCGTCTGTGTTCTCAACCAGCTGGTGGACCGACAGGGTGGCGTTGTACGGCTCCACCACGGTGTCCGACACCTGATGGGTCAACAGGAGATCCGTTTAAAGACGTGTTGGCGTGTCAGCGAGGAGGAGAGGTGAAAGAGAAACAGAGAAGTGGAGTTCAGAATAACGCTGCTTTCATGATTCACCTCAAGATAAATGATCGTCTGAGTTACAGACGTCTCTTTCCCAATGAAAGTCTAGACCAGGGCTCAGCAACCTTTACTATCTAAAGAGACACAACAATCTGTCTGGAGCCGCAAAACATGTGATCATTGTGATGAAGGTAACACAGTTTATAGTCTAAGTATATAGTATATCAGTCTAATGCAGTGAGGGCCAAAGAGACAATGTACTACGGAGTATTAGGGCCACATTGAGGGAAAACACATCTGAGATTTACACAATAAAGTCATAACTTTACGAGAAAAAAATGGTCGTAATATTACGAGAAAAAAGTCATAACTTTACGAGAAAAAAGAAAATTGTAAAATTAGTACTATTATACTACTATGTGTATATATATATATATATACACACTAATATTACGACTTTATTCTCTAAATCTCAGATGTATTCTTTTCCTCAATGTGGCCCTAATACTCCGCCGTACCGTCGTACCGTAGACCTACAACAATGATAAATGAAAATGTAAACAAAGAACAGTTATTAATAATCCACAGGGAGCCTCTGGAGAGGAGCTGAAGAGCTGCAGGTTGCTGACCGCTGGTCTAGATGGGAAAAGTCTTTTTGGGCCCAACGGCATCACGTGACGGACAAGGAGGTTGCAGTGCCGCCGTTTGTCCGCTATATACAGTTAGCATCAAGGAGCGGGGGGGTTTTGTTTCTACCCATCCAGCCCTCCATCCCTCAGTGCTGAACCCCTCCGATACCTTGGGTGAGGGCATGACGCTGAAGGTGTTCATGATCCGGTCGGGGTACTCCTCCCGGATCTTGCTGATCAGCAGGGTGCCCATGCCGGAGCCGGTGCCCCCCCCCAGGGAGTGAGTCAGCTGGAAACCCTGCAGGCAGAATTACAGCCGGAAGTTGTTTATTTCACAGCAACAACAGTGACCAGAAAGATGTCAGATACGTACAGTAGATCAGGCTTTATGATATTTATATGTAATTATTTGGTACTTTCAGTAGACGTGCATGACCTCAGACCCATGGAGCTGTAGGTTTATTCTTCATCATGACGAAACGATACCTGAGTTGTGGTCCAGATACCAAAAACTATTCCTTGTTTATACCTTACTTTGATTTTCATTCAACACGATCAGACAAAGTTCTCAAATGTTAAATATTGTCTAAATACGAGCTGCCAGACGAGAACTTTATCTAAATCAAATATCTAAAATAGATTAGAAATCTGACATTTGATACCAGCTGTCAGCAGCCTTCTTGATACTCTGCGCTACCAACATGTTTTGGTCTGCTTACGGCTGTCTGCGGTGACAATGATTGGCTCAACAGTGTGATATGTGATTTTTTTTTGTAATTTTTTTTTTTATTTTTCTTTATTTAGTGCAAGTTTGGAGCGTTATTTAACCTCCTTCATGACAAGCTAGTATGACATGGTTGGTACCTGATGGATTCATCAGGTTTTCTTCTGCCTTTCTTTCGAACATTTTCCGGACAGTTTTTTGACATTTTCAGACATTTTTCGCATATTTTTTTCGAATGTTTTTCAGCCTTTTTTTGGACATTTTTCAGCCTTTTTCAGCTTTTTTTCAGAATATTTTTGGGACATTTTTTGTACATTTTAATAATATTTTTCTGACTTTTTTTGGACATTTTCTGATTATTTTTTTCGAACATTTTTCAGACTTTATTCATACTTTTTTCTGATTTTTTTCCAACATTTTTCCAACATTTTCTGATTATTTTTTGGCCATTTTCAGACATTTTGAGGATATTTTTTTCGAACATTTTTCAGACTTTATTCTGACGTTTTTCTGACTTTTTTTCCGTCATTTTTCTGACTTGTTTTGGACATTTTCAGATTATTTTTTGGCCATTTTCAGACATTTTGAGGATATTTTTTCCAACATTTTTCTGACTTTTTTCCAACATTTTCCGACTATTTTTTGGACATTTTTCTGACTTTTTTCCGACTTTTTTTCGGAAGTTTTCAGGCTATCTTTTGGCCATTTTCAGACATTTTTCGAATCTTTTTTTCGAACATTTTTCGGACTTTATTCTGACATTTTTCAGATTTTTTTTCAGACTTTTTACCGACTTTTTATGGGAATTTATCAGATATGTTTTTCAATACCAATGGATCCTTCAGGTTTTCTAGTTTCACATGATACCAGTATCTTCACTCTGGCTTTAAAACTGAACCGCTATAACCTAAAAATCACAAGTTGCGTTAATGTGTTGAAAGAAATTAGTGGTGTTAAAATGAATTTGCGTTATTACCACAGCTCTAGTTGATGCTGATCGGATGGATTGGATCAATGTCTTTATTTATGCATCTCTACCAGTAAACCAGAGTCTTGTTGGAACATTAATGCATCGTTTTGACCAGCCAGTGTTTGACAAACTAATCAATCATGAATTTATAGTGGAGAGTTGCAGCTGTAGTTTACAGTCAGTTTGAATGAATGAATGAATCTCAGGCTCTCTCTAACAGCGCTCTATAAAAGGAGCAGTGAGTCAGATTTGGCGGCATCTAGTGGCGAGGTTGCAGAATGCCACCAACTGAAACTTCTCCAACTATGACCAAAGAACGTTTATCGCCTACAAAACGTCCGCCTACAAAAGTAAAACTAAATTATTTCTATTCTATTGTCATAATTTTAATGTCCTGTGTTGAACAATAACAATATGATGAATATTTATTTATTTATTAAACTTTTTTGCTTCCCAGAGGGAGCACAAAGTGACTACCCGCTACAACCTCCGGGAATATCAACGCGTTATTAGCGTTAACTTTGACAGCCCTCGTAAAAACGCAAAAAGCCTAAAATGCGACATGATGAATGGTTCTATTGATAAACCTTCAGAGAGATCAGGTTGACACATAAACATCTAGAAAGCATGAAGTCCTTCATCACCTGGAGACAGTCGCAGTGCTCACACTCCTTCCTCACTATGTCCAGAACCGAGTCCACCAGCTCCGCCCCCTCCGTGTAGTGACCTTTGGCCCAGTTGTTCCCGGCACCCGTTTGACCTGCAGACAACCGATCGGCACAGAGAAAAAGAACCACGTGTGAAATGTAAACTGATCGCCACGACAGATGGGAATGTGCGTGCAGACACACACTCGACTGGTGACACATTTGTCGGCGGTGGGAGGTGGGGTTGGGGGCGGGGGGGTAGACGGACAGAGCTTCTTCTACTGAGACGTCCGTTTATTTCTTATTCATTCTGTTTGTGCTGCAGATTTAAAGCTTGAAGGTTGAATCGCTGCTCCAGACGCCTGAACCAGAAGTTCAACACACCCAGGGCATCCTCTCCTTGTCTGGCTCCACTGACCCGAACAACCGAGATCACGCTACGCCAGGGGTCAGCAACCTTCACGATCAACAGAGCCATTTTAGGCAAAGAATGAATAACTGTCTATGGTACGACGGTACGACGGAGTATTAGGGCCACATTAAGGACAAAAAATAAATCTGAGATTTAGAGAATAAAGTCAGAATATTATAAAGTAGTAATTTTACATGTTATTTCCTTTCTTTCTCGTAAAGTTATGACTTTATTCTCGTAATATTACGACTTTTTTGCCAACTGAATCAGACCCTGAATAAATCTGTTGAGGAAAAGCCGGCGATTGTTACCAAAGATGAAGTTGTCTGGTCTGAAGAGTTGTCCGAAGGCTCCTGAGCGTACGCTGTCCATGGTTCCTGGCTCCAGGTCCACCAGCACGGCCCGGGGGACGTATTTATGCGCTGCACAAACAGAGAAGAGTCGTCACTTTCTGGCACCAAAATGTTTTTAACCTGTGAAACGAGACCGGTCCTCCCCAGCATCAGTTGTTTCTTTTTAAATACTTTCAGACGACTTAATGTCTACGTCTCCCTGAGCGCCCTGAGCAGCTTTTCTTTTGGTTTCAGAGGTGAAATGTGATTTAATTCCAGTAGAAACCAAAGTCAGACCATCAGCAGTCATCTCACAGGAAGTGTGCGACTCGCTCTCACGCCTCTACTGTGGTGTTGTACTTACAGGACGCCTCATTGTAGTAGACGTTGACCCTGTCCAGCTGGAGAGACGAGTCACCCACGTAGCTCCCCGCGGGGTCGATGCCGTGCTCGTCGCTGATCACTTCCCAGAACTGACCCGAGTCACCGCAGCAGCAGCAGAAAAAGAGAAGAAGAAGAAGAAGACCTGGTGACTTCCTGTCTGTACGGTGCGTTTACTGACACGCTGCTCACACCCTCTGACTCAGAGATCTGCACGACTACACACCAGAAATTATGTCTTTTTATGATTTGGGTGAACTGAGCCTTTACCTGGACCAGGGGTCAGTGACTTTTACCTCCAAAAGAGCCATAGTAGACCAAAAAAATACGTAATATTACGAGAATAGTCATAACTTCACGAGAAAAAAAAGTTTCCTTTAGTCTCATTATAACTTTGGTATTTTAATTGAATTTACTGTAAACGTATTTGTTAAAGTCCCGTATCAGATAAGACAGATTCTAAATTATTAGCGTTATAAAGCTTTATTGTACGATATGTGTATATGGTAGGATCTATATTCCTGTTAATCAGTGTTATTCCATAATGAGAGTGCTGGTTGCACTGGACTTAATGAACTTAGAGGCGACACCTCAATCCATTAACATGGAAGTAGTTTTAAAGCTTCTCATGAGTGAAACATTCAAACATATTCCACGTGGCTTTGCATCATTTTTACACAAAATGATACGAAACGTTTGTCATCTTTGGAAGCTTAAAGTTGTGTTGGTTTGGATCACGTTGTTGTGTGTCCGTACAGTCAGGACACGGCAGCAGGAGTGTTTCAGTGCAAGAACATACTTCTTTATAGGATTGTAATTTGGAAGAATGTATAATAAGAAAGCTTCAGTGATGCCAGCGAAGAATAAACTCACACATTAAATATCAGAGCTTCTACCTACCTTGGTCCCGATCTGGTTCCCACACTGTCCGGCCTGGATGTGAACTATTTCCCTCATCTTTCCTCCTGTCGGTCTCTCTCTCGAGTGCTGGTCTTGGGTTTTGTCGGTCCTCCCGCTGCCGGATGCCGGTCTGTTAAACGGGAGCTTCATCTCCTCCTCTTCCTCCTCTTCCTCCTCCTCTCGCATGCTTTCACCAGACCACGCCCTCTGAGGGGCCACCCCAGTTTGTCCCACTCAGCATAAAACCCGTCTTTGTTTTGTTTGTCCCACATAAATACTTCAATACTTCAAACTGATACACACTTGTGTGGAAATGTGTGATTCCAGAGTAGTGAACTAGTCACTTACATGTCTCTAAACTGTCCAATCAACGCCCTGAGACCCAGTGAGGGAACATGTGCCGGACATTCCCACAGAGACATGATGAAGCACGGGTCAGCTGCTGCTGAGGCCTGCAGCAGTGTCAGTTTACACAGCACTGAGAGCTGTAAAACCCTGATGACTGCTTCATCCGACAGAGAACAAGCTGTAGGAAAGAAAGTAACTCAAAGCAGACAATGAAATATAAAACATCACTCTGTACTTGGTGACCTTTGGATGAGAATGAACTGATCTATGGGGGTGTGGATCTGCAGTTAGAGACTCCTTTGTACACATTTAAAGCTGCTTCTTTAAAAATCTGTCACCACCAGGCGCCAACTTCTGAGTCTGAGAAGTTAAGCCGATCCTTAAACCTTCATCCTGTCTACCAGCCAGCAGGGGGCGACTCCTCTGGTTCTATAGAAGTCTGATAGAAAATGTGTCTACTCCTCTCTTGATTTATTACCTCAGTAAACATTATAAACATGAGTTTATGTTTCAAGTCTTCTTCAATACAGCATGATGTTCATTTAGTAGATGATGGTCCCATTTAGAGTCAGATAGACCATAAAGCAGGGGATGCTTTAGGGCGGGGCTACCTGCTGATTGACAGGTCGCTACCACGGCGTTGTCCGGTCTGGGAGTTGCAGCGTGTTTTCACTTCATCAAAGTTAATTATATGACGACAGCCAAAAACCAAGATGGCAACGAGCTAAAACCAAGATGTGACGGACAAAATGCCGAACTCGAGGCTCCAAAACAGCAGTCCATAAACCAACGGGTGACGTCGCGGTGACTCCGTCCACTTCTTATAAACAGTCTGTGGTTACATCTTGTGTTCTGGAAATGGACATTAAATCTAAAGCGTGAGATCTTCGGGTTTTTAGATACTTGCAGATTTAGATAACGTAAAAAAAGCACATCTTTATTCATATGTTCGATTTACAGTCAGATTTTAATCACATTCGCAGCTCCCAACTTTTTCTCTTGGTATTAAATATGAACTCTCAAAAAACATCCAGAAAACAATGTGACACAGTGTAACACACGATATAGACATTTAGAGCGTTCAGACATGCTCAGACGAAGAGGAAGAGGAAGAGGAAGATCATTCAGATAAAAACAGAGTGGCCATTTAAAAGCTTACATTTAGTCTCATACACACATACTGATGATTCAGCTGGTCGCTGGAGGGGATTTATACACTCAGTCCCACTTTGGCAGAAAGCTGGATTACCACACACACACTAGCAGTCGTCCTCTCTGGTGAACTGCAGTAATGATGAAGATATGCAGAGCAGCAGCTGGCCGGTCAATCTGGTCAGGTAGGTGAGGCAGCGCAGCAGCGACCTGACAGGAAGACACACAAGCTGTCTTCAGATTCAGAGATTTCAGAAAGACACCAGTAAGACATCAAAGTACCTGAACTGGGAGGTTTAGCCAAGATGTTGTTGCGTCTATTGGATGGACTCAAACAGCCTGGTATCAACAAATGGCATGTGAATAACACGCCAATTTTGTGTGTTATAAATACGCATTTATTGCTTTTTCGCAAGTCATTTCATGCTGTGGCATTATTAGACGCCTAAGTGTCACCTAAGTGTACGCTGTATTTAGAATATTTTCACGTCTTTACCTCGCCGTCAGACGGCCTTTTCTGACGGGGAACTGAAGCCGCCATATCTCTCTCTTCAAAGCCACCAGACTCCATTCATAAAAACAGTGATTTTCCCTCTCAGAACAGAGTTGCTGCTCTAACGCTGCATCGAGGGTAACATTTTAAAAGATCACTGTTTTTGTCCATGCAGTCTGGTGGCCTTCAAAACACCCAAACTATCCCTTTAAGGATTGCCGCTCTAAGTACAGTACTTGAGTTCATGTACTTACTTCCCACCAACACACGGCACACATTTGATAAGAATCAAGTAAAGTGAAAAAGGTCAGAATGCAGACTGAACATGATCAGACTTGTGTTGCAGCTCCCTCAGATCACCAGCAGAGGTCAGCAGAGGTCAACTCACTTCAGGATGTGTTTCATGTTGGTGCATCTGAAGTCGTAAGAGAGCGTGTACATCTCGCACAGAGTGGCCTTGATGGCGAGGCAGCACAGGAAGTCTTTAGGGTGCAGCTTGTAGAGGTCAAAGGTCAGTTTAGCGATCCCATTCCTCTTTGGCTGACGGAAGCTCGGGAAGATCTGAAACGAATAGTCAACAGAAACCTGGATGTGATGCCTGGATCTACTGCCTCACTTAACAGAAACTAAAAGACATCAGCTATAAAATCCTCCAGAACGTTCCTTATGACGAATCCAAACACGCACAGGCCATGTTTCAGTCTGCAGGGTCTCCTCAAACCAGTACAGCAAGAAGAACTGGAGAAAGTACGAGTTAGAACATGAACCTTTTAAACATCCAGCTGACTCTCAGAGAGGGACACCATGTGGGGAAAGAAATGACACCTGATAGTGTTGAAACTACAAATAACGTTTTTAATATTTAAAATTAATAATTTGATTTAAGAGGAATGGAAGCTACACTTATAAAAGGTTTTAAATGAACAAAACACAAGATGGCAACGGGCAAAAACAAAGATGGAGACGCTTAAAAACGTAGATGGCGATTACCAGAAACCAAGATGGCGACAGACAGAAATGTAGATGGCTCTGCGACCTCCGACTGCCCTTCTAGTTCTGTATTTTATGGTGATGCTCACCTTGTTCTGCATCCATATCTCTCCCTTCTCCAGCACCATCAGCGGCGTGTTGTTGGGCAGAGACTGGAAGAACTCCTCGGAGTCCACCAGCGTCCCGTCGTCCTCCAGGACCAGAATCGGGAAGTGGCAGGACAACGCGAACACCCTCGCCGCCTGAGACGCAACACAAAGGAAGCCGATCCCTGAACCGCACCATAATCCAAGTACAGCGAACGATTCCATCTGGACCAAGAATCTGTCAGACATCAGCTCAAAAACAGCCTCTCAACGTGTGTGGATATGAATTTCATGATAACATCACAGTGTGACCTTCACCTGCTCCAGCAGCTCGTCCAGAGAGGACGCCACCAGACTCCGCCGCCGCCTCCGGCTCTGGGTGCACACCTTAAAACAGCGAGGCTGAGCCGAGGGCAGGATGTGTCGAGAGATGGTGGTCCGGACTGTTGATACAGACCTGCCAGGTTATTAAAACATGAACACATTATATATCAAACTACGAGGTCACTGGCTGCAGAAAAATAAAATAATAACAATAAAATATTATAAAAATTACAAATGAAATAAAATAAAATAAGTGATTAATAAAATAATAATAAAATATAATAAAACTATAAAATTGATTACAATAAAATAGGTGATTAATAAAATATCAATGAAATATAATATATTTTAACAACTTAAATACAATAAAATAATAACAATAAAATAGAATACAATTTTAAAAATGAATTACAATAAAATAGGTGATTAATAAAATAACAATAAAATAGAATCAAATTATATAACTTAAATAAAATAAAATAATAACGATAAAATATAGTAAAAATATACAAACTGAATACAGTAAAATAAGTGATAAATAAAATAACAAAATATAATATATTTTTAAAATTTAAATACAATTAAATAATAACAATAAAAAATATAAATATAAATTAATAATAAATACAGAAAATTCTAACAAAATTTAGTGTATGTTCAGAGCGTTATTTAGCGTCCTTCACGACAAGCTAGTATGACATGGTTGGTACTGGTAGACCTACTTCTTCCACCACTGGGCGCCAGTATCATTTTGATGATACTTCTATACTTTTACTTTGTCTAGGCCATTTGTCAGAAAAATCAGTGTTAAATCAAAGGGCCACTGGTGCACCATGGGTATGTGGTATACGCAGGTAAAACAGTCTATTGTCCATGAAAGGTTTCTGAGTTTCTTATGATTTATTTCTCCACAAACAAGCAAGCAAATGAAAGAACAAAGAAATAATCTCTTTTCAGGTGCATGCTGGTCCTGTACCTATACCTACTAATAAAACAATAATAATAATAATAATAATAATTAAACCAAACAAATAACTACCAAATAAAACACGAGCAAAATCTAATCTAAATAAAGCAAACATCTAGAATAATCAATCCAACAACACTTCTCAGCAGACAAAGCAACACATAAGTAACTCCCACAGTACACTTAATATCTGACTAAATATACTTGTATGTTTACATTATAGTTCTGCTACTTTTGCTTCAATAAATGACCTGCATAATTCCAACCACTGTGTACTGCCCGGGACAGACCAAAGCACACCTCACGCACACACAATGACCTTTACGCACAGCCGGTTGGTTTGATGGACTCATTGTGCCAAATTACGCACGGCGCTCATCTAATCCTCCGATTCGAGAAGATTCGAGAAGATTTGAGAGTCGGACTTCGACTCTTAGGACACATTTGGTTCACCCACCTCACCAGAGTCTCCGGCAGCAGAGTTCTGGCGTATCTCACTCCTGATTGGATGGACAGCGGCGCCATTGTGATGACAATTAATCAATCAATCAATCAATCAATCAGTCAGTCAATCAGTCAATCAGTCAGTCAGTCAGTCAGTCAGTCAATAACAAAGAAGAAAGATCAATAATCCTGTTCAGGAGCAGCTGGTGTGGCTCTACAGTCTGATCACAGCTGGATAAAAACGACTCAATATATAAACCATGACGAGCTGTGATTGGTCGCTGATCACAGCTGAGAACCAATAGGACTGAAGAGCTTTATTCATCAAGAGCATGTACAATTCAAATAAATAAGCACAAAGTAAAAAGTACAATATCTCCCTCTGAGGTGGAGATGAGTAGAAGAAGAGAGTAGCAGAAAATAGAAATACTAAGTATATCAATCAATCAATCAAACTTTATTGATAAGGCACCTTTGATACAGGTTAGTGCAGTTCAAAGAGCTTTTGAAAATTGAATATAATTATACAACTTAAATACAATAAAATAATAAATATAAAATAGAATAAAATTATACAACTTAAATACAATAAAATAATAACAATAAAATAGAATAAAATACAAATCCAATTCAATAAAATGAATGATTTATAAAATACCAATAAAATAGAATAAAATTATAGAACTTAAATACAATAGAATAACAACAATAAAATATATTAAAATTATACAACTTAAATACAATAAAATAAGTTAATAAGATAATAACATTCTTAATCAAAGGCCTGGCTGAATAGGGAGGTTTCAGCTTCCAGCAGCTCTCAGCTCCTCAGTCAGACTGTTCCAGCGGCTCGGAGGTTAATAGCCAAAAGCTGCCTCACCAAAGGTTTTATTCCTGTATTTCTGTAAATGTACTGGCGTTAACCTCTAAAGAATACCTAAAGAGCAGTCTGATGCAGCAGACGAGCTTCATCTCTAACAGAGTTATGAGTTTCAGTTCTACGTGTATTGAATGAAATGAACAGTTTGTCATAAATCCCCTCACTCTGCGCTGCAGGCAACAGCCTTTAAACTGGTCCAGAGAGTTAAGAAGCAGCTGGCATTCTTTTGTTTCACATTAAATGAGCTTGGCGAGATTATAGCAAGAACATTTTAATTTGGTTAACAAATAATAATCAAGTCCTTATATGTAACACCCTGCAAGGAAAGGTCATCCAGAGAAAGTGGATTGGTTTGATCCAGATTGACTTACACAAACAAGACCATCATTATTTCCTCTTTTGATGGAGCTAGGCTAACAGTTTCCCCCTGCTTCCAGTCTTTGTGCTAAGCTAAGCAATACAGAGTCATAGCAGTGCCATAATAAAGAATACATCTGTCAATAAATAAGAAAATAAATGTGGAAATATATGGAAGAATAAATCAAAGATTATAATAGTAAATAAAAAAATGTAAATATAAAGAAAAAAAATTATGAATAAATGTGGAAATATAAAGACATTATAAGCATTAATGTTCACATTAATTTGTTCATTTCTTTATGTATATATTCATTTATGTATTTTTCTAATATATTTTTATTATTTTTTTTGAGCTGAAAGTGCTTTATAATGTCTCACATTCAAACACATACACAAACTACGGAGTCATAACAGTGCCATAATGAAGAATAAATCTGTAAGAGAATATGTTCACTATTAATGTTCACTATTAATGTTCACAATTAATGTTCACTGTTAATGTTCACTGTTAATGTTCACTATTAATGTTCAAGCAGGTTAGTTTTTACCTCTAAATCTTCTGTGGACGACCACTTGATGGCTGCAGTGGTTGATGAGCAACAAGCTGAGCTCAGGTCAACTTTAAACTAAGGATGCATCCATACCGAGACCAGTATCGGGTACCGGGTACGATACTGTGCTCATGTACTCGTACTCATAAAGCTACGCCGATACAACAGCACCCGATTCCAATTTACGGCAACATGACATTAAATTACAAGATTAATACCTTGTGTGCAGGGTGCAGGGCTGCTGAGGTTGAAGTGCCGTCCAGTAGGCTTGCTGCGGTAGTCGATGTTACCGGTGTTACACGGTGGTCGGGCACAAACCGATTATATTACTTACCTATCGTCACTTAGCTTTTGTTTATAGAAATAAAACCCATTTAGTTCATTTTTGCATATCTGCGCCGTGTTATCAACACATAGTCGGTCGACGGACGCTACAAACTGAAAGTGTCTGAACCGTACGGAGGCTCAGCTCAGAGCAGCAGGAGTCAGATTTCACACACAGGACCAGAGAGAGTTGACAGACAAGACGATGGAGGAGGATTTGTTGTCAAAGTGAAAAGCAAAAGCGCCTATTTAGTAATATTTCAGGTCGGGCAACTGGCTGATTGTATTTACTGGCTCGGCGCCATCGGGCTATCAGTATTGTTGGACCCTGATCGTTGCTCAGCTGATGGAACATTCGTTCAAGATAGGAAAACCCACACAGCCAGCTTTAATAAGCTGTTAACTACGTTAGCTGTCAACTAACTACACTCAGTAAGATAACTATGTTTAATTTGTTTTTAGCTACAATATCCCCCAGCTAACTACACTAACCAAAATAACCTGGTTCAAATACTGTTCATTGAATTAACAACTACCAAATACTGTTTAGTATTTAAAAACCGTTGTCCCTAACATAGTTACTTTTTGAATGAGATATAAACATTTAAACGTTATAGTGCATGATCATCTTCTCAGTCAGGCTAGTCTTTATCTGTTGAGACTGTTTCTTTAGTCAATCTGACACTTGATAGTGTGACACGAAAATAAGACTTGCAACTCATTTTTTATGTGTGCAACAGAAGGAATCATTTTTCTTCCAGGCTGAATAATCTTCATTAAAGCTGCTGTAAGAAAACAAGCAGAGACTTAAAGAGAAGTGACCAGGTGGAGCGCTGGCTGGTTTTATTATACTGTATACCGTGTGTGTGTGTGTGTGTGTGTGTGTGAGAGTGTGTGTGCGTGTGTGTGTGTTAGAGAGAGAGGTTGTGTGTTACTTCCTCTTCTCTCAGTCTTACCTGTGTCTCTTGTACTAACTTGTTTCCTCTTCATGTTCACAGTCAGTGTTCCTGTTTAACCTCTCAGGCTGACTTCAGATCAGAAGATGAGTGACTGTGTGGAGGAAGAGGAGGACGGAGCAGAGTCTCTAGTCTCTGGCTGTCTGTCTCTGAAGAATGATCAGTCTAAAGATGATCCTCTGACCTTCAGTGATGAAGCTGGACCCTCAGAGTCAAAGTAAGAGAGCTGCTACTAACTCATTTATAGGACTCATTTTCACTTTCCTCCACCAAAACTGTTTTCTGTTGATTTTGTGATTCTATTTTAAAACTTCTACTAAAATGTATTTGCTAACTGAAGTTGAACAAACTTTTCGTGACAGAAAGAGAATTAAAGCCACCCCCCCATCCTGTTTTTTATTAACGCTCTTCCTCAAACAGAGAATGGGGGTGTGGTTAATAGTCAGACGTCATTCATCACCACGGCAACCAGATGGCATCGTTGTTCAACCCAGTTTAGATGAATTTCTGTTTATCAGACCACAAATGAGACCAGAATTACCTCAACAACACCGACTCTCTCTCACTCGCTCTCTTCTTCACCGTCTGGGAAGATACTGAATGATTGAAAAACTAAATGATGCCAATGCCATGATTTTGTTGATTGTGCGTTTGTATATTACATTTCTACTAAAATGTGTTTACTAACTGAAGTTTAACACACTTTTCATAACAGAAAGAGAATTCATTTGTGCATTCTTCCTCTTCGTATCTGTGACAGCTGTCAGTCACCCAGAACAGCTGTAATCTAAACAAACTAATACAGACTGTTAAATTTAAACATGCACTATCTGGCGCACTTTACACTTACTTTACACTATACATCCTACATACCACTTTATTGCTGACTGCACATATGTACATATTACATTTATTTATTTATTGTACATACTACATTTATTTATTGACGGACTGTACACACTATGTTCACCCATTCACTCTGTATCTTTTATATCTCTATTATTGTCTTTATCATTTTTGTATACCTTTACCTCTCCTGTGATTCACTCTGTTTGCTGATGTTGCTGCTTTGACACCTGAATTTCCCTCCGGGGATTAATAAAGGTCCATCTTATCTTATCTTATCTTAAACCACATGATTGACAGTAGCAGTAGTTTGTGTGTTCAGAGCTACTGAAATGTCTTTGTCCTCACAGAATGAATCAAGGATTCATGTGAATAAAATCATCTTGGTGTTTTCAGAGTTCAGTCCAGACCGAGAGCAGAGTCTCCAGTACCCAGCTGTCTGTCTATGGAGAGAGACGGGTCTAAAGAGGATCCTCCAGACTTCAGTAATGAAGCTGGACCCTCAGAGTCAAAGTAAGAGACTGTTTTTACTGTAAGCTGACCTGATGGACGATGAAGCATTGAGACTAAAAGATTTATATTCCTGATGCAGAACTATAAATGCAGATACTGTTTCAACCTGAGATGGATTAAACACAAACACACAAACTACTGATGGTATTTCTGTAGCAAAACACCTGAAAACCTCCATTTCACAATTTATCATCAATTTAAATCATGTTTTCATTCAGATCCACTGCAACAGGAAATAAACTGGACACATCTGGAATGTTTACGTTCACAGCTGTGAAATGGTCTAAAGATCTGTGACTATTCAACATCTGGAAGAATGAGCTTCAAATGTGTAATTCAGTTTCTCATGTTGGTCCTCTAAATACGTTGTTGGTTTGACTCCTCCTAGAATCAGCTGTTAGGACCTACTGGGTGTCGTCTTGAATCAGTGCACATCAGAACTGTGCAACATGTGGTGAAAAAGCATCTGTAGAAAGTATTTGCTCACCTTGATCATAATATGTTGATGGTTTGAGTTTGTTCTTTCACTACATGTGTAAAATATGGTGAAGGAAAAATCTATTCAAAGGTCCACTTACTAATGATCCAGAGCTTTCAGTTGAAAGCTCTGGATCATTATTATGTGGACCTTTGAGTTTAGATTCTCTGCACCACATCTTGTTTCTGAAGGTCAAGAACAAACATCTCTGGTGTTAAACTATCTGCTGACATGAAATGGTCAGATGAAGATTTGTACCACTTCTGTTTTTAGAATATTTGACTTCATGTCTTCATTTGATAGTTGACAGTAGAAAGTGGCAGAAAACATATTGACATTAAAAAGTAACAGCAAGGACATCAGAGTTACCTGCTGTGTGTCTCAGACTGCTGGTCACCTCAATATTTAGACCACTTCTAACCTCAGTTCAAACCTAACTAACTCAAGCTAAGCTGCCCAAAGTGACTGTGAATCAGTAAAGGACACAATCAGCTCTCTTTAATGGAGGACCTTTACTGAGAAGTAGCTGCAGAAAATGATGAGTTTGTATTAAAGGGCAACAACGGACATTTTTAAAACATTGATATTATTCTGGAGGCTAAATAACATGATGGAAACAATACTGTAACTTGCTCATGTACGCTCATATTGAGAGGAAACCACGAGGTGGCAGCGTCATGACGGTAAACAGTAACTGACTGTCAGTGTGATATGAACGGAGAATAGAATCTCAACAACATTTGCAATATAAATAAACATGCTGTCACTTCTTGAATCTATTTTATGTGTTAACAATAAACACTTATGAAACAGGGAAACTGTGTCAGACCTTTCTGACTTCTTCAGTCTTCCAGTAATTATAGTTTATGCAGGTGTTGTCCACTGAAACGGAGAGATCATGACAGGATTTCAGCACATGTTGTGACGTCATCCTGCAGCTAGTGACCATGCTAGCAACAGACACAGCATATTGGCAGCTAGCTAGTTAGACGGTAAAATAACGCTATCTATAACTAATTCCATAAATACAGTCCGAGACTATTGTTGACCACGTAGAGCACGGATGGGAATAGTCCAGATACCTTCCTGGTGTGCTGTTTTCTGTCATGATCTCTCCGTTTCAGTGGACAACACTTGTATAAACTATAACTACTGTTAAACAAAAGAAGTCAGAAAGGTCTGACACAGTTTCCCTGTTTCATAAGTGTTTATTGTTAACACATAAAATAGATTCAGAAAATAAAAGCATCACTGACAGGCAGTCACTGTTTACCGTGATGACGCTGCCACCTTGTGGTTTCCTCTCAGTATGTGAGCAAGTTGCAGTTCTTTTATGTAGATATATAGTTATTTAGCCTTAATATTAATGTTTTAAAAATGTCCGTTGTTCCTCTTTAATAAACAAACTTCAGCCAGATCACTAAATGTTCAATAAGACAGTCAGATCGGAAAAGCAGCTAATTCTTGTTTATTAAAGCAGGAGAGTTCAAATAAAGGAACATTTCCATCACAGACTGAATGCTGAATTCAAACAGAAGAGTAGCAACACTTTAACTCTTCTCTGTGACCATCTGAGCTTCAGTGTCGGCCAAGTCTGGATATTCTTCAGCAGCCATCAACAAATGATTTTAGTAATAAAGTAATGTCTCCACAGAGAGAAGAAGAGGAGTCATGCTTCTGTGGAGGAGCTGATGTCCAGATCCAGAACAAGACCTGGACCTCAGACAGACAGTCAGACCAGAACAAGACCTGGACCTCAGACAGCCAGTCAGACCAGCACTGTCCAAAGTAAGACTGTAGATCTGTCTGCTGATGTCTTCATGTCTGGAAACAGGACTTGTTGTTTTAATACACTGACTATTGTTGTAACAACCGTTTCAGATCTGCTCCACCAGACATATCTGCTCTGCATCACTTCCTTTCTGAATCTGAACCCAAAAGAAATAATGATATATGTTTATGTTTTGTTTTTATGATAGCTCTCCGTCTTTGCATTAACAATCAGAATGCTGTTTGTTCTCCATCTGCATAGATGAAGATGGAGAACTATTAAACTGTGTGTGAAGCAACAACATCACTGTTCTATCACAGACAGACAGTCACACTGACTAACAGCCAGACAGCAGCCTGAGACACAACAAGAGCCACAGACTTTGAACAACAGCCCATATTAGCTTTCCTGCTAAAGTCTCCTTCTCTAACTTACAAACACACGTCTGGTCCTGCAGAGCGACACGTTGAACAAGAGACCAAACAAACACCCACTGAGGAAAGCTGCACTGCTAACATCAGTTTTCAGGCTACAGAAGAGAGCTGATTAGCTCATCAGTTGAATCACATTAAACATCTTAAAAAGTGTTATGATATAATATCTAATATCAACATTGGTTAGTTTAGATGTTTAACAGGGTCCTGTCACTTCAGTTCGTCTGCTAACAAAACACTGTCTGCTCTCAGCTGGTAAGTTTCAGATTTCAGCTCATTTGTTTACTTTGTCTTTTCCTGTTTTCTGTGCTGCGTTGTGCCAAATCATGAATACATGCACTTCTACTGCAGGACAAACTGAGCTGAGCTGTAGTCACATCAGAGGTTTGTTCATTTACTGCTGAAAACTCAACATTTACTTCTGCTTCTCATAATAGTCCTCCACCAGCGGGGGGCTTTTATTTTGAAGCAGCTAAAGGAAACGCAGTGTATTGGTCAGCGAGATCCACGGTTCTTTGTTAGAGGTGCTATTCAGTAAATACTACACAACAAGACATGAAGATATTCTGCATTATTTGATGAGTTTTAAATGTTACAGGGCGGTAGGAACAGCCACAGTGAGCTGTTTAGATGAAGAGCTGCTGGCGAGCAGCTGAGGCTCCGCCTCCTCTGCTGTCAATCAAACATGTACACCAACACACAGTCAGAGGCTGAGAGGAAAAGGAGCATTTATGATGCTTCTCTTTAAAAATAATAACTATTAACAATAAATGTAAAATCACATTGACGTAGTTTTGACTTCAAGAAGGGAAGATGACTTTATAACCTTTACTTCTTTATATGTTCTTATATTGATTATTTTCATATTGGCAATGGAAATGATAAGTTTCTGTGTTTTGTCTCAAACTTGTTTCTCTCTTTCAGCAGATAGAGGTCTGCAGGAGGCTGTAGATGAACATAAGATCAGTCTGAAGGAGAGATGTGAATGTGTGACTGAAGGAACTGATGAAACAGGAAGTGGAACCCTCCTCAACAGGATCTACACTGAGCTCTACATCACAGAGGGACAGAGTGAAGAGGTTAATACCCAACATGAGGTGAGGCAGCTTGAGACAGCGTCCAAGAAGAACACCCTCCATGACGCTCCAATTGAGTGCCAGGACATCTTTAAAGCCTTACCTGACCAACAGGGACACATCAGAGTCGTTCTGACGAACGGCGTCGCTGGCGTTGGAAAAACCTTCTCAGTGCAGAAGTTCACTCTGGACTGGGCAGAGGGCTTGGAGAACCAAGATGTCAGTCTGGTGGTTCTGCTTTCGTTCAGGGAGCTGAACTTGATCAGAGATGAGCAGTACAGTCTTCTCATGCTGCTCCATGTTTTCCATCCAACATTACAGAAGGTCACAGCAGAGAAGCTCGCTGTCTGTAAAGTTCTGTTCATCTTTGACGGCCTGGATGAAAGCAGGTTTTCACTGGATTTCAAGAACAACGAGGTTGTGTCTGATGTCACCCAGAAGTCATCAGTCAACGTGCTGTTGACAAACCTCATCCAGGGGAATCTGCTTCCCTCAGCTCTCGTCTGGATAACTTCCCGACCTGCAGCAGCCAATCAGATCCCTCCTGCATGTGTTGACAGGGTAACAGAAGTACGAGGCTTCACTGACGCCCAGAAGGAGGAGTACTTCAGGAGGAGAGTCAGTGATGAAGAGCTGTCCAGCAGAATCATCTCACACATCAAGACATCCAGGAGCCTCCACATCATGTGTCTAATCCCAGTCTTCTGCTGGATCACTGCTACAGTTCTGGACCACATGTTGACTACAGACCAGAGAGGAGAGCTGCCCAAGACCCTGACTGACCTGTTCTCACACTTCCTGGTGGTTCAGACAAAGAGGAAGAAGCAGAAGTACGGTAAGGGACATGAGACGAGTCCACAGGAGCTGACGGAGGCTGACAGGAAAGTTCTTCTGAAGCTGGGGAGGCTGGCATTTGAACATCTGGAGAAAGGAGACATCATGTTCTACCAAGAAGACCTGGAGCGGTGTGGTCTGGATGTCACAGAGGCCTCGGTGTACTCAGGAGTTTGTACAGAGATCTTCAAAAGAGAGAGTGTGATCTTCCAGAAAACAGTCTACAGCTTTGTTCACCTGAGCATTCAGGAGTTTCTGGCTGCAGTCTACATGTTCCACTGTTACACAAACAGCAACACAGAGGTACTGAAGGACTTCCTGGTAGAAGACAAGCACAGAGAGTCAAACCCAAAGTCTCTTCTCAAGAACATCTCTAAGTATTTTGGAAGCAGTGCTAGTCGTGGCCCATCTCTGGATGTCTTCCTGAGGAGAGCCATGATGAAATCCCTTGAAAGTAAAAATGGCCACCTGGACCTGTTTGTTCGCTTCCTTCATGGCCTCTCTCTGGAGTCCAACCAGAAGCTCTTAGGAGGTCTGCTGGGTCAGACAGACAACAGTCCAGAAATCATCCAGAGAATCATCAACAACCTGAAGAAGATGAACAGAGATAAAACCTCTCCTGACAGAAGCATCAACATCTTCCACTGTCTGACGGAGATGAACGACCACTCGGTACATCAGGAGATCCAAGAGTTCCTGAAGTCAGAGAACAGATCAGAGAAGAAACTCTCTGAGATCCACTGCTCAGCTCTGGCCTACATGCTGCAGATGTCAGAGGAGGTTCTGGATGAGTTGGACCTGGAGAAATACAAGACAACACGAGAGGGACGACTGAGACTGATTCCAGCTGTGAGGAACTGCAGAAAAGCTGAGTAAGTCCAGATGTGATTAACTTTATAGATCAGAGTAGATTAGTAGTTTAGTTCTTCAAATATACACACTATAAATTATTCTTAAAATATAATATTCTTATAAGTGTTCCACGTGAGTTAAAATGTTTCAGTAGGTTGTGTTTCTAGCTGTCAAGTTAATGAATGAGTTTTAGTTTTCTTTGAGACCAGCTTGAAACCAACATAATATCATAATATTCCGTTAATCACGTTGTCATATTGCTTATTTGTAATGCAATACAGGCTGGATTTAGCATTAGCCACCGTAAACTACTGATCATACGAGACAAAGATAGTCGTTGTAAAACCCCTGAGTGTGTTGAATCGAGCAATGGTGCATTTTAATGCTCATGAATTCAAGCTGTGTTCCATCATCTTGTTTTTAAGTCTTTACTTTTATTCTGTTGCTCACAGAAGGAAACTCAGGTGTTTCTCTCTCTTGTTGCTGTAGAGAAGAGTAGTAGCAGGAAATACACAGCTTCCACCAATAACAGCGGTCTGATGAATATATAACAGCAGAATGGTAGAATTCAGACTTTTTAACAGATCTTATACACACCAAAGATAAGTGTTGTGTTTTTAATGCTGATACACTGATAACATCTTTCTGATGACATTACGTTGAAAATAATACAACCTTATTGGTTCTTTAATTGCGTTTGTGAGCTGAATACGTTTAATGCTCAGAAAAGAGTGTTAATGACAAAACGCCATGCAGTCATCAAAATATCTAATTATATGAATGTTTAATTATGTACAGGTCTGATATTATTACACGATCTGTTTCATTTCTCTACCGTTTGGCAGCAGTCACTGAATTTTCCCATTTATGGACGTGAACCTGACAGCAGCAGGTAGCTAGCAAAGAGAGGTCATCTTTCTCAACCGTGTTATTATCACTTATTCACAGAGTTTTATGCTAACTTTGTGGAGACAGACCTGGGATCAGATCTCACTGACAGACTGGACGTTATGGAAGCCTCAATGTAACTACATGTTCTCACTCTTCATCTACAAGATTAAAGAAAAACAAAGATTAAAAGTCTGCAGGTTTGACAGAGAATGATGAGAATTATTGTTTCATGTCAGACAGTGAGATAAGATCAGCTGAACCACTGATGTGAGGAGCAAATGTTAATCAAAGAAGTATATATCAAACTGTTTAGTCATCAAATGCATGAAGTTAATATAAACTATCCTCTTTCTTAATAACATATTTTGTCATTTTTGTGTCATCACAGACTTTCTATCTGTGGACTCTCAGATACTCACTGTGAAGTTGTGGCCTCAGCTCTGAAGTCCAACCCATCCCATCTGAGAGAGCTGGACCTGAGTAGAAACTACAGACTGGAGGATTCAGGTGTTAAGCTGCTGTCTACTGGACTGGAGAGTCCAAATTGTAGACTGGAGACTCTGAGGTCAGTTCACTGATTGTAGCTTATATAGTTTGTACACACACTCTCTTTGCACTGGCTCTGCTCCAGATGGCTCTAGAGAGGGACTTTAACGTAACTCTCCAACACGCTTAGCACACAGGAGAGGCTTCAGTTTGGTCACAATCTCCTCACCTCACCGTTAGACACCGCCAGATCCTACACTCTGGACCTTTAACCACAGACCTTATTTCAGGCTTTCTAACTAAAAACCCATTGACCTCCAGACGAGGGAACAGGAAGTGCTAAAATGCTGACTCATCTCTGGGCTTTAGGACTCATTCCTGTAGCTCTCTATTTGAACATGTCTAAAGGTGCAGCACTCTTCAACAAACACGTATTGCACCAACTTAAAGACACATAAGTGATGATTATGAACGACACCATCAAATTAGAGGTTTCTATTGTTCTAAGTTATTCCCACATTCTTTTTGACAGCAGATCTAACTGTGCTCTGTTTTCATGTCAGCATTGTCTAATTATTTGAAGCCATAGACATTTAGATTACAACAACAACCAAATAAATATTCTGCATCAGAAACATCTTTGCAGGTTCATATTTTTTTCAAGTCTATCTGAATACAATACTCACATGTTCATATGTACATTCAAAGAGTTATTGATGTCTGTCATCATTCCTTCTGTCTGTGAAGCAATCCCCGTTTAACCTGAGTGTTACGAGATGAGGACTAAATCCACAGTCTTCTTCTGTGTAAAATGACCTGCAACGTTGATCTTAAACTAATCGGAGGCTTCAGCAGTCTGAGTTAGACGTATTTAGGGCTGGGTGACTTGGACAAAATCAAATATCACAATATTTTTGACCAAATACTTCGATATCGATATTGTAGGATTGACCATTGGTGCTTTCACAAAATATTTACACAATGAGATTTCTGATAAATAATCATCAGTAATGTGGATCTCATGACTAAGTGTAAATGACAAATAATAGAACAGCTAGAACAGTCTGGTAAATTCAGAATATTACATCACTTTACTGTAATGTAGCCTTTAAAACCAGGAAAAGACGAAACTTATTCCATATCACAATATCACAATATCAAAAATCTAAGAGGATATCTCGTCTCATATCACGATATTGATATAATATAGATGTATTGCCCAGCCTTTGTATGTATCCAGTCAGTATGTTGTGTTTGACAGTTTCCTTGTTGAGCTGCAGGAGGATTAGTAACTCAAAGAGGGAAGTTGGTACTAAAGAGTAACTTCGGTAAACACTCACTTGATTTGTCGGACTCAGACTGCTGAATCTTCATATTAGTTTCAGTTAAACTTCTGAAGTCATTTCTTACAGTGTAGTTGTGTTATGAAGGGACCACTTCACAGGAAGAATGATTACTGCCACCAATAACTATTTTAATGTACATATGACATGTGGCTGTTGTTTACAGACACACTTGAACAAATGTGGACCTTTTCTGTAAATGACATAAACCTGCTAAGCTCCCAGATACAGTGAGAAGAAGGCCATGTAATAAATGAAGTAATGAAGTCCAACAAGTCTGATTTAATATTGATCCTCTAATTCCAGACTTCACAGAGATCAGCAGCATGTTATTGATGTGTGTTGACATGAACAGGTGTATGAATGTTGTGGTGACATCTGGATGATGTCTGTAGAAGGCTGACATTATGATGATCCACAATAACACAATGACAAAGTCACTCTACTCATTTTAGGGAAAAGATCATTGATTAGGACATAGTGATGTTGAGCTACACATTTAAAACCTGAACACATCTGACTGGATTATAAAGTGATTTTTATCTTCATCATTTATTATTTATTCAGATTGAGGGGCTGCAGGTTGTCAGAGATCAGCTGTGCTTCTCTGATCTCAGCTCTGAAGTCCAACCCCTCCCATCTGAGAGAGCTGGAGCTGAGTGACAACGAGCTGCAGGATTCAGGAGTGAAGCTGCTTTGTGGTTTTCTGGAGAGTCCAAACTGTAGACTGGAGACTCTGAGGTCAGACACCATTTTTTACTTGTGTACTGAGATTAATATGATGTGAAAGTTGTGGTGACACTAAACTGTAGACATCAGGCTGATATTATACTGATCCATACTGAGTATCTTAATGCTAAAGTCCATTTTCTTCTTCAGTGGTTTAGTCCATAGACTGTGGCAGAGCTATGATGAGCTACAGATTTAAAACCTTCATAAATCACAACACCTGAGTTCCATCATGTTAAAATAAATTATAAAAAATACATAAATATAAAGAATAAATAAATAATCTCTATTTCAGCTATCAGACAATAACAAATATATTCACTATTTGTCTTTTCTATACATTTTATGAAGCTATATGAGGCTTTTACTGACTGAAGAGTTAAAACTGAAGATGCTTTGATTTTTTGACTCCACTATTCCTAAAATATATATGTTGTTGATGTCGTATCTTAAATATCTTTTGTTCACATTTCTCCCCAAATCCATCCTGACATATTTGACATCTTTAGAAACTTTGAGATCTTGAGTTGAATCTTGAATCAGTTTCTATGGTTTTTATTTGTGTTTGGCTGCTCAACATGAGTTTGTATAGATGGAGCCACTGGTGGAGCTGTCAGAGTTTAAGAGGTGAAGTCACTACGTCTTTATTGAAGTAGCAACACGTTCTCATTAATATTAATGAGAGCTCTGTTTCACTGTTTGTATTTGACAGTTTTTAACCTGCATCCTGTTGGCTTCAGGTGTTTGGAGTTTACATTTTCTAAACTTCTACGTTCTAAACCTTCTTCAGCTCTGAACACATTATTAAACATTGAATGATTTCAAGCTGGAACGTTGTCTTCTAAACTTACATCATTTATTCTTTATTCAGATTGTGGAACTGCAGTTTGTCAGAGATCAGCTGTGCTTCTCTGGCCTCAGCTCTGAAGTCCAACCCCTCCCATCTGAGATACCTGGAACTGAGTGACAACAACCTGAAGGAATCAGACGTGAAGCTGCTGTCTGATCTTGTGGAGAGTCCACACTGCAGACTGGAGACTCTGAGGTCAGTAGTAGTTAAGCTGTGAGAGGAGAACGGTGACACACACAGAGAGAGAACAGTCAGCTAATCAGATCAGCCAGAAGCTCATCATGTGATCATGTGTTAGAGTTGATGTGAAGAAGATGTTGTTGTTGTGTTCATGTCTCCAGGAAATAAAGCTGGATTACAGCTGACAGCATCACATCATGTATAGAGACAGTGGTCCTCATCCATCAAACTGTCGTACCATCAAATCTGATCAGAAAGTCTTTGTTCTCTCATTGATCAGTTCATCTCTGTCACAGCTCTGAGATCAGTCCGACTGAAGCCTCAGATCACTGGCTCTTATTTCGTAGAACCGTGGTTACATTTAGTAACCATGATGTGCTTAAAGGAGGGTAACAGGATGAGGGTGTGGAGGTTTAGTGTCTTCATTAACTCGTTCCAGTCACTAGGAGCAGCACACTGGAATGAGTGAGGGCCAGAGGAGGTGCAGACTTTAGGAACGACCACACTGATGAATTAGCTAGAAGATAAATTGCGGTTCCTGTTGGAGATATTGAGTAGTGAGCGGAGATATGGAGGTTGGTTCTGCTAATGATAGTTTATAAATGAACTGTGTGCTGCATCAGTGACTGACAGCTGATGAAGGGAGTCTCTGTAAACACTGATTCATCACTTCTGTTCTCTTCTTCTCTCATCAGATGGAAGGGGGTGTGGAGGTCAATGTCAGAGTCAATGATGAGAAAGGAGGATGTGTTGAGAGGATCAGCCGTGTCCTGATGATCCACAGAGGTTCACCACCTGGACCTGCATCTGATTTTGTCTTTTTTATTCATTCATTCATATATTCTGAACCCAAAGTGCCTCTGCAGAGTAGCTCAGTTTATGACAACAGAACTGTAGATGAACACATTTAAATAGATCTCTCTGCCCTGCGTTGTGCTGCAGCTCCACTCTGTGGAACGACGGAGATTTGCTGTTTATTTCATAATATTTCTAAATAACAGTGGAAGTTGATAAAGTTCCCTTTCTAAACCCAATACCAGCCGTTTCTCACATTATAGAAGATAAATATTTGCTTGTAACAAACAGAAAGAATCTGATAAAACCTGAGTTCAGTCGAGGCTTCAGTGAAGTTTCTCAACTGACTACAAACAGATTACGTCTGGATTTTGGTGGAAAGTCAACACCTTCATATTTTATTTAGTTTATGATTGTGAGGGAGCTGCAACCCCCCCCCCCTCCCTCACTAAGATGGAAGAAGACACACATGTGAACTGACTGTGTTGAGTTCAGAAAGCGGACTAATACAGGAAGTTCAGGTAACTATGTTGAGCTTTTATTTTGGAGAACTCTCTCATTGAGGCCTACTTCCAGGGGGCGTGTTTTCAGGGAGCACACCTGAACCTTCAGCCACAGGTCTCCAGCTGGTTTCAGGTAGCTTGTTGGGCTGAACCAAGTGCCAGAGAAGAGAGGGGGGTGTTTAAGTTGGCTTTCTCTTGATCCTTCTTCGATTTATCCTGCATATTATTCCTCCAAACTGCACAACTGGATTTGAACACAGCGAGAACAGCATCCTTTGACCCTGAAACCACACCTCTCCCAGCCTGGCTTCTTCCAACTTCAACAGATGGAATCACCCGTTAACAGAGAAACACCTTTTTCTTCCATGAACTGGTAAAGTAACTGGGCCACCTTAACACAGCATCAGCACAGCTAGTGCACACGGCTACTGTAAGCAAGCCTGTTCACCTTGAACCTCTGTCAATGTCCATGTATTGATTTGATTTCATGTTATTCACTGAGTTTTACTGTTGTGCTATTATCTGTAGTCAGGATATTTGGGTAGCTGGCTTTGTCACATCTGATGTGTTTAGTTATTCTCCACACAGACTGAAGGTCTGGCATGCAGACTAACCATCCTCCTTTCTAACCCACCGCATTATCCCACACTTAGTACACGGCTGTGTTGAATACTCCATTGTGATTGGTCAATCATGGTGTTCTGCGGTCTGTAAGTTCTGTATAGCAGACCGTTGCTACGTATAGCAGACCGTTGCTACCTATAACAGACCGTTGCTACGTATAACAGACCGTTGCTACGTATAGAAGACCGTTGCTACGTATAGCGGACCGTTGCTACGTATAGCACGTTAATAATCACGTTAATGATCACGAACATAAACTGTGAGTTGGTTTTAAACACAAACACATAATGTATTCATATAACATATTCAGAGGATCTCAAACCCCCACATCACAACCCTTCGTCCCGACTGAGCACATGTGCTCCGAAAGACAAAGAGACCATGTGGGGAGGTCCTGGCGGCCATCTTTGATTCAGCCATTTTGGTAGTTTCACAGTGGCAGCCATGTTGTTTGTAGTTCATGCAGACTAAGTCGCCATCTTGTCTTTGTCTCTCTCTCACACTGTGTTTGTTTAGTTTAGTTATTTAGTCAGATTAATATTGTGTTTTAAACTTGTATTATCTTAATAATCAATGCTGATGGAATAAACATGCTGGTCTGTTAAATGTGCCATAAAAGTGATTAATGCCAACCGCTGTCGAAGTTATTAATTAAACTATTAATCAGAGTCCAAGTTGATAGTTTAGTAGATTTAATGAGACTACATTTATCATTTTCTCTTTGTTTCAAAGAGTGCTGCCCAGAGGATGATGTAATATGAATTAAATCACATTATTCAATATAATTAATAAAAATAACATTCATCTTGTTTAGATATCAGAACACGCCGCATGAATAGTTTCATGGAAATTTAAAATCTATAAACTCTCATTCTTCATTCTGTTTTTACCATCATGTCCACCATAGTTTGTCCTCTGAAGTGTCCTGTTGTGTTCAAGTGAACAAAGATTTTGGGGGGTGAAACATTTCAAATGTTTTTGGGGTAAAATCGGTGACAGCTGCACGTTGACACCACGAGCAAAAAGCTTTTCCTGCTTTTTGATGAAGTTATCTTCATCACGCAGATATTCAGCTTCATCTAATGTCAGACAACAAAACAGAAAGAACAACTTTAATGTTTGTCAAACTAAATAGTGGCCTGGTGAGCAGGTTGACCCAACCCTGTGAAACAACAAAGATTTATCAAACTAATTTCACATTTAATATCCGTTAAAGCTAAAACGCTACACAGTGAAACAACATTTACACACATTCAGTGTGATCATCTCTGGAAGCTGAGTGCCGTCATGGTTCAGAATTTCTATTTTTAGACTCGTTATCTCGACATCACGACTTATTTCCCTCATTTTCTCAGGAGACACAGTCGGTTTATTGTGGTTCGTTTTCACCGTCGTTATACTGAGAACAACGACTACTTAATATTATCTCCTGAATTTAATTATTTCATCAAGTCACAATCATTAGTAAGTATTTCATCATCTGCAAAGATCAGAGCTTTTGTATTTTTATTTATATTTATCTATATCTAATCATCTGTCAGCTTTGTGACTCAGACATGTCTTCTGTCTCTGCTATCAGCCGAGTCCATTCAGCTTCATATCGTCTAATATCACATCACTGTTCTGTTATTTATCAGTACAGGTGATGGTCATTTTCCAGTTTGTCTTTGCCATGTAACAACCGAGGGTTTTCATTTTAGATGCAGTAGTTTTATGCACAAATGTGTGGTGAGATCATGCAACAATATTTCTTTCATTTAATTATATATTTTCTCAGAGTTGTAGTCACAATATTAGCAGATAATACAATAGTGAGTTTGTTTCCATCCGTCTGTTTTTATGCACATACTTCATAAAGAAGTTGGTGTGTGGATGAATGTGGAGAAAATGTTAAACGCTGTGCAGAGCGGAGACTCCTTCATCCTTAAATAGGGGCTCATTTGTTCCCTTGAGATTTATCATTTGTGTCCTCCAGAACCTGGAGAATACTCATCAACCTGTCTCTCAGCTTCCAGACATTTACACTAACAAACAGCAACAAGCAGTGATAGTTAACAGAGTCAGTAAATCAGAGTTTGGCTCATTCTTGTCAAGTGAAGGGTAGAATAAAACACTTTTTACACTTCAGTACAACGTTAGTAGGCCTACACATGTAAAAACTCTAAGCTTAACTCCAGGTGTTTCAAGTCAGATGATAACAGAAGGTTTTACTGGTTTAACTGGTGAAAACATCTCCTGGTTCAAGTGGGAATTTAACATAAAACAAGCAGACAAACGTTAATATTTACACCATTATTCCGTAGTGCAGCTGTCTGACAGAAACACTGTTGGTCCACCCAAAGAGTCTCTGGTCAGTGGACGGAGACGCACCTTCTTCTTCTTCTTCTTCTTCTATATAAACAAGACAAACCACCGTCCCTGCGTTAGGAGCCGTCAGGAATCCAAACAAAACAAAACCAAGCTGAGCAGAAACTTTAAAAATGTCCACAGCAGGAAATAAAAATGTTTAAGCTTCAACAATCTGAGCTCCGACATAAAAACTGTGACGTCCGATGTCGTGCCAAAAATAAAACCCAATATTCTCCTCTGCAGTGTCTTTGTGACGACTGTTCTTTAAGAGCAGCGGTCAGCAACCTGCAGCTCTTCAGCTCCTCTCCAGCTGCTCCATGTGGACTTTAAACATGGAGAAGAATAACTGTTCTTTGTTCACATCTTTATTTATCATAGTTGTAGGTCTATGGTACAACGTTACGACGGAGTATTAGGGCCACATTGAGGAAAAAAATACATATGAGATTTACAGAATAAAGTCGTAATATTATAAAGTAGTAATTTTACGTGTTATTTCCTTTTTTATCGTAAACTTCTGACTTTTTTATTTTAATAATACAACTTTGTTTCTCGTAAAGTTATGACTTTATTCTCGTAATATTACGACTTTTTTCTCGTAAAGTTATGACTTTATTCTCGTAATATTACAACTTTATTTCTCGTAATATTATGAATTTATTCTCGTAATATTACGACTTTATTCTAGTAAAGTTATGACTTTATTCTCGTAATATTATGACTTTATTCTCGTAATATTACGACTTTATCCTCGTAATATTACGACTTTATTCTCGTAAAGTTATGACTTTATTCTCGTAATATTACGACTTTTTTCTCGCAATATTACGACTTTATTCTCATAATATTATGACTTTATTTTCGTAATATTCAGATTTTATTCTCTTAAAGTTATGACTTTATAATAATACTAATACTACGTAGTACATTGTCTATACTTAGACTATAAACTGTGTTAAACGAGATAAAATGCCCCTATTCAGCATTTACAAGCTACACATCTACGTTTAATAAATGGTTTATAACAGACTAGAATGTCGCTGAAAGCAGTTAAGTGTTTATTAATGTATTTGTAACTCATCCTGTGAACAGCCAGAAGTAGATGTATGAACATATAATGATAATATAATAAAACACAGCTGTAATAATATAAAATGTGTCTTTAGAGGGGAAATTGTTGACGAATACTGTACATTAATAAACACATAAAAATGTCCTCATATCTGCTCATGACTACATTATAGTCGGTTATAAACTATGTATTAAATGTTTGCCTCTAAATGCTATACAGAGGATTTAGTTTTATCAAAAACAAGTTTCACGTTATAACAATAATCTTTTTTTCATAGCGGCAGCAATATTAATCACAGAGTTTTTTTAAATGTCTAATAATGTAAGTGAGGTTTCATCCTTTGGTTCACCCAGCTATGATCTGCAGAGCCTCGTCACCACCAGCTGGGGGTGCCACTGTGCTGGCTAAAACCTGATGGAGCTCAGCATCCATCATGTGCTCCTGGATACGGTCCTGTACACCAGGGGACAGCGACCTTTACTATCTAAAAATATATATATAAAATCTGTCTGGAGCCGCAAAACATGTGATCATTGTGATGAAGGTAACACAGTTTATAGTCTAAGTATATAGTATATAAGTCTAATGCAGTGAGGGCCAAAGAGACAATGTAGTCAGAGTAAGGGCCACACTGAGGAAAAAAACATCTGAGATATCCAGAATAAAGTCAGAATATTATGAGAATAAAGTCAGAATATTACGAGAATAAAGTCACAACTTTACGAGAAAAAAAGGCGTAATATGAGAAAAAAGTAATAAATTTACAAGAAAAAAAAGTGAATATTACGAGAATAAATTCATAACTTTATGAGAAAAAAAGAAAATAACACGTAAAATTACTACTTTATAATATTCTGACTTTATTCTGTAAATCTCAGATTAATTTTTTCCTCAGTGTGGCCCTAATACTCCGTCGTACCGTCGTACCATAGACCTACAACTATGATAAATAAAAATGAAAATGTAAACAAAGAACAGTTATTCATTTCCATGTTTAAAGTCCACAGGGAGCTGCTGGAGAGGAGCTGAAAAGCTGCTGACCGCTGCCTTACAACCTTCACCATCAAGACTACATCTGAAGTATGAGATACAGGTCGGGTCATTTTGTGTTGCTTTTCTCACAATTACAAAATGATTACAAGAAGACATCTCAATGTGCTTCTGCTCATTTTTTAAAAACCTCCATTACAAATGTCATTTTATGAATTTCCAATGTTTGAGTCCTGATTTTATGAAGTGGAAGACAAATTGAAAATGACGTAAGGATTCAATGTGCCTCTTAAATTTTGAATCCATCATGTCGCTAACATGTTGATCGTCCTGCAGCGTCAGTCCCAGAGGAGCTACGATGGACACGTTAAAGTCCCTGATCTGGTGGAACTGAGGACTTCTGGCTGTTTGGTTTTCACGGCGTTCCCACTTGTTTGTGACGATCCTGGTACGTGTCAACAGGATCCGCCCTTTACACGCTTCCCATTCATTGTCTGTGTAAGCAGCCGTGCGATGCATTCTGGTAGCGTGGCGGCGCGATTCGAGAGACGGAGCGTCACGACGGCCGCTCCTCATTTGCATAAAGTTGAGGTCTAGGCTACTTTATGCAAATCACGGGTGCCCGACCGGAAACTCCCGAGAATCTTTTAAACTAAACGTTGATCCAAAATAAAGACAGATTCATTAGCTGCAGGATTATTTCTCTCCTCACATGTTTTCAAAAACACATTTCTGCGAACTATTGTCGTGAGATAATAGAAGAAAGTTTCTAGGGATGCACCGATACCACTTTCATCAGACCGAGTACGAGTTCATACATTTGGGTACTCTCCGATACCGAGTACCGATACGAGTACTTCTCTGTGCCTAAAGAGCTTCGTTAACAGCCAGCTGGAGGGTGTGAGCGACACACGGCAGGCTGGGGAGTCCCGCATACGAGGCGGTGCGCCGCCACCGGCTCTAGGTCGGCGTGGAAAGGCTCGGGGTGAAGGTGCTTGCCGGGGCTGTGGACAAAGTGTCACCGGGAAGGACTGTCCTCAGTGCGCCGCGACCGCATCGTGCCCCCCCCAAGGGCGGGGCTCGACCCACATAAAAGGCGCCAGGGGTCTGCGGCGATGTCGGCAACCTACCTGACCCGTCTTGAAACACGGACCAAGGAGTCTAACGCACGGGCGAGTCAGAGGGTGCAAGCAAAACCCTGTAGTGCAATGAAAGTGAGAGCCGGCACGCGCCGGCTGAGGTGGGATCCCGGCCCAGCGGGGTCGGGCGCACCATCGGTCCGTCTCGCCCACACCGTCGGGGAGGTGGAGTGTGAGCGCGTGCGATAGGACCCGAAAGATGGTGACGAGAGGTTAACGTCACGCTGCCGTAAAGTGGTATCGGAGCCGTTTTGTGAGTACAAGTACATGAGCACAGTATCGGACCCGACACCCGATACTGGTATCGGTATCGGTGCATCCCTAAAAGTTTCCAAACGAGCCTCCATGTTGGTTCCGGTTTGAAAGCTGGGAGCAGCAGCCCACGGAGGGAAAGCGTTCGTCCAATCAGGTGCCTCGTGTGTTGTGTCTAGTGGCGGCCCACCAAGCGTCCAACGCTGGGAAGCGGCGCGTCCCCTCTCGATAAAAAGCGGCCCGGTGGACACGTACCATGAAACAAGTTAACGCAGCCGTTTAAAAGTTGGAGGAAACGTCCGGTTGGTGACCGGAAGGTTGGTTTGAATCCCTGGAAAAGGTCTGGCTCTCCTCCTCCTCCTCCTCAGGAACTCAGCAGTCTGAGTGCAAGTTGTGTTCCAGTGTAGCAGAAAATGCTGAATAAATACCGTCAGCAGCCTAAATCAAAGTAGGCGATGGGAGTTCCCACAGAGCCTCACGGCTTCAGTTTGAGGTGTCTGAATGTTGCTGCCTCTTAGCGGACGGGGGCGTGCAGCGCAGCACCCAGACCCAGGTACTCCAGGTTTTCCGCCGCCGGGAGGAACCGACCGTTCCCGGTTAAAGTGGTGGAGGGCGTGGCCCGTGGCAGGAAGTCGGCCTGGTAGTCCGGGTTGTCCAGGCTGTCGCTGGCGGCCAGGGGGAGCGAGCTTCGGGCGGTGTTCAGGTACTCAGGTCCCTCGGGGACTCGGGCGAAGGGCTTCAGATCCTCCACCGGGAAGGGGAGCGAGGTGGCGCCCCAGCCCAGGCTCAGGTCCTCGTAGTTGGGATTCATAACCTCCGACAGCCTGCTGCTCCGGCTGGTTTCACTCAGACTCTGGTTCATGTAGTCTGGAAGAGAGAAAATCATTCAGTTCTGTATCAATTAACTTCATCATTCACCCATAAGCCATTTATTAACCATTTATTTTACTATTCTACACATTTATTATTATTATTTTAATAAGGTAGTTTATTTATTTATTTATTTGCTAATTTATTTTACTATTCTACACATTTTATTATTAGTCTTTTATTATTATTATTATTATTATTATTATTAATTGAATAAGGTAGTTTATTCATTTATTTACTAATTTATTTGACTATTCTACACATTTATTATTAATGTTTTTATTATTATTATTATTATTTTAATAGTTTGCTCATTTATTTATTTACTTATTTATTATCTGTTTCCTATTTGAATAATATTTTGTCACTACTCCACACAGATGCGTACCATGGGTGGTGAAGTCTTCTCCGCCCGGTGTGTTGTGAGTTGGATCGATGATGTAACGCAGAGCGATGCTGTTCTCTCTGACTGGATGGCCATTCTGAGAGGAAGAAGAAGAAGAAGAAGATGTTGTTAACATGACACTAGAAGAGAAGGTATGTTTACTTTTCATGCATCAAATCATTTTAAAATTATTTATTTATTGTTCCTCTTATCCACAACAAAGTGTCCAAAAACATCAGTTACTGCAGGTTTAAAGACATCCTGAGTCAAGAGTTTGCATACCGTGGCGTTGCAGGGTCGTTTGTCATGGTTACTCAGTCCTTTGTTAGGTAGCAGATATTCGTCGGCATCGACCACGTCGTCCATATCGTCTGAGCTCAGCAGGCGAGAGAAAAACCTGCTGTCTGTCGGACTGGGAAGGTCGCCCTGAGACAAGAGACGGGTCACATTATGTTGATGTCCATTCTTTGACACTTACTGTAGCACCAACACAATACTGGCGTTTACCCGGTACCCATCGGTTGTACTGACCACGCTTTAGTGGTATTTTATAAAAATATATTTACCAACACGGAAATACGGTTATGTTGACCAACAAGCTCAAGTTTGACCTTAAAACTGTCACAGATGTGACCGGAGGCACCGATACGACTTTCTCAGTCCCGATACCGACAGCAATACCTGGGCTTTGTGGTACCACAAATTGAAACAAATAAATATATATAAATTTAGTGAACTGGTATTTATTATTAAAATGATATATATCGTTCACCAACAATGTGGCAAAAAAAAAAATTAACAGGAATTAAAATTCAGGTGTAAAACTTTTTAATGCAGCAAAAAATGGTAAAAAATGAATAAACAATAATTAAAATGTCAGTCTATAATGTATTATAGTATATAAACATAGAATTTAATTTTATAGATCGGCCCCATTGTCGCTGATATCTGAGCCAGCTATTTGAGTCAGTATCGGCCCGATGTCCAATCTGGTATCGGTATCGGTGCATCCCTAGTTTGTTCGTCTATTAGTCTTATGTTTACCTGGACCAGGGGTCGGCGACCTTTACTATCAAAAGAGCTATTTTAGGCAAAAACAACAAAAAAAAAATCTGTCTGGAGCAGAAACAAAACATCTGATCACAGAACAAAGTCATAACTTTACGAGAAAAAAAAGTCGTAATATAACGAGAATAAAGTCATAACTTTATGAGAAAAAAAGAAAATAACATGTAAAATTACTACTTTATAATATTATGACTTTATTCTCTAAATCTCAGATGTATTCTTTTCCTCAATGTGGCCCTAATACTCCGTCGTACCGTCGTACCATAGACCTACAACAATGATCAATAAAAATGAAAATGTAAACAAAGAGCAGTTATTAATAATCCACAGGGAGCCTCTGGAGAAGAGCTGAAGAGCTGCAAGCTGCTGACCGCTGGTCTGGACCTACCTGTCTGTTACCTGTGTACCTGCCGGTAAGTCATGTATCCCTGATGCCCGGCATACCCAGCCGTGACTTACCGTATATAAGCTGCCAACAACAACTTGTAATGAATAGTTGAGATTTTAAAGTGATGTTTGACTTTATGAACATGAATCAGTGCTGATGTTTGTTTCCAGCCCGTCTGATCATTGACATCAACACGAGTACAAAGTTATCATTACTGATATTGGACAAACGGAGCAGAATAAGACTCACGTTATAATAACGTTCTTTAACTAACGTCACTCACACACGCACGCACGCACGCACGCACGCACGCACGCACGCACACACACACACACACACACACTCGGTGTACCTGTCCGACCAGGTATCGGGACGGATCTCTGGCCATTTTTGAGAACTCCACTATCAGCTCTCTAAACCTGGGACGACTGGACGGGTCGATCATCCAACCTGGGAAGAGAGATAGAAAGAGAGGGAGAGAGAGAGAGAGAGAGAGATGAATAACTGTTCTTTGTTTACATTTTCATTTATAATTGTTGTAGGTCTATGGTTTGACGGTACGACGGAGTATTAGGGCCACGTTGAGGAAACCAATACATCTGAGATTTAGAGAATAAAGTTATAATATTATAAAGTAGTAATTTTACGTGTTATTTTCTTTTTTTCTCGTAAACTTCTGACTTTTTTATATTAATATTACGACTTTATTGTGTAAATCTCAGATGTGTTTTCCCTCAATGTGGCCCTAATACTCCATAGTACATTGTCTCTTTGGTCCTCACTGCATTAGACTGATATACTATATACTCAGACTATAAACTGTGTTACCTTCATCACAATGATCACATGTTTTGCGGCTCCAGACAGATTTATTTTTTGTCTAAATTGTCTCCTTTGATAGTAAAGGTTGCTGAGTGCTGGTCCAGATTGAACTATCTCTGGATGAACTGTGATAATCTACAGCTGCAGAACTACAGACACTCATCATCATCTTACATTTCACCATGATCATGTAGACGTCGATGGTGCAGATGGGGGGCTGGGGCAGCCGGTCTCCTCTCTCCAGCACCGAGGCGACCTCGCCAGCCGGGATGCCGTCGTACGGCTTGGAGCCGAACGTCATGAGCTCCCACACCGTCACACCTGCGGACCACAGAGCGCTCAGACTGACTCACTGGTTGGTGAAGTCACATCAAGTCCCGTAAAGACAACAGTAATCAGAAGAACCTGGAAGGTAGAACTGTTCTCCTGGCTGGTAAGAAGTCTGGTGTTTGAGTAACTTAAGGAAACCGTGTTTAACCCTTTAGTCTACGGCGAGCCGTTTTAACATTGAAGAGCTAGACGGGAGATTCAGCAGAGAAATCTGCAACGTCCTTTTGACTAGTCAGAACTCTGATTACAGATATCCATAACTACATTTTGACTAGTACCATTCAGACTACTTTTGCATTCATGTGTACGAGGTTCCTCATTACGGATATCCACAATTCAGTTGCAGATATCCGTAATGTGAATGACAGATATCTCTAACTGTCGTTACCACTAGTCAAAATGATGTTATAGATATCTGGAATAAGAACTCTGACTAGTCACAATACAATTGTGGATATCTCTAATATTAATTCTGGAGTATTGTGACATACATTTCTGCTTTAATTTGCGTCTTTATTTATTTATCTTTATATTAATTCCCTTATTAATTTACTCTTCTGTTTAATATTCCCTTTTATTTATTAATGTATTTATTTGTATTAATTTTTAAATGTATTTATTTATTCATGTATCTAGTTTTTATTTATTTATTTTTGCATTAATTTATTATTTTTATTTTATATTTATTTTTAAATGTGTGTATTTGTTTAGTTATTTATGCATTTATTTATTTTTTTAATTAGTTTTTTATTTATTGATGCATTTGTCTTTTTTATTTTATATTTATTTTTACGGATATCCACAATTTAATTCTGACTAGTCACAGTGAGGTTCTAGATATCTGGAATAAGAATGTAACTGTAGATATCTCTGATGTTAAGTCCTGATAGTCAAGCTGAGCTGTTAAATGTTAAAAGGACTCGTCATATTTAAAACACAGCTGACTTGAAGTTGTTGCAATAACCGATCGTTGGAGTTAAATCTGGACTAAAACAGGAACCAAACAAACAAAACTAATACAAGGAAACGGTGATTGTGAATGTCAAACAGAGGTCAAACCAGATGTCTGTCAGCGGGAGAATTAATAATATGAAAACGTGACGCCAAGATGTGAAGAAAGTGAAATGCCTGACTCACCGTAGCTCCAGACATCACTCTGATGTGTGTAGGTCCACTGGAGGATCGACTCCAACGCCATCCACTTAATGGGAACCTGCAGAGAGCAGACGGGGAACAACATTATAGTGAGTCCTTTTAACATTTAACAGCTCAGCTTGACTATCCGAGGTCAACATCAGAGATATCCACAAATACATTCTTATTCCAGATATCTCAAACCTAAAAAAAACACATTTAAAAAATAAATAAATAAACAAATACCCACATTTAAAAATAAATATAAAATAAAAAAGACATAAATAAATAAAAAACACAATTAAAAAATAAATAAATGCATAAATAAATAAACAAATACACACATTTAAAAATAAATAATAAATAAATAATAATAAATGAATGCATAAATAAATAAAAACACATTTTAAAAATAAATAAACAAATAGACAGATTTTAAATAAATAATAAATAAATGCATAAATAAATAAAAACACATTTAAAAAATAAATAAATAAATGCATAAATAAATAAACAAATACACACATTTTAAAATAAATAGGAAATAAATAAAAAATGAATGCAAAAATAAATAAATAAAAACTAGGTACATGAATAAATAAATACATTTAAAAATTAATACAAATAAATACATTAATAAATAAAAGGGAGAATTAAACAGAAGAGTAAATTAATAAGGGAATTAATATAAAGATAAATAAATAAAGATGCAAATTAGAGCAGAAATGTATGTCACAATACTCCAGAATTAATATTAGAGATATCCACAATTGTATTGTGACTAGTCAGAGTTCTTATTCCAGATATCTATAACATCATTGTGACTAGTGGTAACGACAGTTAGAGATATCTGTCATTCACATTACGGATATCTGCAACTGAATTGTGGATATCCGTAATGAGGAACCTCGTACACATGAATGCAAAAGTAGACTGAATGGTACTAGTCAAAATGTAGTTATGGATATCTGTAATCAGAGTTCTGACTAGTCAAAAGGACGTTCCAGATATCTCTGTATAAATAACAAACCTTTCCTCCGTCAGCGTGGTATTCCTTCTCGTCGGCCGTCAGCAGCTTGGCGAGGCCGAAGTCGGTGATCTTGACGTGGTTAGGCGTTTTCACCAGGACGTTCCTCGCCGCCAGGTCTCGATGCACCAGGTGACGCTCCTCCAGGTAGTTCATCCCCTGCAGACACACACGGGGTTAAAGAGGGTGACTGAAAACAGCCCTATTTTAGAAGGCTGCGTCTGTGGCTCGGAGGTAGAAAGGAAGGTTGGCGGTTCGATCCCCGTCTCCTCCAGTCTGCATGTTTGATGGTACAGTATGGTGTGAAAGGTGCTGAACAAATGTCTGTTTAACCAGATAAAAACACCTATTTATTGTTTTATGTATCATTTATTTATCTGGTTTCACTTTGCACTTTTAGCTCTCAACGTGAAGATCTCTCACTGAGCTCGTGACCTTGTTGTGTGTGATTTTCCCAGCACTTTAAAATCCAAATGAGCCTCGAAGCAGCTGGAGCAGATTAGCGCTGCACACGGTTTCCTGCTGCGTTCGGCTAATAGCCTCAGCAGGCTTACAGTGAGCTGCACACAGAGCTGAGGCCTCGGGCGGAGAGTGAGGGCGCAGGTTTTCCTCCTAAATAAAACGTAAACTGAGGCTCAGTTCCAGTCCGGACCCTCCACCCTCCATCCTCCATCCTCCACCCTCCACCCTCCACCCTCCATCCCCTCTCCGTGGTGGAGTGAACTCCGTCAGTAGTCTCACTCTCAGCTGAATGAAGCTCTTTAAGGCGGAGGGGATCAATACAGCGACCACTTCGGGACCGACTTCCCTCTCCGGCAAATAAAGAAATATCAGAATCAGTAATACTTTATTGATCCCCGGGGTGGGGCGAGAGTTACGTTCTGCTCCCGTTCTACAATATAAATGTAAATATATAAAAATAGTGCATATAATAATGCTGAAAATAGGACCTATGCAAATAGTATAAATGCATGCATTTATAAAAATGCAAGAACAGTGTAAAATAAGAATTATTGCACTGTTAAATCAGTATTACACAGCTGAATATATAATAATAATAATAATAAATGGGGTTATAGCTCCTGATTTGGGTAAAAAATAATATATATATACAGCAAATACAACAATTTACAATCTAATGAACATGTCTCATGTTTTCTAGACTAGAGGATATATCTGATCCTAAATACAACCTATCTACTTTATGTTGACGTCTGTATGACGATAAAGTAGAATGAATTAAATGTCTGTCTCAGTTTGAGCAGTTTACAGTAAATGTTACGACTTTTCTTCTCGTAAAGAGGGCTGCTGGTCCGAACCCGTTCATCTGGGCTCACCTTGGCGATCTGGACACACCAGTTGAGCAGCCACTGAGCCCCGACGTGGTCCCTGTGGTGTCGGACGTAGTCCAGCAAGCAGCCGTACGGCATCAGCTGAGTCACCAGCTGCACCGACGACGTCAGGCAGATCCCCAGCAGGCGACACACGTGAGGGTGTTCCACGCTCGCCATCACGTACGCCTCCTACACAACATGGTAACGTAGAAACACGAGAAGTCCACAATCACTGCAGGACGGCAGCAGGTCCAGAGCCTTTTACACTTTATACAGTTAGTACCTTCAACATATCAGAATACAAAGAGTCTTACATCCAGGATTTCTTTGTTGGCTTTAGGTGATGTGGCCTCTCGGAGAACTTTAATGGCTACTCGGATCCTCACGTTCTCTCCTTCAGGGATCCACAGACCCTAATGATATTCATTATATTCAATACAGTAATAGCAGGATGAACTTTACACCATTTCATGGTAATCAGGTGATAATCAGCAAGTGATCTGTTTCTAATTTCTTTGTAATTACTGCCAAATTACCCCAATATTTACCTCAACGTCTACCTAAAACTACTTTGTTTGGCTGTCTTGATTTATTACTATTTCATATCTGTTATAAACATTATTCAATAATTATATTCCACTATTCCCAATAGCTGGTAATTGATTTAATACATTTCCAGGAAGAGAATACAGAGTTAATTGATCTGCTTTATTTCCATGTCTGCTGATAAATAGATGATAATTAGCAAATAAAACTCCCTGAAAATACATTTTGAGGTAAATATTGAAGTCATTTGTCAGTAATTCCAAAGAAATTAAAACATATTGCTATTTATCGGCTAATTACCTGGACATCTGTGAATCTGTAAAATGAAGTGTTACCGAAATATGTTAAAATAATATCCGTACAGATGAATGAAAAGAAGTTGAACAGTGCTGACGAGATAAGTGATGATGCTGACGTTAGCTAATTATCAGTAAACACAGAGTCCAGCTGAGGCTGATGGGAAAGTCTTCAGTTCTGAAGGTATTTCATCGTAAACCAAAGTATCGGACACATTAAGCTAGAGATGCACCGATACCGATACCGATACCAGTATCGGGTGTCGGGTCCGATACTGTGCTCATGTACTCGTACTCGCAAAACGGCTCCGATACCACTTTACGGCAGCGTGACGTTAACCTCTCCTCACCATCTTTCAGGTCCTATCGCACGCGCTCACGCTCCACCTCCCCGACGGTGCGGGCGAGACGGGCCAGTGGTGCGCCCGGCCCCGCGGTGCCGGGATCCCACCTCAGCCGGTGGTGCGCCGGCTTTCGTGTGTTAGACTCCTTGGCCGCGGTCGGGGCGCACTGAGGACTAAGGACCGCCCCAGTCGACACCTGTCTCTCCGCGGCGGGGAGAGAGGGCGCGGCGAGCCCTTTGTCCACGGCCCCGGGAAGCACCTTCGCCCCGAGCCCATTCACGCCGACCTAGAGCCGGTCGCGGCGCAGCGGACTCCCCAACAGCTGGCTGTTAACGAGGGTCTTAGGCACAGAGAAGTACTCGTATCGGTACTCGGTATCGGAGAGTACCCAAATGGAAGTACTTCTACTCCGTCTGATAAAAGCGGTATCGGTGCGTCCCTACATTGAACCTGATGATGGCGCTACATGAAAAGTCAGAGGATCACCAACGTCGGCAGGATTTATCCTCTGGGAAGCGTGAATGTTTGTACACAGCGTCATGACGATACCGGTCTGGACCAAAGTGGTGGACAGACCTACTCTTCCATCCCTACAGCCGCTAGCGAGGTTCAAACTTAGACGTGTAGCGGCTTCAGTTAAAGAATCATGAAGTGATGTTTTGCGTGTATCAAACATTCTCACCTTGTAGACGGTCCCGAAGGCGCCGGAGCCGAGCACCCTGATCTTCTTAAACTCCGTCTCCTTCAGGATCCACAGCAGCGCCTGATTAGGAGCTTCACCGCTCGGAGACAACGGCTGCACCAGCTACAGTATACATTCACAATACTGTGTTTTAATCTGCAGTACACATTCACAATACTGTGTTTTAATCTGCAGCATACATTCACAATACTGTGTTTTAATCTGCAGTACACATTCACAATACTGTGTTTTAATCTGCAGTACACATTCACAATACTGTGTTTTAATGTACAGTACACATTCACAATACTGTGTTTTAATCTGCAGTACACATTCACAATACTGTGTTTTAATGTACAGTACACATTCACAATACTGTGTTTTAATCTGCAGTACACATTCACAATACTGTGTTTTAATGTACAGTACACATTCACAATACTGTGTTTTAATCTGCAGTACACATTCACAATACTGTGTTTTAATCTGCAGCATACATTCACAATACTGTGTTTTAATCTGCAGTACACATTCACAATACTGTGTTTTAATCTGCAGTACACATTCACAATACTGTGTTTTAATGTACAGTACACATTCACAATACTGTGTTTTAATCTGCAGTACACATTCACAATACTGTGTTTTAATGTACAGTACACATTCACAATACTGTGTTTTAATCTGCAGTACACATTCACAATACTGTGTTTTAATGTACAGTACACATTCACAATACTGTGTTTTAATCTGCAGTACACATTCACAATACTGTGTTTTAATCTGCAGTACATATTCACAATACTGTGTTTTAATGTACAGTACACATTCACAATACTGTGTTTTAATGTACAGTACACATTCACAATACTGTGTTTTAATCTGCAGCATACATTCACAATACTGTGTTTTAATCTGCAGTACACATTCACAATACCACGTTGGAGAGATAGACTGAGCTCCTCACCCTCTCTCTAAGTCTGAGCCACCCTACGGAGGAAACTCATTTCGGCCACTTGTATCCACGATCTGATTCTTCAGTCACTACCCAAAGCTCCTGACCAGAGATGAGGGTTGTATTTCCACTGTGGGATGTATCCTGGAGCATCATTGTGGGAGGTTCACGTGTGCGATTCATTTGATGTGTGGATGATGCCGGTGTATTGTGATGTTAGTTGACGGCGGGTTAACATGCTGGAGTGTTTGTTTATGTGTCTGAATACTCCCATGAGGGTTAAGGTTATGTAAATGACCCACCTCTCTCTCCTGCAGCAGGCGGCGCGTGGTCCTCTTCCTCCTGATTCGTTGTCGCCGCAGCAACACAAAGATGACCAATGACACGATGACGGCGATCAAGAGCCCACCGACCACGGCCGCCGCCAACGTGGAGATGTGGGAGGCGGCGCTGTGAGGACACACAAAGCAAACGTCTGTGTTTTAGATTATGGAAACACTGGTCCACACATTTCAGGGTAATTAGGTAATTAGTAATGATAATTAGCAATGTTTGAAATTTCAGGACTAACTCTTAACAATCAGAGTTCTAATGTCTAAATCCATCAGAGACATCTCTTCTGTGAACCTCCGGCAGTCACGATTCAAGACTACTGCAACCTTTTTAGGCAAAAAAAAAATATATATAAAATCTGTCTGGAGCCGCAAAACATGTGATCATTGTGATGAAGGTAACACAGTTTATAGTCTAAGTATATAGGATATAAGTCTAATGCAGTGAGGGCCAAAGAGACAATGTACTACGGAGTATTAGGACCACATTGAGGGAAAACACATCTGAGATTTACACAATAAAGAAAAAAAATCGTAATATTACGAGATAAAGTCGTAACTTTACGGAAAAAAGTCGTAATATTACGAGATAAAGTCATAACTTTACGAGAAAAAAATTGTAACATTACAAGAATAAAGTCGTAACTTTACGGAAAAAAGTCGTAATATTACGAGAATAAAGTCATAACTTTACGAGAAAAAAATTGTAATATTACGAGAATAAAGTCGTAACTTTACGGAAAAAAGTTGTAATATTACGAGAATAAAGTTGTAATATTACGAGATAAAAGTCGTAACTTTACGAGAAAAAAGTCGTAACTTTACGAGAAAGAAATCGTAATATTACGAGAATAAAGTCATAACTTTACGAGAAAAAAGTCGTAACTTTACGAGAAAGAAGTCGTAATATTACGAGAATAAAGTCATAACTTTACGAGAAAGAAGTCGTAATATTACGAGATAAAGTCATAACTTTACGAGAAAAAAATCGTAATATTACGAGAATAAAGTCGTAACTTTACGGAAAAAAGTCGTAATATTACGAGAATAAAGTTGTAATATTACGAGATAAAAGTCGTAACTTTACGAGAAAAAAGTCGTAACTTTACGAGAAAGAAATCGTAATATTACGAGAATAAAGTCATAACTTTACGAGAAAAAAGGTTGTTGTGGTGAGTCGTAGTTCAATTCAAATGTCTTTATTGGCATGACGTAACACTGTACATGTTGCCAAAGCATATTCAAATGATGAAAATGTACAATAGTTACATTTCATTAACATCAATAAAATATAATCAAATAAAAAGTCATAAATGTGTTGGAACCACGATAGAAACAGGAAACAGGAAGTTGTAGTTGTGGTTCTATTTCGTTCTTCCTGACTGCCAGAGGCAGTGTTTAACACTGGATGTTATCCATCTCGCGCACGCGCAGGTCGAGTATTTAATATCAACAAAGTCACATGTGACCTGGGATGACGTAGTTTATATAAGCCCACGTCATCATCAGAGACGTCCCTCCAGAATCTTCTCGCCAAGATTCCGAGTGACAGACAACTCTGGCAGTCATCCAGAACTCATAGAACCGTAGATACATACGTAACTCTCGTTTTACCTGGTACATCCAGACAGTCCAGCAGCTGAACACCTGCAGACACAGAAACACAAACACTGATATTAAAGTCACGGTTCTCCGTGGGCTCCTCGGGGGGGGTGGATCGGTAACGGGAGTCTCACCCCCGGGTGCAGTTCTGGTGGCAGGACTGGCACTGGCCGGTCCCGTCGGGGTACTTCCAGATCCGCATCTCTCCGTCTCCCAGCATGCCGTGGGGGCAGAGTGGCACGCAGTGGGGGCCGTCTTTAAAGCGGGCGCACTGGGAACACTGGTCTGGACCCTGTAGGGGGATCGGGGAGGGCAGGTAAGAAGTGATTTATACTAAACCTAGAGAGATCCTAAAGGAGATATCCAGGAACGTTCGGCTCAACATTTAGTCTTTTTACGTGAACCTGAACCCCTCATCCAGGTCTACACTCCCTCCTACCTGAACCCCTCATCCAGGTCTACACTCCCTCCCTCCTACCTGAACCCCTCATCCAGGTCTACACTCCCTCCTACCTGAACCCCTCATCCAGGTCTACACTCCCTCCCTCCTACCTGAACCCCTCATCCAGGTCTACACTCCCTCCTACCTGAACCCCTCATCCAGGTCTACACTCCCTCCCTCCTACCTGAACCCCTCATCCAGGTCTACACTCTCTCCTACCTGAACCCCTCATCCAGGTCTACACTCCCTCCTACCTGAACCCCTCATCCAGGTCTACACTCCCTCCCTCCTACCTGAACCCCTCATCCAGGTCTACACTCCCTCCTACCTGAACCCCTCATCCAGGTCTACACTCCCTCCTACCTGAACCCCTCATCCAGGTCTACACTCCCTCCCTCCTACCTGAACCCCTCATCCAGGTCTACACTCCCTCCTACCTGAACCCCTCATCCAGGTCTACACTCCCTCCTACCTGAACCCCTCATCCAGGTCTACACTACCTCCCTCCTACCTGAACCCCTCATCCAGGTCTACACTCCCTCCCTCCTACCTGAACCCCTCATCCAGGTCTACACTCCCTCCCTCCTACCTGAACCCCTCATCCAGGTCTACACTCCCTCCTACCTGAACCCCTCATCCAGGTCTACACTCCCTCCCTCCTACCTGAACCCCTCATCCAGGTCTACACTCCCTCCTACCTGAACCCCTCATCCAGGTCTACACTCCCTCCTACCTGAACCCCTCATCCAGGTCTACACTCCCTCCTACCTGAACCCCTCATCCAGGTCTACACATCTTAATATCTGTAGGATATAAATGGACCCCAGCAGCAGCTGGACTGACCGGCCCGCTGCAGGTCTGGATCCCGGTCTCCAGCAGACACTCTGGGTGACACTGCACACAGCTGCTGTTCACCTCCACCTCTCTGGGCTCGCTGCAGAACAACACAGATAGAAAGACCAGCAGTCAGGACCTGGATCAGACCTTTATATATATATTTATATACGCACATGTAAGGTCAGTTAAATCAGATCAGGTGTTGAATAGAGGAATCACAGCCGGGTTCAAAGACGTGTTGCTGATGTGCCGTTGAGCAGCTCTCTCTCACCCTTGCAGGAGGTTACAGAACGCCACACAGCGCCCCCTACGGCTGAAGTGCTGACAGGAGACGCACATGGTGGGACCTGGACCCCAGCAGCCTTCCTCCTCCGTACACTCCAGGTCACAGGTTCGATTCTGTCGTTCTGTGTGGGCGAGACGAGAAGATTATTTTATTTCGCTCCGTTCGCCGACGGCGGCGACGAGCCCGAGGCACACAGGGACTCACCGCAGACGTCCGGGGGAGCGTTGAGGCTCACGGTGACGGTCTGGTCGCTGGCTCGGAAGAGGCGGGTCCACTGGATCTCCATGTAGCAGAGCTGAGAGTTGAGCTTCATCGACACCCGACCGGCACTCACCTCCTTCAGAGAGTGCAGACCCAGCCAGCGGAGGTGCTTCGCCCCCACCACCGCCAAACTGTGCTGACTGCAGAGGAAAGGGTTAACATGAGGGTGGGTCTATAAACATATTTAATATTCAACTACTGGAAGAAGAAGAGCTCACATATTTGACTCAAGTTAAAGTAGGAACAACACAAAAGTCCTGCATGCTACAGCGTTTTAATCAGCGGACTCACGCGCGTGTTGTTCTTCCTCTGATGATCTCCAGGTTCTCAAACGCCGACAGAGACGTCAGATTCTCCGGCCAGGCCTGGATCAGCAGGAAACCTGGAGGACACACACCACAATACTCCTAAAACCTGATCATAACCAGGACGAAGACTGAGGAGAAGCACTGACGACCTTTGACCTACCTGTGATTTCCTTCACTGTCCTGAAGTACTCCAGTTTAGCCGGGTCCATGGGGGGGATATTATAGTGCCTGTCCCTGGAAGAGCCAACGAGAGAGAACAACCTTTAGTTCCCAGAGTCTCGTGGTTGTGGTGAATATTTAGTCAGACCTCCAACGTCGAGCTCTGATGGAAATCAACTGGATCATCCAAAGTAACCGGGACACCGTAGAGTCCTTCTAACTTATTGAAGGTCATCTTCTAACAAGGCGGTATCTCACCCGGTGAAGGAGGTCTCGATGAGGGACACGTCCCCGTTGATCTTTGTGCAGTTCCTGAAGGATTCGATGTTGGAGGCGTTGACGGCCATGGTGTTGGTCAGAGCGCCGACTCCGACTCCGTCACAGGCTGGAGAGAAAGAGACTCTGTCGGGTTATGTGTTCAGTATTCAGGTCTGTCTCTGTCTCTGTCTCTGTCTCTACAGGTGTCTCTACCTTTAGGACAGGGACCGTCGCAGGTTTTGCAGCGTTGGACTCCGTTCTCCTCCACCTCGTACATGTCGGCGCTGCAGGTACGAACACACGATCCACCCGTCACCACGTAGTTATCTGTATGCAAACAGCAGAACTCCTAAAACATGACGCAGCACAGTGACAGACATCAGCTTCTATATTCCACTAACTCTTTGACTTCTTCCTTGTCAAAACCTGGCGCCTACATTACCCACAATGCAACTCGATAGCCAACTAACTTCACACCTCCCGTAAGTTTCCGAAAGCTCCGCGTTCTCGAGTTGCGACGTGTTTGTTGACGTTGTCAGGAGGCCATGGAAGTTCATTTATAAGTTAATGTCTGATACTTTACTGCCAGTTCATCACGTACAACACAGTGGTAGAGACTGAAGAGGACATTTGGACATCATCATTGGACCAACGCGCTGTCAATCTAGTATTCTTCTGGTTGTTGATAGGTAACAAGCCGAGGGAGGTTCTCCTCCCTTGGAGCGTCATTTGACGTGTTTTAGCCAATCACAGACAAGCATGAAAAAAATGAAATGCATTGAGTTGATAGGAGACGTCCTGCCTCAAGGGAGGACGGAGGGGGCTCGTCCTCCCTTGCCTCCACCACAACTTTATATATATATATAGAATGATCTAAATATAAATTATAAATAAAATAGAGGGTTTGAAGGAGTCCATACGTGGGCAGGCCAGGACGCAGGTCGCCCCGTAGGTGAACTTGGCGTTGGGGTTGTTGTCCACCTGGTGGGTTTTGAGGTTATAGAGCGTCAGAGGAGGACAAGCACCTTTACAGGTTCCGTCATCATTAAAGTCCCTGCAGGCCTGGAAGAGGAGAAGAAGAAGAGATGGAAAGAAAGACGGTGTCTTTAGTGAGTGTAGCTGTAATGATTATTTTCTAAATATAACCGGTAGAAGAAGGGATGAACAAGTGAGGAACAACTCAACCACAGAGAACATTTGCTATTCAAAAGTACCAAGAAAACTCCAAGGCACCGTCTTATTAGAGGGCGGTCCATCTGCTGCCATTAGCAGAAAGCAGTGACGTAGGTTAGCACAGTGAGCTAATCAATAAGGTTATGAATAATGTGAACAGTAGCACTAGCTGAGTCAACGTTAGCAGGAAATAACTGGAAGGGTTAGTTTGGATTTTTTTGAAGTGGGGTTGTATGTTTACTAAAATAACTGTTTTTATGAATGGAGTCTGGTGGCTTTGAAAAGAGCGATATAACGGCTAAAGTTCCCGTCAGAGAGGGCTGTCTGACGGCGAGGTGAAGCGGTGAAAATATTCTAAATATAACGTACACTTAAACTGATATTGATTTGTTTAGGTGTCTAAAATCCGTTTTTCTGCTGTATCCGTTTACAGCCGCTTCACCTCGCCGTCAGACAGCCCTCTCTGACGGGGAACTGAAGCCGTTTTATCGCTCTCTTCAAAGCCACCGGACTACATTCATAAAAACAGTAGTTTAACCTCTCAGAACAGGAGTTTCTGGTCTACTGCTGCGTTTATATGCCGTTTCATAGCGGCATTCCAACCAGAGGAGTCTTTTGCTGCAGAGAGAGGTAGAATGCTGCAGTAATTTGATCTGCACCACATTCAAATGATTTGGACTGTATTTATTAACTTATTCACAGCGATGGCAGCGAGCTACCACGCATCATGAACAACTTGGAGGGGATGGCCAAGGCTTGACTGAGCGCTTACCTATCTTGATATGGGACTAACTGGACGAGGGACTTCCGTACGATCTTGAGACGGACAGAGAAAGGTAAGTCTCTAGACCCCGTACTGTTTTTCTTAAACACCTTCAAAATGTTTTTTTGTCCCGCACATTTGTACCAACGTGTAAATGGTGACAGCTAACATGAGTAGAGGTGGGAAAACAATCGATTCACCTCTGAATCGCGATTTCTAAACAGATGTTTTAACACCAGAATGGATATATCTGCTTCATCTGAGTCTATGTGGAGGTAGAAGGAAGTTACCGCTTTTATTGTGGTAGTCTGAGTACCGTGACGTCATATCCGTTCTGTATCCGTCAACCAAAACAAACCTCAGAGATACTAAACCGTTGGAGGGTCGTCGTGGATACGACCTGCACCCTCCCATGTTAACTCCAGCGTGGTAAACACTACACATCCAGTAAAGGATGGAAACACTTTGGGTTTCACACATTGACAGGAAAAGCAGAGCTACACAGAGCAGAGCTAAAGCTGCATGCTCACTTCTAAAGGACAAAATGTGTCTGAAAATAAGGCTGAAAAAAAGTTTTAAAAAGTCTGAACTATGTCAGAAAAAAGGCCGAAAAATCCCTTCATGGTCTAGAGGTAAAAACAGTTAACAATAAATCAGAACATGGATCCAGCACCCGGTGTGGTGACGGTATTGAACCAGTAGATCGGAGGAATGTAGTAACACTGACCAGACAGTCGGTGGCTCGCGGTCCAGAGCAGCCGGCGGCACAGTGTTCATTACAGCAGTCGATGGGTTTCGGGCCGCGACACCTTCTGCTGCACTGCTCCGCACACTGCAGCCTGGTGACTAGCAGAGACACGGACACACGGTTCATTACAGCAACATGAAGGATCACTACAGTATGTTTTATATGTCGGTTTGGTTTGCACTCTGAACATCTACTAACATAAAGCCTAAATGGATCTGCACAAGTATTAGCATCAAAATATACGGAAAGTACTCATTATAAAGTATAATACATATATTATATATATAGGAGAGGAAGACGGAGGGAGGAGAGGGAGGAGAGGAAGACGGAGGGAGGAGAGGAAGACGGAGGGATGAGGGGAAGACGGAGGGAGGAGAGGAAAACGGAGGGATGAGGGGAAGACGGAGGGAGGAGAGGAAAACGGAGGGATGAGAGGAAGACGAAGTGATGAAGGGAGGAGGATAAAAGGTGGAGAGAGGGAAGAGGATGAGTGTTAAAGGTGTTGCTGTTTACATCTCTGGCAGTGATCCGGTCCTGCTGCCCAACACGAGCCGTTCACACACCCCGGGTCACACCTGTCACCTGGAAACACACACACACACACACACACACACACACACACAGTCATGACTACTCGGTGACGGCCTGCAGATCAACAGCTGAACGGGGGAATCATTCACACCTACATTTACGTGTGAATGTGTCCGTCTTGAGGAGCATGGTGGGGTTGCTGTCTCTGTCCAGGATGTCCTCCCACTGGACCGTCTCCGTGTTGCATAGCAACGGATTGTTGGTCATCTTCACGCCTCCTTTCAGGATCTCTGTGAGGAAAAGATCAGGTGTTGGCTGTTTGTAACTTCTTCCATGTATAAATCGTTGCTGGTCGGCGTCTCATGGTCGCTCGCGCGTGGCTATGCTGTTCAGACTCAGACTCCAACACAAATACATTCTTAATAATTCTACAGAATAAGATGAGAGGATAAACTCGTTTGTGTGTTAAGATCCATCAATCACAACGTGTCTGGACTCGTCCTGCAGCTGTTAATGCTGCTGGATCTGTCAGAGTAAACACACGCTGTGAAACCTCGACGTCATCAGTCACAGCTCCTACGGGCGCGCTCGATTTCCTGCAGCCTGACACAGTCTGGTGTTGACTGACAGACTTCTAAACGGTGTGCAAACTCCGCCCGGCCCGGCGAGCGAGAGGCGACATGGTGAGCACGTACCCGTCAGACTGCTGAGCTGCAGCTGTCTCAGCCCGCCGGTGTAGTTGAGGGTCGCAGACGAGTGGTTCCTGTTGTAGTTGGACATCACCAGCAGAGCGAACTCGTTCTCGTAGAGGTTCTGGCCTCGGATCAGCTTCAGGTTGACCAGCGGGATGTCGGCGGCCTCGTTCATGGCGATCAGAACGTAGCCGCCCACTTCCTGGATGGTCTGAAAAAAAAAGAAGAAGAAATGATATCTGTTGCAGCTGAGGGTGGAGGTCGGGGGAGGAAGAAGAAGACAGATGAGAAGGACGGGACGGTCCATCATCATTCATCCTTTAAGGTCAAGTACTGGCCAAACGGCAGTACTACAACTTCCGTCATGTGATGCCGTCGGGCCCAAACAGTCTTTTCCCCTTAGACTGAGATCGGGAAAGAGACGTCTGTAACTCAGAGGATCATTTATTTGGAGGTGAATCAGTCGATGGCGCTGGACGCAGCGAAAAGCCGTGGTGGCGCGGCGCAAACCGTTGGAAATAACGGGTTTCAGAGCGCAGAGGTGGCGTTATCGCGTTGGAATGGAAAGTTCTCCCTGAGAAACACTCAAATTTATGAATCAATGAAAACAGATGAATGTGAATTAACACCAGAGAGGTGAATTACTCACTTCTCTCTCCTGAGAATGAAATGTCAAATTTAAAGTCGGCCTATTTAAAGGGACTGTTTGTAACTTCTTAACATATAAATCACCCAGGAGAGATTGATTCATGGAGAGACCTTGGTCTGGTCAGCTAACATTACTGCCAAGCAGCTGAAATATAGAGTGATGTTGTGCTTTTAGCTGACGTGTGTCTCCTCACTGTGTTGAGTGATGCTCCTTCATGTCTATGTAGAGCGAGCACAAGCGCCAGCAACAGGACGCTGACTTTAGTTGACTTAACGGACACAGGTGAAGCTGTTAACAAGACATTTAGGATTCTTACTAACTGTCCCTTTAACATAAAAATGCTGTTGTAGTGAACTTATTATTTAGTTATTTTTCCAGAATTCAGCAAACAAAGTGTCTGAAACTCTTTTCCGGGGGGGAGGACCCCAGACCTCCGCTTCAGTTTAGAAATACTCCCTTTTTTTCTTTGAGGACTCAAGGTTAGCGATGTCTGATCATGTTGCGTGGACATGCAGCTGTGAGCAGGGACAGAAAGACGCTCTGTCCTGCTCCACAGCGTCCATGTTGATCTTCCGGGGTTTTGATTTTTCTGAAAACAAGAGGCTCCTCAAGGCCAAGCTGTTTGTCAGTTGACCATCAGTTCACCGATGTCGGAGCGTCCTCGAATGCAACGCAAAAGAGAGTTTTGAAAAAGCTCCCTGCTCACGTCTTGAGGAAAGTCCCTCTGACAGAAGTAAAGACGACTTCAGTTCAACTTTTGATTTGAATCTTTAACTCTCAGGACAGAGAACTGTATGATTCTCCCCTCTGGTGTGAATTGAGGAGTATTTCTTTCTCATAGTTCTCTCCATCTCTGAAGGTCCTTTCAGACACAACGCGACAACGCCACCAACGACCTTTGAGACTCGTTATTTCCAGCGGGTTGCGCCACGCCACGACGGCTTTACGCTGCATCGAGCGCATCTTAAACATGAGCTCAAACGGCGCTGTGTCGCGAGCGTAGACTGCTCTCTTCCGCCGGGAAATGACAGTTGGTGCAGCTCTGTCGTCATCCGGGTGGAAACAGTCGGGATTACACACACTGTTCAGTTCCAGAAACAGGTTGAGATAATGACACTTATTTTATTCGCCTCTAGTCTGTCGGAGGTTTTTCCGCCGATTCAGCACGTTGAATCTGCGACGGAGCTCATTGGTGAGAGAAATCACTCTGATTGGCTGTTCAGCTTGAACCAATCAGAAGAGAAACAGACGTGAGGAAAGCGAGCCGACTCTTCTCATGTTTCATCTCATCTGATTATTCCAGATGTTCTCACAGCAACGTGAACATCTGGAATCATACGTATCATAACAGCTTGTATATCCTCCGTCCTCGCTCTTCCTGTTTCCCTTTCTGAGTGATGGATACAGACTACCGCCGCCTGCTGGCGTGGAGAGTTATTTCCTCTCACCAGGAGCAGAACGTACGTGCTAACTGACCGTCGGCTGTCATCTTTGCCGTGTGTTCGAGTGCGACTTGTCAGCCAAAAAAAAGGCGACATGAGGCGACGCGACAGTTGGCCTTCCTCACCGCTAGTTCTCTGATGTCGGCTTGGTCTGTCCGGACCTTTAAGAAGTGTTATTATGGTATGGATGGCCTCTAAGTGAGGCCAACGCGTTACCACGGATTAGCACTCGATGGCTCACGTCGCCACAGTCGTTGCAGTCTGCACCCGTGCCGCCAGATGTCACCAAATCCTACACGCTGTACCTTTCGAATGATAAATCAATTATTAAAATTGCTGCGTGATCATCCTCCGAGTGTTTTGTGATGGGACGCCTCGATCAGGACGAGATCATCAGTGTGTGCAGAGCTCAACGGGTTCCTGTTTCAGTGTCGAGGTCACGATGATGACGCAGCCTAGAGAAGGTAGACGTAGATGAGTGTGCTACTTTTCGGTCAAGACAAAAGCTAACGTGAGGCGGCTCAACGGGCGGCCTTCGACGCCGCTGGTTCTCTGATGTCGGCTTTTAGACTTAAAACCAGCAGTGAGACGATGAGAGTGAACGCTGGAGACAGACCTGGAGGAAGGACAGGTCCTGGTGCTCCAGGGTGTAGGTGACCTCCAGGTTCTCCAGCACCACGGAGCAGTTGGTGTACATCTTCACCATCTTGTCATAGTGATTATCACGAGTCCCCAACAGCGTCAGCATGTTACTCATCCCCTGGCAAGCTGGTGGACGGACAGACAGACAGACATTATTGAAGTTAGTCGCAGTTCCTCTGATGGACGCGTTTCCTCTACGTTGAACTTCTCTTTCTAATCATAACAGCATTGACTCTCCGAATATGAGCCTGAGTTCGGTTTAGGAGATATTAACATGTAAAACTGGAGCTAATCTCTTTAAAGTTAGGCTGTGAGTAAGCGTACCATTTGAAAGAATACTTATATCTTATTTTTTTAATCTTTAAAAACTACTGCTGAGGAGCTTTTTGCATATAATTTGATCAAAACTAAACTGAAAATGATGTTAAATTGAATGAGTCACATTGGAGGTTATATTGTGTTGGTGTTGATGAACATGAAAATGAAACACACTTTGTTATAGATTGTCTTTTATGATCTGAAAAAGGTCATTTTTCTACTGTGTCTCTATCCTGTTTAAAACATCTTTTACTTCTGTGTTTCACAATCCAAAAAGATTGGGAACTACTGATTTAATATTTAATAATTATCATATTTTATAAGATTATCATGTGTAAAATCTGAACCTGTGAAGTAACTAAAGCTGTCAGATAAATGCAGTGCAGTATAAAGTGGAGTAAAGTGAAATAGAGGTAAATACAAGTAGCTCAACAGTGTATTGAAAAGCAGTACTTTCTACCAGTGTTCTCTGACATCTTGTTTTCTGAAGTCATGGTGGTAACATCCTGTTGGGTAGTTCAGGTAACACAGTCATGTTTCCAGATAAGAGGTGAAGTATTTAAAGAGACTTCTCAGGGAGGAGCAGGAAGGTGTGACGCCTTTACAAAGAACGAGTTTAACAGCAGCTGCAGGACACATCCCACGGTGATCTCACAGAGTGGAATGAAACCCTACAGGCTCCGTCTGTACCAGAGAGCAACTCCCTGCCGAACCTCTGAAAGCACTAAATCAAAAGACCAAACGGGGAGTTCATTTGTTACATCACAGGAAGTGTTTGGTGGGAGGATTTCATTAGGAAATCAGTTTGGTACGAAGAGCTGAGACGTACTGTGGCCAAGCTTTTAAAGTCTAAAATCCCTGCAGCGTCACGACTGAACTGTCTGCAGCATCACTACTGAACTGTCTGCAGCATCACGACTGAACTGTCTGCAGCATCACGACTGAACTGTCTGCAGCATCACTACTGAACTGTCTGCAGCATCACGACTGAACTGTCTGCAGCATCACTACTGAACTGTCTGCAGCATCACTACTGAACTGTCTGCAGCATCACTACTGAACTGTCTGCAGCATCACTACTGAACTGTCTGCAGCGTCACGACTGAACTGTCTGCAGCGTCACTACTGAACTGTCTGCAGCATCACGACTGAACTGTCTGCAGCATCACTACTGAACTGTCTGCAGCATCACTACTGAACTGTCTGCAGCGTCACTACTGAACTGTCTGCAGCGTCACGACTGAACTGTCTGCAGCGTCACTACTGAACTGTCTGCAGCATCACTACTGAACTGTCTGCAGCATCACGACTGAACTGTCTGCAGCGTCACGACTGAACTGTCTGCAGCATCACGACTGAACTGTCTGCAGCGTCACGACTGAACTGTCTGCAGCATCACGACTGAACTGTCTGCAGCGTCACGACTGAACTGTCTGCAGCATCACGACTGAACTGTCTGCAGCGTCACTACTGAACTGTCTGCAGCATCACGACTGAACTGTCTGCAGCATCACTACTGAACTGTCTGCAGCATCACTACTGAACTGTCTGCAGCATCACTACTGAACTGTCTGCAGCGTCACGACTGAACTGTCTGCAGCGTCACTACTGAACTGTCTGCAGCATCACTACTGAACTGTCTGCAGCATCACGACTGAACTGTCTGCAGCGTCACGACTGAACTGTCTGCAGCATCACGACTGAACTGTCTGCAGCGTCACGACTGAACTGTCTGCAGCATCACGACTGAACTGTCTGCAGCATCACTACTGAACTGTCTGCAGCATCACTACTGAACTGTCTGCAGCATCACTACTGAACTGTCTGCAGCATCACTACTGAACTGTCTGCAGCATCACTACTGAACTGTCTGCAGCATCACGACTGAACTGTCTGCAGCATCACTACTGAACTGTCTGCAGCATCACGACTGAACTGTCTGCAGCGTCACTACTGAACTGTCTGCAGGGTCACTACTGAACTGTCTGCAGCGTCACTACTGAACTGTCTGCAGCGTCACTACTGAACTGTCTGCAGCGTCACTACTGAACTGTCTGCAGGGTCACTACTGAACTGTCTGCAGCGTCACTACTGAACTGTCTGCAGCATCACTACTGAACTGTCTGCAGGGTCACTACTGAACTGTCTGCAGCATCACTACTGAACTGTCTGCAGCATCACTACTGAACTGTCTGCAGCATCACTACTGAACTGTCTGCAGGGTATATAATATATAATATAAATATAAATATATAATGTATATAATAATAACACAGATAACTTTTCATCCAAGAGTCTGAAGTTGTCGGAGAACAAAGATGCCGCCACAGCGTTGCCCCCATGAGGCTGTAATATTAAACTAAATGATTCGATGATGAAGACTACTGGTTCATAAACTGATGATGACTTTGGTATCAACTTCTCTCTGTGTCTCTGGCTGCATTCCTATTGGCCGGCTCCCCGCTGTGATGTCACAAAGACAACACAGCTGCAGCCTGCACCGCTCTGTGCCTCTCTCTGATTGGCTGAGAGGCCAGAAGCCTCAGGGGGGAGCAGTCCACATCTGGACACACACACACACACACACACACACACACACACACACACACACACACACACACATATACTGTATACCGGCAGTATATTTAGAGTGTTAATCCTCTCGCTCAGTTCTTCCTGTGGTTTCCTTCTTTCCTCTTTCCTCTCCATCCTCCTCTGTCCTCTCCCACTCGTTTATTCCCTCCTCTGTTCCCCATGATCCTCCATTCCTCTTCTTCTCCCCAGTTCCCTGACTCATCCATCCTCCCACTTCATCTTCATCTTCATCCTGTCCATCCTGTCCGTGTAACCTCGTTGTTTTACCACGTTGTGGGTATGGCCTGGTTATGTTTAGGCACAAACACAACGTAGTAAAAGGTTGGGTTAAATGTTCTCCTACGAAGGACAAACGTGACGTCCAAATGCTTCTGCTGTCTTTCATCATCATACAGACTGTTCAACGTTCAGGGTCAAACCGCCTCATTGATCACAGTCAGAGGGTCGTCTACCTCTCTCTCTCTCTCTCTCTCTCTCTCTCTCTCTCTCCCTCTCTCTCTCTCTGTGTTTAAAGGAACAGTAGGTCCAGGGTGAGGTTAGCCTAGCTTAGCACAAAGACTGGAAGCAGGGGGAAACTGCTAGCATTGCTCTAATCCACCTTCCAACAGCTCCTTCGTCTGTCTGATTTACATGTTGCGTCTTGTTAGCCCTCGAGCTAACCACTAACCAGCTGGGTTTAGTTGACAGTTGAGTTGAAACCTGGCGACCCATAATGCACCAGAAATCAACGAGGACTCTCTGAAGACTTCAGTTTTACATTGTAATATATTAAGAAGATTGAATATGTATTGTTCTGCCTGGATTAAGGTGTTTGTTTTAAGAGGTAAATTTAGTTCAGTTTGTTTTTGTCAGCAGGATTACAGAAGAACTTCTGGTCCCACCTTCCAGCCCGTTCACACGAAAAGGCGTATAAATGCCGCGGTAATGGGCGAGGCGTTTAGCGTGCAATAAGTACGCCTTTCTTGATTTGCGCGTGTCTTTGTTACGTCATGTATCCTGTACTGACTGCGATGTAAACGCATCCACGTATAAATGCTACGGTGAGAGTTAGTGACGTAGAATAAGAAGAGAAAAAGACGACTTGCGGCGAGCGGACTTTCAACCAGGAGACCCGTGTTTTACATCAGCACCCGTCTCCATCTTGGTTTAATACACCGGGCTGTAGGGGCGTTGGTTCGGAGGTCACTGAACCTACTAGAAATGCATCTATATTACGTAACGTAGAACTAATGAGTGATTGTGATGATGAATATACCGACCTATCTTCTTCTTGACAGAATAAGAAACCAACAAGATAAGAAGACAGATCTGTGGACTGAAGACGGAACTACTTTAAAGATGGGTGAGTAGTACTCGCTCTCTTCTGACGTTTTATACTGCGATATTTACTGAATGTGACAAACAGCGCAGCCGACAGCAGCCTCAGTAAACTGTCAGGTGATCTCCTTCTTCAGGTGTTATTGAGGTGTCCTATCAGATAACTCCTCTTTTTCTCCTCGTCTGTTGCGGCGCTTTCGAAGCGAGCGACAGGAATAGATAGAAACACGGCGTCTGACTAAAGTTCAGTTCAAAACGTCGCGCTGCGCAGCGCTTCGTCGCTCGCGGCCAGTTAGGTGATTCCGATAGAAAACGATGTAATCAGACTGATTGAGTCACTGACGCTGACGTTACGTTCAGTTTGTAATATGAAGACTACACATCCCAACACATTAGACCTCTCAGTGTTCTACACATTACATTCCCTGTAGAAACCCCGACATTACAGTTCAAACTGCTCCTGTGAGCGTCAGTCTGTTGCCAGGCGACCCTGCCCCGCAGGAGCAGAAGTGGAAGTCAGTTTTATTTGTAAAGTCCAATAATCACTCAATAGTACTGTTTCTAAAACATCATTTAAACCGTGACGGTTACAGGTGATTTACTTTCCTGTGTGGAACGTCTCTGACTCATCTCTCCCTCTCTCTTTTATTTATCTTTGCTGCCGTCAGTCGTTTGATGAAGATTGATGTATTTCTTTAATTCCAGTGGACGTTAACCAGATTATAATCACAGCGGCAGCCAATCAGAGCTCAGAGAGAGAAGCAAAGAATTTATCTGTTTCATAACCTGCGGGAGATGAAGCGATAACACACACACACACACACACACTCACGCACGCACGCACGCACGCACGCACGCACGCACGCACGCACGCACGCACGCACGCACGCACGCACGCACGCACGCACGCACGCACGCACACACACACACACACACACACACACACACACACACACACACACACACACACCTCTCTACCTGCACCTCTTCCTCTCTCATTGCGACATGCGTGTGCTCCGGGACTCTGGGAGGAATGTGATGTGTCAGTATTGAATTTACTTGTAACGAGCGCGGCGCTGCCGAATGTTCACCGTCAACAGACGTCAGTCAGTCAACATGTTGTTTCTCGGCACTGAGGCACTTTGTTCACTTGTTGACGGCCTGAGTCGTCCAATCAGCTGCCTGAAGGAACCTCAGGCCATCTTAAGTAACATTATTAGATAGTTAATATTAGTACTGGCAAAGTTAATAATAATTGATAATAACGCAAATACGTTTTAACGCCACAAAGGTTTAGGTCAGTTTTAAAGCTAGAGTGAAGATCCTGGTATCATAGTAAACTATAAAACCTGATGAATCCATCGGTACCAACCAGGTCAGACTAGCTGGTCATGAAGGAGGTTAAATAACGCTCCATAGTTACACTGAATTTTGTCGAGGAAAAACTGTCATGTCCATTTTCAAAGGGGTCCCTTGACCTCTGACCTCCAGATCAGTGAATGTAAATGGGTTCTATGGGTACCCACGAGTCTCCCCTTTACAGACATGCCCATTGTTTGATGCTAAACGCAGTACCTGTGAGGGTTTCTGGATCAATATCTGTCATTGTTTTGTGTTGTTAATTGATTTACAATAATAAATATATACATACATTTACATAAAGCAGCATATTTGTCCACTCCCATGTTGATAAGAGGATTAAATACTGGACTAATCTCCCTTTAAGGTTCATTTAGAACAGATAAAAGATGTGAGATTAATGACGATGAATATTTTAATGGACTGACTGCTCTAGTTCATAGTTTACATGCACAACATATTCCAGTTTCTCCTTCTGTTCTACAAACTGTCGTCTGTAGTCGGTTTGTGTTCAACACGCAGAGCTGGACGTGAACAGACGAGAGGCCGCGACACAAAGATAGAGACACCAGATAGATGGAGATTAATGAGAGAGAAGAAGAAGTTCTGATACATTCATTTATAGTTCAGTTTAAATGTAGTGGAGTAAAAGTCATTAGATGGAAATACTGAAGTAAAGTACAAGTTAAGGTGTGGTTGGGTGTATCGTGGTCGTGATGTTACTACGATCTGAGTTTAGAAGAGTTCTTCTTTCCTCTCTTTCTTTTCTTGTCATCTTTATTTATGTGACCTTCATTGAAGCAGCTAATTCCTCTGAGAGTAAAGATAGAGTACATGCAAACAGAGTGAAACCGCCGTGTCTTTGCTGCGAGGCGGCGGCGGCGTCTTCACAGAGCAGCGGGACAAAATCCATCTTCATAAAAGATGAAAGAGGAGAGAAGATGGAGAGCGACCTTCAACCTCATTTCTGTTCTTCTCTCAGAGAGAAACAAAAAGAGCTCGACTGAAACTCTTTAAAGATCTGTGACGTTTAAACCCTCAGCTGACTTTAGTTCGTCTGCTTTAAAACCTGGTTAGCTTCCAATTTCTATAAATCATTAATCTCAGTTCTGAGAGCTCGACTAAAGTTTCATTAACACGTTATTGTTCACCAGATATCTGATCAAACAGTGGAGCTCACAATCAGGAAGCTGATCAGCTTACGTACGCTCTGTTTAATATATATATGATTTGACTTTATTCTAATGATCTGTTTCTTTACTTCTTTCTATCGTTATTGAGTTATGTGAAGTACTTTGTTTTGGCTCTAAAATGAGAGGTTGAATTCTATCTACATTAGTGTTTGATAAAACAGAAAGAAGGTGTTGGAGATGTTGCTGATGAAATGAAAACTAAAGATAAAACCCAACCGGATCTCACAGGAAGGCGTAAAAATAGCACCAAACAGGACATTCCACATCAGGTGTGATGAGGACACATTTTAAACTCTTCACATTTTTAGGCCACGCAACAACACTACGGTAACGTCCTCACTTATGTTGAGGCAACTAAACCACTTAGTTAGGTTTAGGAAAAACGTCATGTTTGGGCTTGAATTAAATACGTAAACTAAGTAAAATACGTACGGAAACAACGTAACATAAGAATGGAAAACACGTCACTATAAACACCTCACAGACGTCACTATAACACCTCACAGACGTCACTATAACACCTCACAGACGTCACTATAAACACCTCATAGACGTCACTATAACACCTCACAGATGTCACTATAACACCTCAGAGACGTCACTGAAACACCTCACAGACGTCACTATAACAACTCACAGACGTCACTAAAACACCTCACAGACGTCACTATAACACCTCACAGACGTCACTAAAACACCTCACAGACGTCACTATAAACACCTCACAGACGTCACTATAACACCTCACAGACGTCACTATAACACCTCACAGACGTCACTATAACAACTCACAGACGTCACTAAAACACCTCACAGACGTCACTATAACACCTCACAGACGTCACTAAAACACCTCACAGACGTCACTAAAACACCTCACAGACGTCACTATAACACCTCACAGACGTCACTATAACACCTCACAGACGTCACTATAACACCTCACAGACGTCACTATAACACCTCACAGACGTCACTATAACACCTCACAGACGTCACTATAACACCTCATAGACGTCACTATAACACCTCACAGACGTCACTATAACACCTCACAGACGTCACTATAACACCTCATAGACGTCACTATAACACCTCACAGACGTCACTAAAACACCTGACAGACGTCACTATAACACCTCACAGACGTCACTATAACACCTCACAGATTTATTTGTTGTTCGTCCACCTCCTCTCTCTCCCTCCATCGGCAGTCTCTCTCTCTTTTTATCCTAAGCCACCACCTCTGAGCGTGGATGCGTTCACCGTGCAGTCAGTACAGACTTAATGGCCTACATATGACACGCCTAATGCAAGTTCTTCTTGCACGCTAAATGCCTTGTGAACTACCGTGTCATTCATAAACCATTTAGCGGGCTGCAAAAGCATAAAAAAGATGAATCCATAACAGCTTTAGTTTAAAGCTGTGAGTTGAGTGTGTGACCCGCGGTCACCTCGCCTCCAGCTGAATTTCAAACATTCACTCCACAAAATCAATGAGCGCTTTTGGACGCTGGATAACGGGGTCAGATTTGAAACCGTGGTTTAAGTGTTTCTATTGATATTTGTGAACGTGACGTGACAGCAGAACCTGGTTGTGTTTGGACTGGACTCAGACAGACATAATGTTGTCCTGTATGAAGCCATGACAGGAACACAGTGGCCTCGTCTATCTCTGCATCACACACACTTCAGGAATGTGTCAACCAGCTGAGAAACACTGGGCAGGTCGGAGCTCCACAGTTTCACTTTGTCTTCACGTTAAATCACATTAAAAGTCTCCACTGAGACAGAAAACACGATGTCTGTCTCTGACATGAAGTCAAGCCTGGTCAGAGGTCAGCTGAAACCTGGCCTTCGTCCCTGTATTTGACAGTTTGTACTCTTGTTTTCCTCTGGGTGTTGTTATCAGTCCAAACATGTTGGTGCGCTGGATTATCAGAGTTCTATTAACTAAATGATATTTGTTGTGTAGAAGTCGAGAGTAAAAATACGGATTACAACCGGATAAAAAGTGTGTTTCTGACAGCAGAGAACCACAACCCTGATGCACGCACAAAGAGGATATAACGCCACTGACAGCCGATCACATGACTGTAATTGGGCCTCAATGTAAATGCATGCTGGGTAAATCAGTGCCGATGCAGCAGATGGATGCAGGACGTTAATGAAGGAAACCAGAAACCTGTTTCATCCGTTCTGCTCTTTACTTGTTTGTCTGAGAACAAAAAGCTGAATGGAAAATCCTGAACAAACGTATTCCCCATCAGAAACTAATCTCAAAATCTGCACTGTGCACGTGTATGTGTACATGTGTGTGTGTGTGTGTGTGTGTGTCCTGCCTGCAGCGGTGTGTACAGGTCAGAGCGAGACTCTGCTTGTCTGCTCCGCTGCCGTTGGAGGAAAATTCCAACGACTGAACCTCTCGTGTGTTTTCTTGTCTTCACAGTGAAAAATGTCCACTGGTGGACAGACTGAGAACACGTCGTCCCCTCCCCCTCCGTTACCACTGCAGGTAAGAGACACGATTAAAAACCCAGAGAGACTCACCGTCACACCACCAGCAGAGATCTGTGATCGGCTGAATATAACCGAGTATCATGGCCACATAGAGAGGAAAGAAATCTGAGATCTCCAGAATAAAGTCTTAATTTAATGAGAATAAAGTCATACTATTTCAAGAAATAAAGTCATAACGTCACGAAAATATAGTCATAACTTTAGGAAATATAAAGTCGTAATATTACGAGAATAAAGTCATAACTTTAGGATAATAAAAGTCATGTCTTCCTCCTCTGAAGAGTCATTTCTTCATCAGGTCCGTGTGATTCTCTCTTCAGAATAAACTCAGTTTCTTTAATAACATCTCTTCCAGGTCCTGATGCTGATGATGATGTGCTGCTGATGTTCCAGAAGATGAAGGATTTGGTTATTAGAGAAACCGAAACTAAAGTAGAACTTCACAAGATGCTCCCCGTTCCTCCTTTTCACACTATTACCCTCTAAAATAACACGTAACATTACTACTTTAGAATATTATCACTTTATTCTCATAATACTACCACTTTATTTTTCCCATAATGTGGCCCTAATACTCCGTCATAATAACCTCAACCATTAGCAGTGGGAAAACAATCCATTCACCTATGTATCACGATTTTATGATTTCTAAATAGATGTTGTAACACCAGAACGGATATATCTGCTTCATCTGAGTCTATGTGGAGTTAGAAGGAAGTTACCGCTTTTATTGTGGTAGTCTGAGTAACGTGACGTCATATCCGTTCCGTATCCGTCAACCAAAACAAACCTCAGAGGGTCTAAAACGTTGGAGGGTCGTCGTGGATACGACCTGCACCCTCCCATGTTAAATCCAGCGTGGTAAACACTACACATCCAGTAAAGGATGGAAACACTTTGGGTTTCACACATTGACAGGAAAAGCAGAGCTAGACATCACGGCTGTGTGTGACCTTTGACCCAGAAGGAGTCAATCCCAGGTTAAAGACGTTGTGGTCGTCCGGCCTCAAACACAGAGCTGACGTGTTCCAGTACAGAGAGCAGAGGCCTGTTTAATCCTGCTAACAGTTTCTGAGCTCCGTTATTGACATTCTTCACATTCCAGCTGTGAAAATCCCCCAGGGTGCACTGCTGCTGCTGCTGCTGCTGTCGTTTGCAGGTCAAACCGACTGAAGTCACTTTTATTCATGTCGCCCGACATCAGTGACGGGGCCGCTGACGACCTGTGCAGCGCACGCCGCCCTCCGTCCTCCGACTCTGTAGGTCACACCTGCAGCGACACACACTTCCTCTGATTCATCACCAGCTCTGACAGGAACACACTGACAGATGTTGCACCACCTGCTCCTGAACATCTGGAGAGAGCCCCCTCAGGATCAAACAGGTCGATCTGTGTGGAGCCGATAACTTCAGTGCAGCTTATTTCAGCCAGATCTCGCGAGACAAACAAGCAACCAGGTCGGTAGAAACAAGCCCGAAAGAAGCAACCCCCCCCCCCAAAAAAAAAATAAAGCTCAAAACAAGCGACCTCTCCAACCTACTTGATCTCTTCATACAGTATACAGACGTAGGCAAAGTTGTTGGTAACGTTCCGTTAAAGAGAGAAAAACCCACAATAGTCACTGAAATAACTTGAAACTGACAAAAGTAATAATAAATAAAAATTTACTGAAAATGAACTAATGAAAATCAGACATTGTTTTTGAATTGTGGTTCAGCAGAATCATTTTAAAAAACAAACTAATGAAACTGGCCTAGACAAAAATGATGGTACCCCTAGAAAAGATGTAAAATAATGTGACCATAGGGACATATTAAACTAAGGTGTGTCCTGTAAATAGCATCACAGGTATCTTCAAACTTGTAATCAGTCAGTCTGCCTATTTAAAGGGTGAAAAGTAGTCACTGTGCTGTTTGGTGTCATGGTGTGTACCACACTGAACATGGACCACAGAAAGCTAAGGAGAGAGTTGTCTCAGGAGATCAGAAAGAACATTATAGACCTTCATGTTAAAGGTAAAGGCTATAAGACCATCTCCAAGCAGCTTGATGTTCCTGTGACTACAGCTGCACATATTATTCAGAAGTTTAAGGTCCATGGGACTGTAGCCAACCTCCCTGGACGTGGCCGCAAGAGGAAAATTGATGACATATTGAAGAGACGGATAATACGAATGGTAACCAAAGAGCCCAGAACAACTTCCAAAGAGATTAGAGGTGAACTCCAAGGTCAAGGTACATCAGTGTCAGATCGCACCATCCGTCACTGTTTGAGCCAAAGTGGACTTAATGGAAGACGACCCAGGAGGACACCAAATCATAAAAAAGCGAGACTGGAATTTTCCAAAATGCATATTGACAAGCCACAAAGCTTCTGGGAGAATGTCCTTTGGACAGATGAGACAAAACTGGAGCTTTTTGGCAAGTCACATCAGCTCTATGTTCACAAACGCAAAAATGAAGCATCCAAAGAAAAGAACACTGTACCTAATGTGAAACATGGAGGAGGCTCGGTTATGTTATGGGGCTGCTTTGTTGCATCTGGCACAGGGTGTCTTGAATCTCTGCAGGGTGCAATGAAATCTCAAGACTATCAAGGCATTCTGGAGTGAAATGTGCTGCCCAGTGTCAGAAAGCTTGGTCTCAGTTGCAGGTCATGGGTCCTCAAACAGGATAATGACCCAAAACACATCTAAAAACACCCAAGAATGGCTAAGAACAAAACATCGGACTATTCTGAAGTGGCCTTCTATGAGCCCTGATCTAAATCCTATTGAACATCTGTGGAAGGAGCTGAAACATGCAGTCTGGAGAAGGCACCCTTCAAACCTGAGACAGCTGGAGCAGTTTGCTCATGAGGAGTGGGCCAACATACCTGTCGACAGGTGCAGAAGTCTCATTGAGAGTTACAGAAATCACTTGATTGCAGTGATTGCCTCAAAAGGTTGTGCAACTAAATATTAAGTTAATGTTACCATCATTTTTGTCTAGGCCAGTTTCATTAGTTTGTTTTTTTAAATGATTCTGCTGAACCATAATTCAAAAACAATATCTGATTTTCATTAGTTAATTTTCAGTGAATTTTTATTTATTATTACTTTTGTCAGTTTCAAGTTATTTCAGTGACCATTGTGGATTTTTCTCTCTTTAACGGAACGTTACCAACAACTTTGCCTACGTCTGTATATGGATGGATTTATTTTAGATTGCATGCATTAGATTTCATTTTTGCGTCTATTTTTAGCTTGTTAACTAACTAGCTCATAAATCACACTCACAAAAACGGCAAACCGCCTTCGAATCGTCCCCAAATAAAGTCCACTCTCTTTCCCCCACTCTAGTCTTTGTTGTACTTTTTGCTATAATTCGTCCACTTAGCACCTGGCATTGTTAAAACAACCACAAAGAGACACAAAAGAACCACAAAGAGACGCAAAAGAACCACAAAGAGACACAAAACAACCACAAAGAGACACAAAACAACCACAAAGAGACACAAAACAACTATAAAGAGACACAAAACAACCACAAAGAGACACAAAAGAACCACAAAGAGACACAAAACAACCACAAAGAGACACAAAACAACCACAAAGAGACACAAAACAACCACAAAGAGACACAAAAGAACCACAAAGAGACACAAAACAACCACAAAGAGACACAAAACAACCACAAAGAGACACAAAACAACTATAAAGAGACACAAAACAACTATAAAGAGACACAAAACAACCACAAAGAGACGCAAAAGAACCACAAAGAGACACAAAACAACCACAAAGAGACACAAAACAACTATAAAGAGACACAAAACAACCACAAAGAGACGTTAAAACGTTTGCAGTCATTGTGTGTCTTTCAGTCTGGGTGTGTTGGGGTTGGTGTCTGTGCCCAGGGGCCTGTTGTCTCTTGTCCATGCAGCCTGGTGAGGACAGTTTGTCCTGATTCTGGCTGGTTGTTGTCGTAGTTTTCAATCAATACGGTTCGACTCAGTATGCTAACCATGTTGCCATGGTTACCGCGAGGCTCCAACGTCTTCTTTATTTAGCTGCTTCCAGAGAAACACACACACATAGAGACACAAAGACAAGCGCACACACACACACACTGCCAAGGTCTTTCCCAAAAGTCAAACTCAATGGGAACAGCACGCACACACACACACACACACACACACACACACACACACACAAACACATTGAAGGTCAACCGTCTCTCAGTCACAACATGGTGCTCTCAGGTTTAAACTGATTTAACAAGAACAAACAACAAATCTGGACACTCGTTTAACACACACACACACACACACACACACACACACACTCAGTGTATTGATGTCTAAACACTGCAGACACAGAAACGAGCTGAATGTTCAGATTACAATCACTGAAGTCTGTCGACCAATCAGGAGATGCCTGGAGATTCAGCGTTGTTATATTATATTATATTACATTACATTATATTATATTATATTACATTACATTATATTATATTACATTATATAATATAATATAATGTTATATTATATTACATTACATTACATTACATTATATTATATTATATAACATTATATAACATTATATTATATTATATTATCAGCAGACCAACCAGACACAAGCACCGTGCATTATGGGTAAAACCTCTATTAACTATTAACACAGACACATAGTTGAGGTCAACAGTTTGACCTCTGTTCTAATTCAGAGCTCAGTGTGTATTAAACTACAGGTAACCATAGCAACAGCTCTAATGCTTCAGGCCATGTTAACACTGAATTCACTCAAGGACTCGCGGTAACTCCTCAAGGACCCCTACCGAGTCTTATCAGACCTCTGGAGCCTTTTCAGGGAATTGTACCTCCTCAAGGGGCCCCTCAAACCTCTTCAATGACCCCTGGAACCTGCTCAAGGACCTCGTTGACCTCCTCGATCACCTGTGGAACCTCCTCATGGACCTCTCCAACATACTCAAGGACCCTTTACCAGCTCCTGAACCTAAAGGACCTCTGGAATAAGTTCCAAGATCTGTACGACTTTTTCAAGGACCCCTATGACCTCTTCATGGACCTCTACAACCTTCTTAAAGACCCTTGAATCCTATACACCTCCTCAAGGAACCCTCAAACCTTTTCAATGACCTCTGAAACTTCTGTAAAGAGCTCTGCAACCTACCCTTCGACCCCTTCAAGCTACTTTGGAACCTGCTCATGGACCTCTGAACTTTTTCAAGGACCACACAACCTCTTCATGGACCTCTACAACCTCCTCAAAGACCCTTGAATCCAATACAAGTTCTTCAGTCCTCCTGCCAGATGTTTGGAACCTCCAAAAGGACCTCTGGAACGTCCTCAAGGAACTCTACAACCCCTATGACCTCTTTCGTGGAACTCTACAACCTCCTCAAGGAACCCCTCAAATCTTTTCAGTGACCTGCGGAACTTCGGTGAAGAGCTCTGCAACCACCTCCTCGACCTCTTCAAGCTACCTTGGAACTTCCTCGTGGACCTCTGCAACATACTCAATCACAATACACAATCTGTAAAAACTTTTTCAAGGACCCCTATGACCTCTACAACCTTCTTAAAGACCCTTGAATCCAACACAAGTCCCTCTGTCCTCCTGCCCGATGTCTGGAACCTCCAAAAGGACCTCTGGAATGTCCTCAAGGAACTCTACAACCTCCTCAAGGACTATTAGCACCTCCTCGAATATGTCTGGAAGTTCTTCTCTGACCTCTGGTACCAACTCAAGGCCCACTTGAACCTCCTCAAGGACCTCTACAATCTGCTTAAGCATCGTAGCCACCTCGTCGAGGATCTCCTCAACGTCTACTTTCAATATTCAGACCCTAAACTGACTTCAGCACGGCCACAGAGAATCCCCGTCTCTGATTGGCTGGTAGGTTGATGGCGGGAATTGAACTATCGACTCTGACCTGAGACTGAAACATCTGCCTGTCCGTGCTGAATGTAGAACAACACAACAAGTCTATTCACAACAACAGGCATAAAAAATCCTCCATAATCAAATTGTTGTCAAGACAAAGAGAGCTAGAAAGAGTGCAGTCAGCTGTTTTCACTTATTCCTGAAACACACACACACACACACACACACACACACACACACACACACACGCACACACTGAGATAACAGTCTGAACAGCTGAGCTCAGCATTTCCTCCCGTCGTTCATTCACTTATTTATTCTCTCATTCTTTCTGGAGACAAAACTCTTATTTCAGCCGAACAACCTGATTGGTCAGAGATATGCTCAAACCTCATCACTCAGAACTCCCATGATGCTTTGCAAGCCTGTTTATTTTTTGTCTTTGAGAAACACGGTCCACGACGGACAAAATCTTTTTTTAACAAAACTGCCAAAAAAAAATGCTCGAGGTCTACAACGTGAATATTTGTATTGATCTTTGATATCTTTTATATTATGAAATATATCTTTAGGTTTAGGACTGTTGGTTGGACAAAGTGAGCAATCTGAATATGTCTACTGAGGCTTTTAAATAGGGCTGATGTCTTTAGACGATTAGTCATTTTTATGCTTTTCTATAGGGGTGGGGAAAACATGGATTTTTTTATTACGATTTCTAAACAGATGTTGTAACACCAGAATGGATATATCTGCTTCATCTGAGTCTATGTGGAGCTAGAAGGAAGTTACCGCTATTATTGTGGTAGTCTGAGTAACGTGACGTCATATCCGTTCCGTATCCGTCAACCAAAACAAACCTCAGAGAGTCTAAAGCGTTGGAGGGTTGTCGTGGATACGACCTGCACCCTCCCATGTTAAATCCAGCGTGGTAAACACTACACATCCAGTAAAGGATGGAAACACTTTGGGTTTCACACATTGACAGGAAAAGCAGAGCTAGACAGAGCAGAGCTAAAGCTGCATGCAACTTCTAAAAAAGGCCAAAATGTGTCCGAAAATAAGGCTGAAAAAAGGCTGAAATATGTCAGAAAAAAGAAATATATATATCTGAAAAAAAGTCTGGAAAATGTCTGAAATATTTCCAATAAAAAACGCTAAAACGTGTGAAAAAAAAATCAGACAAATGTCTACAAAATATCCGAAACGTTATGGTATGGAGGTAACGTTATGGTATGGTGGTAACGTTATGGTATGGTGGTAACGTTATGGTATGGTGGTAATGTTATGGTATGATGGTATGGTGGTAACGTTTTGGTATGGTGGTAACGTTATGGTATGGTGGTAACGTCATGGTATGGTGGTAACGTTATGGTATGGCGGTATGGTGGTAACGTTATGGTATGGTGGTAACGTTATGGTATGGTGGTAACGTTATGGTATGGCGGTACGGTGGTAACGTTATGGTATGGAGGTAACGTTATGGTATGGTGGTAACGTTATGGTATGGTGGTAACGTTATGGTATGGTGGTAACGTTATGGTATGGAGGTATGGTGGTAACGTTATGGTATGGCGGTAACGTTATGGTATGGTGGTAACGTTATGGTATGGAGGTATGGTGGTAACGTTATGGTATGGTGGTAACGTTATGGTATGGAGGTAACGTTATGGTATGGCGGTAACGTTATGGTATGGTGGTAACGTTATGGTATGGTGGTAACGTTATGGTATGGAGGTATGGTGGTAACGTTATGGTATGGCGGTAACGTTATGGTATGGTGGTAACGTTATGGTATGGTGGTAACGTTATGGTATGGTGGTAACGTTATGGTATGGCGGTACGGTGGTAACGTTATGGTATGGAGGTAACGTTATGGTATGGTGGTAACGTTATGGTATGGTGGTAACGTTATGGTATGGAGGTATGGTGGTAACGTTATGGTATGGTGGTAACGTTATGGTATGGCGGTAACGTTATGGTATGGTGGTAACGTTATGGTATGGTGGTAACGTTATGGTATGGCGGTATGGTGGTAACGTTATGGTATGGAGGTAACGTTATGGTATGGAGTTAATGTTATGGTATGGTGGTAACGTTATGGTATGGAGGTAATGTTATGGTATGGTGGTAACGTTATGGTATGGCGGTATGGTGGTAACGTTATGGTATGGAGGTAACGTTATGGTATGGAGGTAATGTTATGGTATGGTGGTAACGTTATGGTATGGAGGTAACGTTATGGTATGGTGGTAACGTTATGGTATGGCGGTAACGTTATGGTGTGGTGGTAACGTTATGGTATGGTGGTAACGTTATGGTATGGCGGTATGGTGGTAATGTTATGGTATGGAGGTAACGTTATGGTATGGAGGTAACGTTATGGTATGGCGGTAACGTGGCGGTGGAGCCAGCCGTCGCTCTCGTCTCCGTGGTCAAATGGGCCGACGCTACGACTGTAGAGCACCCAGATACTGACATTTGTATTCTCTGCATTGAAACGGCCCCGATGGAGCTGACCATGATGGATAAAGAGAACGGAGCTGACGGGAGAGCTAGAGACCACCTTGGAGAAGTTACAGGAAGTAGACACGGGGGACTACGTCCGCTTTTCAAAATATCTTTATATTTCTGGGTTGCTGGATAATCAATAATTCCTGACAATGATCCTGATATATTTGACTTCAGGACGTCTCTGACTACAGACATGCTGAAAATCAAACATTTGTACTTGATTCATTTATAGTATTTTAGACACATGGTGAGTACAGGAGGGAGCTCTATCTCTGTAATGATGTGATGAGGTTATCACTCTGTCGTTGGGTGTGTGAGAGATAAACTCTGGGTGATCTTCATCTTTTCATTTCACTATGTGAACATAATGAAGTCAACTCGAACACAACCAGAAATTAAAAACATGTGAGAACTGAAAAGACTGTGATGTATTTAGAACAATTTAACTGACGGTTTGATTAAAAGGAAACCACAGAGATCTGCAGGGATGTTTACTGTCTTCTGTATGATAATAATAATACATAATATATATATAAATGAGTGGTTGGTAATGCAGTTTAATGCATTTATTAGATCATTTATTGTGTTAAGTAATCCTATAATATCCTTATTGTGATTGTAGTTTACAATAAGTGTATTTAATGCAACTTTTTTGTTATTCATCTCTCATATGAGATCTATCTTTAGTAATGATGATATATATACATCACTATAATAATCCTGTAATAATTATTTATTAACATTTTTTTTATTTTTTCCACGTTGATATCAGGTCATGAACTATTTAAAACATCCATCCATCATATTTTAGATATATTTCCTGGAGTGACGGCTTTTCAAAATAAAACTGTAGAATTAGAAACTCCTCATGTAGTCACCCAGCAGTGATGGAAATAAAATATCAAATCTCTCCTTTTTTTTTTTTAAAGTAAAATCATTAGAAACACGGTGGAAGAAATCAACTGTTAGAACCGCCTCCGGAGCTCCTCAGCCCGCACTGACACCCTCTCTCTCCGGAGCTCCTCAGCCCGGCCTCCCGCTGCCTCCAACCCGCCCTGTAGAGCTCCCCCGCTGGCCTCAGTCCTACCTCTGCCTCCTCCTCTGGTGCAGCAGCCGAGCAGCAGCAGCAGCAGCATGGCTCCTCTTCCTCCTCCTCTTCCTCCTCCTCCTCCTCTTAACTTCATGTCTGCAGCAGTTCTTCTCTTTTCCATTAAACTCCTGTAAAGTGGTTGTTCTCCTGACAGTTGAGTTCAGGTAGTTTCTCCATCAGTGAAACGAGAACTCTGAAGCTGTTGAAGCTGAATGACGAAACCTGCTGAACTCAACCAGACTCTGAACCAGTCTGAGAAGTCCACACCTCCACCACTCAACCACTCCTCCTTCTCTCTCTCTCTCTCTCTCTCTCTCTCCCCCTCTCTCTCTTTCTCTCCTCCTCTCTCCCTCCTCCCTCTCTCTTTCTCTCTCTCTCTCTCTCCCTCTCTCCCTCCTACCTCTCTCTCTCTCTCTCTCTCCCTCTCTCCCTCCTCCCTCTCTCTTTCTCTCTCTCTCTCTCTCCCTCTCTCCCTCCTACCTCTCTCTCTCTCTCTCTCTCTCTCTCTCCCTCTCTCCCTCCTCCCTCTCTCTCTCTCTCTCTCTCCCCCTCTCTCTCTCTCTCTTTCTCTCTCTTATTCAGTTTCATTTAGTTGTATTGACTCTTCCTCCACATCATCTCCATGTTTGATATCTGAACATCTTGTTCTTTAAAGGAAGGTGTAAATATAAATAATCATATTAAATATGAACTCTTTTCTCTGCATTCATATTTTATTTTTTTCACACATGCACGGTGTCCTTTATTTCTAGTGCTAATCTTAAATATAAATAATTTATCCACAAAAACACAATAAAATAATGAAAGAAATAAAACTACAACAGTCTGTTTACATGTAAAGGGATTTTATTACAGCTGAAAATATGAATAACTCAGTTTTAGAAAATGTTTTATGAGCTAAAGACAAGAGATGTGAAATCTTTCCTCAGCTTGTGTTTACATGTCGTATAAATATAGTTACTGTAAATAAAAGTATAAAAATAAAAGTAAGCTGTCTGACAGCTGCTGCTATAATCATAAATAATAATAATAATAATTATTATTATTATTATTATTAAATAATAAATAAAGTTGTATTGAATTTAATTTAATTAATCAAATGAACAAAGAAATCTGTTTTCACTTGTATTTTTGTATTTTCAGGGACCCCTGGTGGCCGCAGTAACTACATAAGTAAGTAATATTTTCATTATCAATTAATCTGTTATTTTCTTAATTGATTGTTTAGTCTGTAAAATGTCAGAAAACAGTGACAAATGTCCAAAACGACGTCTTGTTATAAACAGTCCAAAACCCCAAAAATAGGTTCATTTAACTGTGATATAAAACGCCCCGACCAGCTACAACATGTTAATATGTCAGTAATGATAATATAATATAATAATAACTCAGCATAATGAGTATTTACTTTTACTTTTAGATGTAATGGAGTATTTTTGTAGTGCAGTATTACTGAAGTAAAACCTCTGGATACTTCCTCCTCCTCTCATCTCAGCCTGTACGTCTCTGGGTTCCTTCATTTACAGTAAAATGAGGCCTGAAGGCGTCAAACTGTTCAGTATCTCATCAGAAACACAATGTTAGTTAAAGGTCTAATAGGATGTTTGATTTCTCTCTGCATCCAGTGAAGGAAGTCAAACCTATAATGATTTCATGTGATCCTTCAGGCCTGCCGCTCCCTTCTCTCTGAAATAACAAAAGATGAGTCACGAGGAACTAATAACAAAAGACAATGATGAAGCGACATGTGATGGACCTGAACACACCGGGAACATTCAGAAACCTGTTCATCCATCTCTCTGTGCTATTTACACCACCACGACACGCAGCTCACGTCAACCTGCTCTTTAATTAGATGTCTTTAACTCGTCTGTCCGGTTTCATCTTTAATTAAAGCTGCAGGCAGCGATGATCGGGCCCTCGCACCTTCGCACACGTCGTGGTTACTTGTGGTACGCCGGTCGACGCAGCCCTACATTTCTGTGTCCATCGGAAACTGCACGCACAAGTTAGACGTTATGTCCTGCGTTGGATTTAGTGGCACAGGAAATGACGGATTGCAAATTTTTCACCACTTCCTGTGTCCACTATGTGGCGCTAAACATCCATTATGTTGCTCATTATCAAGTGTAGACCACACAATGTAAATTTCATGTAAATCAGATGATGTTTGTCACATAACGCTGACTTCCCGCTGATGTCCTCAGGCCTGGACTCTTATGAAGTAGGTCAAGTTTGGGGCAGATTGGACCAAGTCCAGTCGAGTTACAAATTCAATGGCGAATCATGTAAATTCTCCGCCACGCCACGTCAACGCGATTTGAACAACTTTTCATCACAAAAGTCTTTAGATTGTACCGACCAAATCTGAAGTTGATTGCGTTAAATCTGTAGGAGGAGTTCGTTAATTTACAGAGCCTGGAAATGGCCAAAAATAAACACAAAACAAATCACACATATTTCAAAATGTCCGACTTCCTGTTGGGTTTAGAGCATGGCCCCAAGAGACTTTTTTATAAGTCTATATATGAGACATGCCCCTACCAGATTTGGTACATCTAGGTGAAACGTGCCGCGAGGGCTGCTTAGTCAAAATATTATAGGGGGCGCTAATGGGCGCCCTTGCCACACCCAAACACAGAAAACATATCCGTTAACACGTTTTAGCACTTTTAACGAGTGTGCCAAGTTTCGTTTGTTTTTAAGCAACCCTTAAACCCTCAAAAACAACTTCCTGTTTCATGGAGAACAATGCGTCGCCACGGCAACGGCATTTCACGAAAATTCAAAAGCTTCACCGTCTGTTATCATGAAGGTCTTACCATTTTCTAGACCAAATTTGAGGTGGATCTGGTTGGCCTGCTAAGAGTAGTACGCCAAAATATAGCGAATGCAACTTCCTGTTGCCGTTAGGTGGCGCTACTAATTAAAGATTTTATAACAGAAGAACAAGCTGTAAACTGTATTTTTAGACCCGGGGGTCAGCGAGGCCATATTGAAATTGCTATGTTTATTATTCTCCGAAATGAATCGCATTTCTGAGAGACTAAACATGCTCAGAAACGAACAACACTTCTGGTGAAAATTTATATATTTTATGGGTTTCGCATATGGATGTGGCAAAATGTCTCGATAGCGCCCCCTATTGAGTAGCCCCGGCGGGGTGTTTCACCTAGATGTATGAAATTTGGTAGGTTTATGTACCATATTGAGACGTAAAGAAAAGCCTCTTGGAGGTACTAAACCCAACAGGAAGTCGGCCATTTCTAATTTAAGGTGTTTTTTTTTATAATTTCAAGGCGCTGTACTTTAACGAACTCCTCCTATAGATTTAACCCGATTACCTTCATATTTGGTCAGTAGTATCTTAAAACCTTTGTGATGAAAAGTTGTTAAAAACAAAGAAAATTTAGAAATAATTTAGATCAGACAAAAATTCTCGCTTGCCTTTCAGGGCTTCCGTATTTTTCTCTAAACTGACTTCATGAAATAAAGACAGGATGTTAAATAGTCGTCCAGAGCTCAGACTGTTCCGTTCTCTGATTTGACGTCATTACATTTTATTTATGCGTCTCTTCTTGTCCTCAGCTCTCTGTTTGTTCTACTCGTGTTTTCATGCTAATGGGGTCACTGATTTCACCCACAATGCAGTATTTTCTGCATTCATAATTAATAACTCCTCTGTGTGTTTTCTGTTGTTTTCCTAAAATCCTTCATGTGCAGCCGCTCGCGTCCTGCCAACTAAGCATCCGTGAAGCAGAAAAAAACTCTTAATGGATTTTCTTGCTCATTTGTGTTTAATAAAATGTGACAGCGTGTCACCGGGCAGAAACACCTCGACTCAGTCCAGATGTGGGTCATAACTGGAGCAAACACCTGCTCAAAGATCAGGTAAAGAACAGGAAACAACATATATTTGGATTACATTTATTCTGAAAATCACTCAACATATATCTGGATTACATTTATTTTGAAAATCGCTCAATATATATATTTGGATTACATTTATTTTGAAAATCACTGAGCATATATGTGGATTACATTTATTTTGAAAATCACTCAACATATATTTGGATTACATTTATTTTGAAAATCACTAAACATAAATTTGTATTACAGTTATTTTGAAAATCACTCAACATAAATTTGGGTTACATTTATTTTGAAAATCACTGAGCATATATTTGGATTCCATTTATTTTGAAAATCACTGAGCATATATTTGGATTACATTTATTTTGAAAATCACTCAACATATATTTGGATTACATTTATTTTGAAAATCACTAAATATAAATTTGGATTACAGTTATTTTGAAAACCACTCAACATAAATTTGGATTACATTTATTTTGAAAACCACTCATCATATATTTGGATTACATTTATTTTGAAAATCCCTCGACATATATTTGGCACATGAAGAATCCTCTGAAGGACAACAAACAATCTTTTTATTACTTTTATCTCTTATCTCCTGTTAGTCTTGTTTCTCGTCACAGAAGCTGTTTGAATTCCCAGATGTGGTCCGGATTAATCCATCAGTGTGACAGCTGTAGTGTCTCAGCACGCCTTCAACAACAACTACGCACACACACCTGATCTGAGTTACCTGTCTGAGCCGGCGGTGACATCATCACATCCAGGAAATGTTGTTGTTCATGTGAACTAGAATAACTGCTGTCAACAAACTAACATGATCTCATTATTCCTGTAAAGTTAGATCTTCTTTCTACCAGTGAATCTCAGAGGAACTCTCTGAACACGTGAGCTAACGCTGGCTAGCAGCTATTGTTGGCTTGTTTCTTTAACGATGGCTGAAGAGAATCCTAGTTTCTCTCAACATGTGCCGTCACTCACTCTCCAGGTTCACCAGAGGGAGTTGAGAACGTTCACATGAACCAACGGGACCGGATTAGCTCATCAGCGTCTCCTCCCGGTGAAGTCGTCTCCTAGCAGTGAGGAGTGAGGCCGAGGGACCGTGACCTTTATTCTTTCTTTCTTTCTTTCCTTCGTTCTTTCCTTCGCTCTTTCTTTCTTTCTTTCTTTCTTTCTTTTTTTCATTCTTTCTTTCTTTCTTTCTTTCTTTCGTTCTTTCTTTCTTTCCTTTGTTCTTTCCTTCGCTCTTTCTTTCTTTCTTTCTTTCTTTCTTTCTTTCTTTCGTTCTTTCTTTCTTTCCTTCGTTCTTTCCTTCGCTCTTTCTTTCTTTCTTTCTTTCTTTTGTTCTTTCTTTCTTTCCTTCGCTCTTTCTTTCTTTCTTTCGTTCTTTCTTTCTTTCCTTCGCTCTTTCTTTCTTTCTTTCTTTCTTTCTTTCGTTCTTTCTTTCTTTCCTTCGCTCTTTCTTTCTTTCTTTCTTTCTTTCTTTCGTTCTTTCTTTCTTTCCTTCGTTCTTTCCTTCGCTCTTTCTTTCTTTCTTTCTTTCTTTCTTTCTTTCTTTCGTTCTTTCTTTCTTTCCTTCGTTCTTTCCTTCGCTCTTTCTTTCTTTCTTTCTTTCTTTCTTTCTTTCTTTCTTTCGTTCTTTCTTTCTTTCCTTTGTTCTTTCCTTTGTTCTTTCCTTCGCTCTTTCTTTCTTTCTTTCTTTTTTTCATTCTTTCTTTCTTTCTTTCTTTCGTTCTTTCTTTCTTTCCTTTGTTCTTTCCTTCGCTCTTTCTTTCTTTCTTTCTTTCTTTCGTTCTTTCTTTCTTTCCTTCGTTCTTTCCTTCGCTCTTTCTTTCTTTCGTTCTTTCTTTCTTTCTTTCTTTCTTTCTTTCCTTCGTTCATTCTTTCTTTCTTTCCTTCGTTCTTTCCTTCGCTCATTCTTTCTTTCTTTTGTTCTTTCTTTCTTTCATTCTTTTGTTCTTTCTTTCTTTCCTTCGCTTCCTTTCTTTCTTTCTTTCTTTCCTTCTTTGTTCTTTCTTTCTTTTTTCTTTCTTTCTTTTTTCTTTCTTTTTCTTTCTTCTTTATTTCTGTGTCTTTATTCTTTTTTCCTTGATTCTTCCCTTCCTTTGTTCTTTCTTTCTTTCTTTCTTTCTTTCTTTCATTCTTTCGTTCCATCGTTCTTTCTTTCTTTTTTCTATCCTTCCATCGTTCTTTCTTCTTTGTTTCTTTCTTTCTTTCTTTCTTTCTGGCTCAGTTGAATCAGGATTAGAGTCGACAGGTTTCTTCCTGTCTTTTAGCAGCTCTACGTGTCGCGTGTTTGCGGGTTGAATCAGGTTAATCGACTGAGAGCTTTCAGTGGACAATAATGGATGGATGGGGGGGTAAAATAATGGATGTGTGTGTGTGTGTGTGTGTGTGTGTGTTTGTGTGTGTGTGGGGGGGGGTATAATAATGGAGTAACATGGTAAACACCAGGCTGTTGTGTTCTTTCATGTTTTGTAAGAAAGAAAGAAACAGAAACATCCATCATCCGCTCGACGTCTGGATTTAAATGTGGTGTTTGTGTCTTTCAGGGAAAAATATGCATAAACATAATGAATTATAACACGTGTGTGTGTGTTTGTGTGTGTGTGTGTGTGTGTGTGTGTATCACCCCCTTCTGTGTGGAGTTTGTACGTTCTCCCCGTGTTAGCGTGGGTTTACTCCGGGTGCTCAGGTTTCCTCCCACAGTCCAAAGACATACAGGTTAGGTTCATTGTTAACCTACAGCCTGTACTGAAATGTGTTTACTATCATAGTTTATGTTGAGGCCTGTGTACACGGAGACAGCAGGGTGGATGGAGATGGGTGGAGCAGTTAAAGGAGTAGTTCACAGTTTCCTCCCTCTGTCCTGCAGCGCCCCCTGCTGGCTGCAGTCCGTCACCAACACACAGCACTACAACAACAGCAGGTGGTGTTTGTTGTCAGTATTGCATACAGTCTGTAGCTGCAGGGTTTCTGTGGGACTGTCACTTTGTGCTCATTTCTTTCATTTCAGTTCACTGTATAAAAAGCTGGTAATGTTCAGGTCAAAAGGTCAAACCTGCATCTCCATCTCATCTTAAGGACCTAACACATGGAGCCCCAGTGTAGCATCACTGGTTCATCACTGGTTCATCACTGGTTCATCACTGGTTCAACACTGGTTCAACACTGGTTCAACACTGGTTCATCAGCTCTATTCTGCCCTCTAGTGACATATTCCTCCACTGCATTTAATGAAACTGGTTCAATTATGGATTGGAATATTTTATGGATTAATATTGAGCCTATATGGCTATATCTGTGATCTGCGCCTGTCTGCAGTGGACCAATGGATGTACAGACAATTATCACTTTATTTCAATTATATGTATTTTAGGTCAATCGAACGATTAAAATATTTAATCGCGATTAATCACACATTTGTATCTGTTCAAAATGAACCTTAAAGGGAGATTAGTCAAGTATTTAATCCTCTTATCATCATGGGAGTAGACAAATATGCTGCTTTATGCAAATATATGTATATATTTATTGTTGTAAATCAGTTAACAACACAAAACAATGACACATATATATATATACATTTACATAAAGCTGCATATTTGTCCACTCCCATGTTGATAAGAATATTAAATACTTGACAAATCTCCTTTTAAGGTTCATTTTGAACAGATAAAAAATGTAAGATTCATTTGCAATTGATTAACTATGCAAAATGCAAAAATAAAAAATCAATAAATCAATAAATAAAATAATAAAAATAATACATAATACATAAATAAACAAAAGGGAAAATTAAACAGAGTTAATAAATAAAGAAGCAGAAATAGAAAGAAATATACAATATTTATATATAAATAAAGAAGACAATTAAAACTGAAATATCAATTTATGTCACAATTTATCGATTAATTAATGACTACATTTATTTTTAATATTATTTTTGCATATTTATTGAGTCAAGCATTTTAAAATAAATATTAAATTAAAAAGATGCAAAGTAAATAAAAAATAAATGCAAAGATAAATGCAAAAATGACTGAAGACGTAAAAAATAAATGCAAAAAATAAATAAATAAATAAAAATAAATACATGAATAAATAAAAGGGAAAATTAAACAAAGGAGTAAATAAATACAAATAAAAAATGTATATATATATATTTATTTATACATACATTTGCGTAAAGCAGCATATTTTTCCACTCCCATGTTGATAAGAGTATTAAATACTCGACAAATCTCCCTTTAAGGTACATTTATAACAGATAAAGAATGTGTGATTAATCATGATTAAATATTTTAATCAATTAAAATAAATGCTAAAAAACATTCATTTAAAAAATAAATATTAATAATAAAGATACATAAATGTAAAAATGCATAAAATAAATACATAAATTACTAACTAAAAGGGGAAATTAAACAGAGTAAATAAAAAAATGTATATATATATATATATATATATATTATAAAGCAGCATATTTGTCCACTCCCACATTGCAACATTGTAATGAAATAATATATTAATTATTATTTCATTACAATGTTGCAATGTGTCATTAGTTTTGTTGTAGTCGACCTTTACATATTGTTTTATCTGCTGCTAGTGTGGTGTAGTCAATCTTTACTTATTGTTTTATCTGCTGCTAGTGTGTTGTAGTCGACCTTTACTTATTGTTTCATCTGCTGCTAATGTGTTGTAGTCATTCAATTCAATTTATAGTCAACCTGTACTTATTGTTTTATTTGTCGCTAGTGTGTTGTAGTCATTCAATTCAATTTATAGTCAACCTGTACTTATTGTTTCATCTGCTGCTAGTGTATTGTAGTCATTCAATTGAATTTATAGTCAACCTTTACTTATTGTTTTATCTGCTGCTAGTGTGTTGTAGTCGACCTTTACTTATTGTTTTATCTGCTGCTAGTGTGTTTTAGTCAATCTTTACTTATTGTTTTATCTGCTGCTAGTGTGTTGTAGTCGACCTTTACTTATTGTTTCATCTGCTGTTAGTGTATTGTAGTCGACCTTTACTTATTGTTTTATCTGCTGCTAGTGTGTTTTAGTCAATCTTTACTTATTGTTTCATCTGCTGCTAGTGTGTTTAGTCAATCTTTACTTATTGTTTTATCTGCTGCTAGTGTGTTTAGTCAATCTTTACTTATTGTTTCATCTGCTGCTAATGTTTTGTAGTCATTCAATACAATTTATAGTCAACCTGTACTTATTGTTTTATCTGTCATTAGTGTGTTGTAGTCATTCAATTGAATTTATAGTCAACCTTTACTTATTGTTTTATCTGCAGCTAGTGCGTTGTAGTCGACCTTTACTTATTGTTTTATCTGCTGCTTGTGACCGTGTGTTCCACTTTAATGAAGCCCCCTGAACGTCTCTCCTTGCGTGGGCGTGGCCTGCTGCAGGTCACGTGGTCGGAGCCTTTGTTGGTTTGATTCAGAGGAGAAAGAAGAGTCCCGGACCGACCGACCGACAGACCGACCTCACCCGTCAATCCTCCCCGGCGCACACTCACTGCTCTTCGGCCTGGATGCTGCTGGAAGCCCGCTCTACCTCTACCTGGATCTTTGTTTCGTGTGCAGCCGGTTCGAGTGCTTTGGCAGCGGGGCTGTGTGATGGAGGCTGAGAGCAGCCTGTGAGCAGACTGGTGCTGGTGGTGTTGGAGGAGGTGTTGGTGTTGGTGTTGGTGTGGGGGTCGCTGTGTGCAGCCCCAGGCCCTGCTGCTCTGCTCTGATCTGCTTTGTTATCCTGGTCTCGGTGCAGCAGCCTGCAGCCTGCAGCCTGCAGCCTGCTGTCTCACCGTGTCCTCCATCCAGCAGCCTGGTCCACCATGAAGAGCCCGCGCACAGGACAGCACGGGGCGCACGTGGAGCTCTTTAGGATTTAACTCATTTCCTGCGACGTGTTTTTGTTTTGAGGATTTTTTTTTTTTTGAAGGACGAATCCAGAAAAAAAAATCTGTTTTTCTCTCTTTTTATTCTCTTATCTGTCTCTCTATACCTCCACCCATCAATCCATCAGTCCTGCAAGACCTCTATCTATCTATCCATCTATCCATCTATCAATCTATCATCTATCTATCTCATTCATCTCCTTAAACCTCCATCCATCCCTCTATTCCTCCCCTCGGACCCCCATCCCTCCATCTGTCTCTCCTTATATTCCTCCCTCCCTCCCACCGTCCTCCCTCCATCATGGCTACAGTGTGCCGGTCCTCATGGTCCTGGTCCTGGTCCTGGTCCAGCTGCCTGCTGGTTCTGCTGGTCCTCCCCGCCGTCCGGAGCTCGTTCCCCCGCAGCGGAGGCAGTAGTGTGGACTGTGGCCCCGGGAAGGCCTCCGACTGCCCAGGTGAGACTCAACAACATCCTGTTTACACCTGAACTCATCACAGTTCACCTCAGGCTGGTCAGTCTGCAGGTGGAGGTCTGGAGGTGATCTGGCAGGTCATGTAGGGGGTTTGAGGACGCGGAGGTCAGAGGTCACAGTCATTTTATATCTATTTGACCCCCCCCCAACCCCCTCTGTCATCTCTTATTGGATGCTTTCGGTGCAGCTGATCACATGATCCAGCTGTTGTGTCATTGACTCATCTTTGTGTTTCTGTTGTCATGACGACCGCAGCAGGATGAAGCTGGGGGTGTTTGATGGAGGGGGAGGCTCATGAACGCTACCCGGTACCCGCTACCCAAACATAACATCATGCCTGGCCATGAACAGGTGATCCGATCACAAGCGGACCCGCTCCACGTTCAGTCAGTTCACACCTGGCGTTAGAATGCGTCTCCCTCCGCTTGTGATCGGATCTCACTTCACCGCTTTATATGCAGATAGACCACAGACTGTTTACAAGAAGTGGACGTGGTCGCCGTGACGTCACCCGTTGTTTTGTGGACCGATGTTTTGAAGCCTCGAGTTTAGCATTTCGGCCGTCCCCATCTTGGTTTTTGTCCGTCCCCATCTTGGTTTTTGTCCGTGTCCGTCTTGGTTTTTGTCCGTGTCCGTCTTGGTTTTTGTCCGTGTCCGTCTTGGTTTTTGTCCGTCCCCGTCTTGGTTTTTGTCCGTGTCCGTCTTGGTTTTTGTCCGTCCCCATCTTGGTTTTTGTCCGTCTCTGGCTTGGTTTTTGTCCGTCTCCGTCTTGGTTTTTGTCCGTGTCCGTCTTGGTTTTTGTCCGTGTCCGTCTTGGTTTTTGTCCGTCCCCGTCTTGGTTTTTGTCCGTCCCCATCTTGGTTTTTGTCCGTCTCCATCTTGGTTTTTGTCCGTCCCCGTCTTGGTTTTTGTCCGTGTCCGTCTTGGTTTTTGTCCGTCCCCATCTTGGTTTTTGTCCGTCCCCATCTTGGTTTTTGTCCGTGTCCGTCTTGGTTTTTGTCCGTGTCCGTCTTGGTTTTTGTCCGTCCCCGTCTTGGTTTTTGTCCGTCCCCATCTTGGTTTTTGTCCGTCTCCGTCTTGGTTTTTGTCCGTGTCCGTCTTGGTTTTTGTCCGTCCCCATCTTGGTTTTTGTCCGTCCCCATCTTGGTTTTTGTCCGTGTCCGTCTTGGTTTTTGTCCGTGTCCGTCTTGGTTTTTGTCCGTGTCCATCTTGGTTTTTGTCCGTCCCCATCTTGGTTTTTGTCCGTGTCCGTCTTGGTTTTTGTCCGTCCCCGTCTTGGTTTTTGTCCGTGTCCGTCTTGGTTTTTGTCCGTCTCTGGCTTGGTTTTTGTCCGTCCCCGTCTTGGTTTTTGTCCGTCCCCATCTTGGTTTTTGTCCGTCTCCATCTTGGTTTTTGTCCGTCCCCGTCTTGGTTTTTGTCCATGTCCGTCTTGGTTTTTGTCCGTGTCCGTCTTGGTTTTTGTCCGTGTCCGTCTTGGTTTTTGTCCGTCCCCATCTTGGTTTTTGTCCGTGTCCGTCTTGGTTTTTGTCCGTCTCCATCTTGGTTTTTGTCCGTGTCCGTCTTGGTTTTTGTCCGTCCCCATCTTGGTTTTTGTCCGTCCCCATCTTGGTTTTTGTCCGTGTCCGTCTTGGTTTTTGTCCGTGTCCGTCTTGGTTTTTGTCCGTCCCCATCTTGGTTTTTGTCCGTCCCCATCTTGGTTTTTGTCCGTGTCCGTCTTGGTTTTTGTCCGTCCCCATCTTGGTTTTTGTCCGTCCCCGTCTTGGTTTTTGTCCGTGTCCGTCTTGGTTTTTGTCCGTCCCCGTCTTGGTTTTTGTCCGTGTCCGTCTTGGTTTTTGTCCGTCTCCGTCTTGGTTTTTGTCCGTGTCCGTCTTGGTTTTTGTCCGTGTCCGTCTTGGTTTTTGTCCGTCTCTGTCTTGGTTTTTGTCCTTCCCCATCTTGGTTTTTGTCCGTGTCCGTCTTGGTTTTTGTCCGTGTCCGTCTTGGTTTTTGCCCGTGTCCATCTTGGTTTTTGTCCGTGTCCGTCTTGGTTTTTGTCCGTGTCCGTCTTGGTTTTTGTCCGTGTCCATCTTGGTTTTTGCCCGTGTCCATCTTGGTTTTTGTCCGTCTCCGTCTTGGTTTTTGTCCGTCTCTTGGTGCCTTCAAATGAAACTGCTGAGCTTGTGTTTACACACTAAAGGAACTAAACTGTTAACTTTAACTGTGTGGACTCTCTCATGTTTTACACATCTGGTAAGATCTGAAACATCTGGTAGTGAGGGCCAACCTTGAGACAGATGTTAATACCAGGTGTGAACAGGGCCAGTCGTGATTCCTAGGCTGCTGCGTTCATTCCTTCCTTCCTTCCTTCCTCCCTTCCTTCCTTCCTTCCTTCCTTCCACCATATTAGTGTTTCCGATCAGTGCAGTCACCATGACAACAGAGACATCACCTGTACAATGTGATCAGAGAGGAGTCGGAGGAGACTGGAGAGGTTTAACCTGCTGAAGCAGACATGTTGCCCACTGAAGTGTGAAGACTATTAAATACTAGACTAACCTCCCTTTGAGGGACATTTAGAACAGATACAACATGTGTGATTCATCACGATTAACTATTTTAATCGATTTGACAGCCCTAAAATAAATGAATAGATAAAAAATGAATGCAAAAATAAATGAATATATAAATGAATACATGAAAAATAAATAAATAAAACAAATGAATAAATATAAATAAATGAATAAATGATAATAAATAAATACATTAAAATATATATATAAATAAATAAAACATAAATGCAAAAATAAATGAATAAATAAATGGATATATTATAATAATAAATATATAAATTGAAAAATTATTAAAAAATAAAAATATAAATAAAAATAAATAAATAAGGGAATTAATACAAGATAGATAAATAAAGAAGCAAATTAAAACAGAAATATCAATTTATGTCACATTTTATTAATTAATGACTACAGTTATTTTTATATTATTTTGACACATTTATTAATTTATCGAGTCATTTATTCATTTGTTTTTGATTTTGGCAGGTTCAGGCCTCCATACCTGTGAGGGTTTCTGGACAACATCTGTCACTGTTTTGTGTTGTTAATTGATTTATTAAAATAAATATATACATACATTTTCATAAAGCAGCATATTTGTCCACTCCGATGTTGATAAGAGGATTAAATACTGGACTAATCTGACAAAGTGTGTGTTAGTCAGTTGAAGGCCTCCGTGTTGTGTTGCAGCCTGTGAGTGTGTGTTGACCACTCCTCACTTTAACTGGGCTCTATTTCAGGCTTAATTACAGGGAGGAGGAACAGGGCGAGGTTCCATGAGGGAGTACACTGTGTGTATTTATATGTGTGTGTGTGTTCAGCCTATATGTACAAGTACATCAGACTGGATCCACATCTGCTTTTAAACATCTGGTGATATTCTCAAACCAGCAGTGAGTGAGTCTACTAACTAGTGTCCTGATATCTCTGCTTCCTTTTTTCATTAGTAATAATGTTAATAATGTTAACATTAACATTATTAACATTATTAAGGCTCAGGCTCTGGGTCATTGTGACGCTGTTTCAATCAGTTGATTGATGGAGAAGATAATCACCACATTGATGACAATAATTGTTAGTTTTTGTCCTGTTATTTTATTTCTCAGTCCAACAAAAAATTATTTTCTTTACAGAATATAAAATAAGTTAAAAATAATAAAAATTTTCCTGCAAATGAACTCTTGATTCCTCAAAAAAGCCTCTACTTCCTCTTCCTTTTTGTCCGTCTCCAGCTTGGTTTTTGTCTGTCTTCATCTTGGTTTTTGGTCGTCTTGGTTTTGGTCGTCTCCGTCTTGGTTTTTGTCTGTCTCCATCTTGGTTTTTGGTCGTCTTGGTTTTGGCCGTCTCCGTCTTGGTTTTTGGTCGCCTCCAGCTTGGTTTTTGGTCGCCTTCATCTTGGTTTTTGGTCGTCTTGGTTTTTGGCCGTCTCCGTCTTGGTTTTTGGTCGCCTCCAGCTTGGTTTTTGGTCGCCTTCATCTTGGTTTTTGGTCGTCTTGGTTTTGGCCGTCTCCGTCTTGGTTTTTGGTCGCCTCCAGCTTGGTTTTTGGTCGTCTTGGTTTTTGGCCGTCTCCATCTTGGTTTTTGTGACATGAAACTATATATTTGTGTTTTCAGTCTTCAGTAGGAACCAATGGGCTTGTAGCTGAGAGCCGCAGACAGGAAGTCAGTGTTGACAGACGGACCGGCGTGTTGTTGGTTTGAGTCTGAACAGGAGATTTTCTGTTTGTTTTATTGATCACTTAAAAGTTTAGTTCTCTGATCTAAAATCCAAACGCTGATCATGAAGACCTGTCCTGACAGCGTGGCTTTATGTTGTTTTATTTTCGGATCTAAAGGATGAAATCTTTGTGATTTCTATTTTCAGAAGATCTGAACTTGCCTACTTTAGCTCCGTCACAGATGTTCTCCACATTCAGACACACCACTCTGCCTCTGTTTCTCGGTTTGTCCTCTACGAGCTCGTGACTGGTTCTGTTCTCTGAAACAGCAACAATATACCTAATAACAGCCTAACAATAGAGCTCATCTATACAGCACTGACATCAGGAGAAATGAACCATTAATACTGCGTATGACGCTGTTGAGCCAATCATTATCACCACAGGGGAAAGTCCTTCACCGTGACCGCCCTAATAGATTGGCCCCATTGATACCAGATCGGATATCGGTGCATCTCTAATCTCAGTTTGGGGAAGATCACTTCCTGTTCCAACGTGACACAAAGCCAGCTCCATCCAGAAATGGTTGTCCCAGTTTGGTGTGGAAGAACTTCAGGTGTCCACATACTTTTGTCCGTGTAGTGAAGCTTTCAGTCGGCGCTGGACGGAGGTTGGAAGAGACAGACGAGGAGCGAGATAATGAGGTCATCAGAGCGTGAGAGGTTAGTCAGTCCTCGCTTCGCTGATCTCCGGAGGATGGAAACATTCTTCCTCTTCAGTTTCTCTTCATCACCGACTGGCCTCAGATCAGCTTCAGCTCACCACACTGCTTCTGATAAAACTCTCCTTCGTCAGCTTTAATTCAACTCGTTACCAGCTGATACAATGTTCTTACAGAATCCCCTCGGTCTAGTTTATCCCTTATGTATCAGGACTTTGTGAACTTTAACGTTGAGATGTCGTTCGTAGTCATGTCACAGTTCACTGACTCATCAGAGTCCTGAACCAGTGACCTGATCAGAGTCCTGAACCAGTGACCTGATCAGCGCCTGAGATCCGGCTCACAACTCAGAGACTTTCTCACGCTCGGAGCCGGTTGGAGAGGTTTGAAACTCCTCAGTCCGCTTCATAATGGAGGTCTGAGTCTTCATCAGTCTGCAACACACTTTAATCCGCTGCTAGGTTCAGAAACAGCCAACGTGATCTAGTAATACAACCTCACCCTATACTAGTACAACCTCATACTATACTAGTAGTACAACCTCATACTATACTAGTACAACCTCATACTATACTAGTAGTACAACCTCATACTATACTAGTAGTACAACCTCATACTATACTAGATAAATAGCTAAATCTACCAAAGTAACAGGATGTCGTACTGATTTGGAATAAATCTCCAGTCTGCATCGGACCAGTGTACCTCACCTACTGTATCCCACAATGCAAAGCGTTGGACCGCTACAGGCTATGGTTTCAACAACAGAAGCCAGAAACGTCTCAGTAGTATGCAGTATGTACTGTATACTGTATACTGTATACTGAATACTGAATACTGCGTTGGTCAGTAGTACGTAGTAGGATGGTGGATGTTGGATTGTGGATTGTGGATGGTAGACGGTGGATGGTGGTGGATGGTGGATGGTAGACGGTGGATGGTGGATGGTGGATGGTGGTGGATGGTGGATGGTAGACGGTGGATGTTGGATGGTAGATGGTAGACGTGGGATGGTGGATGTTGGATGTTGGATGGTGGATGTTGGATGGTGGATGTTGGATGGTAGACGGTGGATGGTGGATGGTGGATGCTGAATGGTGGATGGTAGACGGTGGATGGTGGATTGTGGATGTTGGATGTTGGATGGTGGATGTTGGATGGTGGATTGTGGATGTTGAATGGTGGATGATGGTGGATGGTGGATTGTGGATGTTGAATGGTGGATGGTGGATGATGGTGGATGGTAGACGGTGGATGGTGGATGGTGTTTAGTGCTGCCGGTGGTTAAACGGAGGCTTTACTCTAGAGCTCTCCTCAGCGACTCGCTGACGGTCTCTGCAGACCTCCCGACTCTGTAAACAAGCTGTAACCGGCTGGTGATGCAACCAATGGCTGTCAGGTGAGATGTTAGTAACTATAGCAACCGGACATTATTGAAAAGCCGTGGCTTGTGTGTCAGGTGGAGATGTTTAAATGTTTTCCAGCATTAACTACTAACCCTGTAGGCCTCACACTGCCGCTGATCAGTTACCAAATCATCCATCAGTCTTTAGATTGATGTCTTTACTTTCAGGCAGACACCAGGGCTGGGAAAACAATCAATTCACCTGTGTATCCTGATTTCTAAATAGAAGTTTTAATACCAGAATCGATATATCTGCTTCATCTGAGTCTATGTGGAGGTAGAAGGAAGTTGCCGCTTTTATTGTGGTAGTCTGAGTACCGTGACGTCATATCCGTTCTGTATCTGTCAAAGGAAGAAAACATTATGTTACAGGATAAACAATAAACCGTATAAATCAATCGGCTCATCAATAACGTTTACAGAAACGGGACTGCAGTCGACGTCAGCAGTGATGTCATCAAACATAACAACAGAGCAGAGAGGCATCCTGGGAACACAGTGTTTCTGTTATTTTGTCCACCCCCTCAGCAGCCTCTCTGTGTGTCAGCAGGTTGTTCTGGCTGCCTCAGCACTCCGAAGTATTTACTAATGACAGAGGAAGCGGGGGTCACGACCCCTGTAATTAACAGCTCTAATTGGCTAGCCTGCGGCTGGACGACCAATCAGCTGCCATCAGGAAATTACTACCCTGGATAATAGTGTGTGTGTGCGTGTGTGTGTGTGCACGTGCGCGTGCTCGTGTTTCCCACACTGTACTGGTGTGTTGGTTGTTTTTCATCTCTGACCTGTCGGGTCTCCAGAGGATAAACCTCAGTGACTCTGGTGATCCTTTGATTGGAAATCCATCGCTGCCTTTTATGTCTGTTTATTCATGATATCATGATGTCATCAGGACGTCATGATGTCATCAGGACATCATGATGTCATCAGGACGTCATCAGGACGTCATGATGTCATCAGGACGTGTCGTCACACTGAATCTGACAATATGTGTATCATGTGTGTTCAGATCTGACTCAGAGTCCTTTCTGTCCTTCTGTCTTTCTTTCTGTTTCTTTCTTTCTGTCCTCCTTTCTTCTTTCTTTCTCTTTCTCGTTTTTTCTTTCTTTCTTCGTTGAGTTTTTTTCTGTTTTTTTTTCTTCCTTTCTTTCGTTGGTACCGATGGATTCATCAGGTTGTTCTAGTTTCGTATGATACCAGTGTCTTCACTCTAGCTATATAACTGAGATAACAACGTGTTAAAGAAGTTGGCAGCGTTAAAGAGAATTTGATGATGACTGTTTTGTTATTTTTTTTCAGATCTGTCCGAGAAGAAGAGCGACCTGCGAGTTTGTGACGCCGGGACGTGTCGCTTCGGAGGAAGCTGCCGCGAGAACGGAGCCGACATCAAGTGCGTCTGCCAGTTCCATGTGAGTCACACCTGATGGTTTACCTGTTGGCTGAGTCTCACCTGATGGTTTACCTGTTGGCTAATCACACCTGATGGTTTACCTGTTGGTTGAGTCTCACCTGATGGTTTACCTGTTGGCTAATCACACCTGATGGTTTACCTGTTGGTTGAGTCTCACCTGATGGTTTACCTGTTGGCTGAGTCTCACCTGATGGTTTACCTGTTGGCTGAGTCTCACCTGATGGTTTACCTGTTGGCTAATCACACCTGATGGTTTACCTGTTGGTTGAGTCTCACCTGATGGTTTACCTGTTGGCTGAGTCTCACCTGATGGTTTACCTGTTGGCTCAGTCTCACCTGATGGTTTACCTGTTGGCTCAGTCTCACCTGATGGTTTACCTGTTGGCTGAGTCTCACCTGATGGTTTACCTGTTGGCTGAGTCTCACCTGATGGTTTATCTGTTGGCTGAGTCTCACCTGATGGTTTATCTGTTGGCTGAGTCTCACCTGATGGTTTACCTGTTGGCTGAGTCTCACCTGATGGTTTATCTGTTGGCTGAGTCTCACCTGATGGTTTACCTGTTGGCTGAGTCTCACCTGATGGTTTACCTGTTGGCTGAGTCTCACCTGATGGTTTACCTGTTGGCTCAGTCTCACCTGATGGTTTACCTGTTGGCTGAGTCTCACCTGATGGTTTACCTGTTGGCTGAGTCTCACCTGATGGTTTACCTGTTGGCTGAGTCTCACCTGATGGTTTACCTGTTGGCTGAGTCTCACCTGATGGTTTACCTGTTGGCTGAGTCTCACCTGATGGTTTACCTGTTGGCTGAGTCTCACCTGATGGTTTACCTGTTGGCTGAGTCTCACCTGATGGTTTACCTGTTGGCTCAGTCTCACCTGATGGTTTACCTGTTGGCTGAGTCTCACCTGATGGTTTACCTGTTGGCTGAGTCTCACCTGATGGTTTACCTGTTGGCTCAGTCTCACCTGGTGGTTTATCTGTTGGCTGAGTCTCACCTGATGGTTTACCTGTTCTCACCTGTAGGCCGGGCGGCTTCATATTCACACCGACTGATTACAAACAAACCAAGATGAGTGAACAGGAAGTTATTGATTGGACCGTTTGGTGATGTCATCTACGTCTACAAGGAATCAGATTCTGCTGACTGACCCGATGTGCTTATTGATACTCTGCAGTCACATATGAGGAAATACAAAGGGAAAATCATGCAGAAATAAATATATAGATAAATACATACAATTTAATAATGAATAAATACATTTTAAAATATATTTTAAATAAATACAACATAAATACATAAATAAATACATACAATTTAATAATTAATAAATATATTTTAAAATATACTTAAAAGAAATAAATACATACAATTTAATAATGAATTCATTGATTTTAAAATATGCTTCAAATAAATAAATACGATTTAATAATGAATAAATACATTTTAAAATATACTTAAAGTAAATAAACAATAAATAAAATAATAACAAAATAATACTTTAATCTCTCCGATTGAACTTTTTTTACACTATTATTTTTTCCCAATTCGACAAAACCGTGTTAACATTACGATTAACAGCAGTGGAAGAGGGAAGAAGATGATTCCAACCTTTTAACGGTGGTGTCCCCTCACTGACTCTAAACCCATTTTATGAATTATTATTATTATTATTATTATTGTTGTTTTATTGTGTGTGTGTTGCAGTGTCATAAGAAGTACGTCCCGGTGTGCGGCTCTAACGGAGACACGTACCAGAACGAGTGTTTCCTGAGGAGAGCCGCCTGCAAGAAGCAGAGAGCGATCAGCATCATGTCAGAGGGACCCTGTTACCACGGTAACGCACACGTTACGTTCTGACAGGAGATTATGAATAAAGGATCAATGAGAGCAGCATGAAGGCGACTTCTATCACGAAATAGAAGTTATAGGAAAATATAATGTTATTTAATTGTATTGTTTATTTATGAAGGGACGGCGCCCAATTAACCCTTTAATAACCGAGGTCGCTGTTTACATGATCCTGTTTAAATGAATCTAAAATAAAAATCATAAGAACTAGACCATTCATTCTTTATGCATCAGAAAGCTATGATTTCTGTCTTTCACATCAAATAGACTATATATGTATATACTATATATCTATATATCTATAGATACAGATATATATATATACAGACGTAGGCAAAGTTGTTGGTAACGTTCCGTTAAAGAGAGAAAAACCCACAATGGTCACTGAAATAACTTGAAACTGACAAAAGTAATAATAAATAAAAATTCACTGAAAATTAACTAATGAAAATCAGATATTGTTTTTGAATTATGGTTCAGCAGAATCATTTAAAAAAACAAACTAATGAAACTGGCCTAGACAAAAATGACGGTAACATTAACTTAATATTTTGTTGCACAACCTTTTGAGGCAATCACTGCAATCAAGTGATTTCTGTAACTCTCAATGAGACTTCTGCACCTGTCGACAGGTATGTTGGCCCACTCCTCGTGAGCAAACTGCTCCAGCTGTCTCAGGTTTGAAGGGTGCCTTCTCCAGACTGCATGTTTCAGCTCCTTCCACAGATGTTCAATAGGATTTAGATCAGGGCTCATAGAAGGCCACTTCAGAACAGTCCAATGTTTTGTTCTTAGCCATTCTTGGGTGTTTTTAGCTGTGTTTTGGGTCATTATCCTGTTTGAGGACCCATGACCTGCGACTGAGACCAAGCTTTCTGACACTGGGCAGCACATTTCGCTCCAGAATGCCTTAATAGTCTTGAGATTTCATTGCACCCTGCAGAGATTCAAGACACCCTGTGCCAGATGCAACAAAGCAGCCCCATAACATAACCGAGCCTCCTCCATGTTTCACATTAGGTACAGTGTTCTTTTCTTTGGATGCTTCATTTTTGCGTCTGTGAACATAGAGCTGATGTGACTTGCCAAAAAGCTCCAGTTTTGTCTCATCTGTCCAAAGGACATTCTCCCAGAAGCTTTGTGGCTTGTCAATATGCATTTTGGAAAATTCCAGTCTCGCTTTTTTATGATTTGGTGTCATCCTCGGTTGTCTTCCATTAAGTCCACTTTGGCTCAAACAGTGACGGATGGTGCGATCTGACACTGATGCACCTTGACCTTGGAGTTCACCTCTAATCTCTTTGGAAGTTGTTCTGGGCTCTTTGGTTACCATTCGTATTATCTGTCTCTTCAATATGTCATCAATTTTCCTCTTGCGGCCACGTCCAGGGAGGTTGGCTACAGTCCCATGGACCTTAAACTTCTGAATAATATGTGCAGCTGTAGTCACAGGAACATCAAGCTGCTTGGAGATGGTCTTATAGCCTTTACCTTTAACATGAAGGTCTATAATGTTCTTTCTGATCTCCTGAGACAACTCTCTCCTTAGCTTTCTGTGGTCCATGTTCAGTGTGGTACACACCATGATGCCAAACAGCACAGTGACTACTTTTCACCCTTTAAATAGGCAGACTGACTGATTACAAGTTTGAAGATACCTGTGATGCTATTTACAGGACACACCTTAGTTTAATATGTCCCTATGGTCACATTATTTTACATCTTTTCTAGGGGTACCATCATTTTTGTCCTGGCCAGTTTCATTAGTTTGTTTTTTAAAATGATTCTGTTGAACCACAATTCAAAAACAATATCTGATTTTCATTAGTTCATTTTCAGTAAATTTTTATTTATTATTACTTTTGTCAGTTTCAAGTTATTTCAGTGACCATTGTGGGTTTTTCTTTCTTTAACGGAACGTTACCAACAACTTTGCCTACGTCTGTATATATATATATCTATATCTATAGATAAAGATATATAGATATAGATATATATCTATATCTATATATATATACTATAGATAGATAGATAGATAGATGTACTTTATTGATAACATCATAACATGTCTGTGTGTCTGTCTCTGTCAGACGGTGCATCAGGATCTGGTGATGGAGGTAAACTGATTCATATTTACCTGATTTGTTGAAAACTACAAATAATAATAATAATAATAATGGTAATAATAATAATAGTAGTAGTAGTAGTAATAATGATAATAATAATAGTAGTAGTAGTAGTAATAATAATAATAATGATAATAATAATAATAATGGTAATAGTAATATTTATAATGATAATAATAGTAATAATATTGTTGACAATAGTAATAATAATAATAGTAATAATAATAATAATGATAAAAATAGTAATAATAATGATGATAATAATATTAATAATGATGATAATGGTAATAATGATAGAATGATAGTAGTAATATTAATAAAGGTAGGGATCATGTTGTAGTGATGTTCTGTGTCTCTGCAGACGATGAGGGATCTGGTCGCGGGAAAAAGGCTTCGAAATGTGGAAACTGCAAGTTTGGAGCCGAATGTGACGAAGACTCTGAAGATATGCTGTTAGTACACACACACATGTACACACACACACACACACGTATACACAACCACACACACCAGAACCGTCTCATTCGTGCTGGTACATGTAATCATTGTAAATGTCTTTTATTTTGAAAGGTACATGTTTAACTGCTGAAACATCACTCTGAGGGCGCGTTGACTGACGCCTTATGTAAATGTGTGTGTGTTTCCAGCTGCATGTGTAACATCGTGTGTAACGGCCACAACGACAACCCGGTGTGCGGCGGCGACGGTGTGACCTACGACACGCCCTGCCACGTCCGAGAGGCGTCCTGCCTCAAACAGCTCAAGATCGACATCAAACACGTGGGGCGTTGCCAAGGTAACCTTCTCTCTTTCCTTCTTTCTTTCCTTCTTCTTCTTCTTCCTCTCTGGTCGGCTCCTCTTCTTCTGTCTGACCACATTCAGACTCTGATCTGGAACTCTTTTCCATGTTCAAAGATAGTATATATACTGTATATATATCCATATATACTATCTATCTATCTATATATGAATAAAGATGATTAATTATCATCTCATTGTTATTAATGATGGTTATTATGAAGAAGATTAAATGTGAAAAACATATAAACATCTTTTTTAAATATCTTTTTTCTTCTTTTGTGGTTTCAGATAAGAGTAGGAAGGACGACAGCATGAAGACCAAACCAGACATCTACAGTAAGACCCGCCCCCCCTCCCCATCAGTGTGTCTCCGTAACAGCCAATCAGAAACCAGAGTCTTTCTTCTTTGTTTGTCCTCCAGCTGTGTCCAAGGCTGGTGAGGGGGAGGGCTTCGTGGACAGCCCCGCCCCCTGTCCCGAAGACTACGCCCAGTTCTGTGAACACGGCCAGTGTGAGATGAGACACAACCTGCCCACCTGCAGGTAACTCCTCCCCCTTCTGTCCTCAACCAATCACAGTCCTTCACAGGGACCAGAAACCTGGGGTTGTTTAATGCATGTTGAAATAATTTTATGAAAAAAAGGTTATAGTATAGTAAAAGTCATAGTATAGTATAGTCATAGTAAAGTCATAGTATAGTAAAGTCATAGTATAGTCATAGTATAGTAGAGTCATAGTATAGTATAGTCATAGTAAAGTCATAGTATAGTATAGTAGAGTCATAGTATAGTATAGTCATAGTATAGTATAGTCATAGTAAAGTCATAGTATAGTATAGTCATAGTATAGTATAGTCATAGTAAAGTCATAGTATAGTATAGTCATAGTATAGTATAGTCATAGTAAAGTCATAGTATAGTAAAGTCATAGTATAGTCATAGTATAGTAGAGTCATAGTATAGTATAGTCATAGTAAAGTCATAGTATAGTATAGTAGAGTCATAGTATAGTATAGTCATAGTATAGTATAGTCATAGTAAAGTCATAGTATAGTCATAGTATAGTAAAGTCATAGTATAGTATAGTCATAGTAAAGTCATAGTATAGTATAGTCATAGTATAGTAAAGTCATAGTATAGTAGAAGTCATAGTATAGTATAGTCATAGTAGAGTCATAGTATAGTATAGTCATAGTATAGTATAGTCATAGTAAAGTCATAGTATAGTATAGTCATAGTATAGTAAAGTCATAGTATAGTAGAAGTCATAGTATAGTATAGTCATAGTAAAGTCATAGTATAGTAAAGTCATAGTATAGTCATAGTATAGTAGAGTCATAGTATAGTATAGTCATAGTAAAGTCATAGTATAGTATAGTAGAGTCATAGTATAGTATAGTCATAGTATAGTCATAGTAAAGTCATAGTATAGTATAGTCATAGTATAGTAAAGTCATAGTATAGTAAAGTCATAGTATAGTAAAGTCATAGTAAAGTCATAGTATAGTAAAGTCATAGTATAGTATAGTCATAGTATAGTAAAGTCATAGTAAAGTCATAGTATAGTAGAGTCATAGTATAGTATAGTAAAGTCATAGTAAAAGTCATAGTATAGTAAAGTCATAGTATAGTCATAGTATAGTAGTCATAGTATAGTAGAAGTCATAGTATAGTATAGTCATAGTAAAGTCATAGTATAGTAGAAGTCATAGTATAGTAAAGTCATAGTATAGTAAAGTCATAGTATAGTAAAGTCATAGTATAGTAAAGTCATAGTATAGTAGAAGTCATAGTATAGTAGAAGTCATAGTATAGTAAAGTCATAGTATAGTATAGTATGCCAGTAGTTTAGTAATACTTCACCTGGGTGAATAACACCAGTGTGTTTCTGTGTGTCTCAGGTGTGAAGCGGCCTACGGGGGTCCTCAGTGTGATCAGCTCCTGGACTTCAACATCCTGTACGTGGTCCCCAGTGGTCAGAAGCTGCACTACGTCCTCATTGCCGCCATCATCGGAGCCGTTCAGATCGCCATCATCGTAGCTGTTGTCATGTGCTTCACCAGGTACTCCTTTAGGCTTTAATCAGTAAACTGTTTGAGCAGACAAACACCGTGCGTTGCTGCATGTTGTTGACGTATACTTCCTATCCTGTCCTGCAGGAGGTGCAACAAAACGAAGCGTGGGCGGCGGCAGAAGCAGCACCTCGGTCACTTCCCTTCAGGGACGTCCTCCAGGATGATGTAGCTGCTCTCACTTTCTTTTCTCTCTCGTGTTTTTACGAAATACAACAAGTCTACATTTTTCGTACCACAGACTGACGACATTTTTGATATCTCGACTTTTTGGTGCCTCATTTTTTTCCCTTTTTTAAAAAAAATATTTTTTTGAATTCCTTAAGGGGCCTTATTTTTTAAGATTTTCCTTCATGTTTGATTTCTTTTTTCTTTTTTTTTTTTACCAGATGATTATGTTTCCCATCAGGCGGAGCCGAGACGTACAGTTTGGTTTGTGTTAGTGGTGACGCTGCCGTCCTCTCAGACTCTGAAACACTCTGAAACACTCTGAACACTGTGGATCCTTCGGCAGGAAACAGACATCATTGATCTGATTGTATCTTCACTTTGAGACCGTCCACACACAGACTGGGTCTTCTGGTTTTGACCCTGTGGGACGCAGACTGATTACATTGTCTTAATGTTGACCTTTAAATATAACATGTTTGGGTTTTAAATCATCTACCATTTAAATATTTGATGTAAAAATTCAAAAACATAAATTAATCCAGCTGCAGTAATTGGACAAATCAAGTCTCTTTGGTAGCACAGAATACAGTTTTTAGCCAAAAATTGTAAATTCTGTAAATTTGTGAGGGACGAATTTTTCAAAATAAAATGTTATAAATTACAAAATCAGTATTTTTTAAATTTCAACATGAAGTATTTTACTAATGATTCAACATCACCGTTATGTATTCAGTTGTTTATGAGATTATTATTTTCCCGGTTAGAACACGCTTCACAATGCAACACAACACTACAGATTAAGTTGTTTTTTCTGATAACTTTTTACAGTGTGCCGCTGTGCCGTGATGTCATAGTTAAAGGTTAAAGGTCGGTTTCTTCCTCCTGTGTAATAAAAGCCTTCATACTCCAGGGGGTGCTCTGTACCAGGACTACAGGATGATCAGGGACCGCTGAAGCCCTCTTTGGGTATTGTTGCTCATGTAAACTCACATCTGATGTTTTGTGTTTCGCTGCGTCTCACAGGGTCCAAAATAAGCTTTCATGTGAAATCAGGTAAACTTTATTTTACTTTTTGTTTTTTGTATTTGTTACAATGAGACGCACCTGAAAACCAAAATGCTGTTTTTTCTACTGCTTAAAAAAGATGAAACGGTACAAGCTGACGTGTACAGGTTGGTGTTATTATTATTTGATTGCTTCATTCCGGAAATGGATTCCAATGTTATTTTACGTGTTTTGACAAGATAATTTAAATGACTGTTTTTGGTTGAGTTTCTTCTTTTTATATATATATATATATATATATATATATATATATATATATATATATAATTTGTAACGATGGTACGAAGTGTCTGTGTTGGTGGTTTTATTGTGGTAGAAGGAGTAGACTCAAGAAGCTGGGAGGTTCCCTGAAGTATCGCTGCTCTGAGATCACATCTCTCTGAAGCTGTGGTCTCGTGATGCTCGAGGGAATTCAGCCTGATCTGAGCGTAGACGTTGCGTACTGCATGAACCAGTGGAGTTGTTGTTTAGAGATGTGCTGTAGTTGAACTAGAATTAAATTATGATGTTTGAAACCAACGTGTCATCGCTCTGATCTGTTCTCTCAGTTCCTTTTCTCACACTGACAGCAGGTTCTTATTGGATGGAGCTTTAAGGAGTCTAAATTAGAAACGTTGACGTTGAAGCACGTTCAGATGGAAAAAACACGATTAATGGTGCCTTCAAATGAAACCCGTGAGCTCGTGTTTAGAACATGGGAAGTCGTGATGAACGCCGCTGCTCAGCAACGGCGATATTAACGTTACTGTCGGCGTCTAGAAGCTACAGAGGCTAACGGTTTAGCACGCTAGAAAGGAGATGACATAATGTAGTAAATGTAAAGACATAACGAGAGGAAGAAGATGAGGCCGTTGGAATATCAACACTTTCCTCTGACAGATTGTAAAACTACCAAGAAAAACAATGTACGACTAAAATTACAATCACATTTTACCTTTATCAAAATAGTTGTCGTCGAAGTCCGTAACGTTATTTGAGTTCAGTTGTCGGGACTATTTCTTTGCTTCCGTTGTCTTCGTATCATGAAGGCAAACTACTGGATATGCTAATGGTTGATAAATTACATTTACCGTTAACGTTCGCATTCGAACGAATGAATTTAACTTTACTGGCGGGAAGCTCATTTTCAACATCTTACATTCAACACAACGCAAAAATTGCCATTTATTATTTCAGGAAATATATGTATGTGCGTATGAATTAATAATGGAAGTGATGAATTGTCAATTGAGTTGATAAACTTGATTGACATGTTATTTGAAACAGCGTTCATCTGATGATCCCGACTCACGTTTATCGTTTACAGTTCGCTTTGTTACTTCCATCCAAAATGCCAATTATTATATATTTATTCTTTTTTTTAGGGCCCTAGACATATGATATTCATGGGGGCAGGACGTGACGAATTAACAACACGATAATAATCTCCTGCGGATATTTCGCATCAAAACTTTTCATACCGGTAGCGATGTGAATTTGCGACAGCTGCAGCACTTATTCAACAAACGTTTTTGAATAGATTCGCGTCAGCTCGTTGATGATGAATTCAACATCATTCTCTATTTTATTAAGTTTGTGAATTTGCCTCTGGTAAAGCAGTGTATATATCTGGAGCTTTTATTGTGAAAGGTAAGAGGGGAAGGCGTGGCTCTGGTCCGCTCTGCCTTTGTCGAGGTTGAAAGGAGTAATAAAGTTTGTTGTTGTTTTATAATCCTCATAAATATTGGCGCAACTCATAACCGTCGGCTAGACAACGTGATTGGTTGATGCCTAACCTGCATGTGTTTGGCCTGTGGGGGGAAACCTGAGCACCCGGAGAAAACCCACGCTAACACGGGGAGAACATGCAAACGCCACACAGAACGGCCCCAAGCCGGGTTTGAACCTGCGACTCTCTGATCTTAAATAGTCTTAAATTAAAATGTGAATCTGTAGAAACCCTGTTTGATCAGGTGTTTCCTGATCTGGATCATTTTTAACAACTGTCATTTTAAGGTTGCCCTGAGCCTCGTTACTGTTGATGACACGACACGGAGCAGGGGAGTTGAATCATAATCAAAGACTGCTGCTCACACTGATTAAACACAAGTGAATGGTACTATTGCAGGTGACATGAGGATGTGGACAGGAGAAATGGAGCCGACCTCAGCCTCCTGCAGACAGACATGCAGCAGCTGCTTGATGAAGGTGTGATGATGTGATCAAATGAACCAGATGAAGCTCCAGTGAAGCTCCGACTGTTACCTGATGTCAACACAGTTTTACAGAATTACACTTCTTCAGATATGAATCATGTTTCATTAAGAAGATATTTGGGTGTTTCTACAACTACGAGCATTTAAAGGCCCGGCAATAACATTTTGTAAAATATGGAAAATTTGCAGTGCAATGCTTAATAAATATAAACACAGTGTTATTACACGGCTGTGTTGATTACTCCATTCTGATTGGTCAATCACGGCGTTCGTCAATAACAGACCGTTGCTATGTATAACAGACCGCTGCTACGTATAACAGACCGCTGCTACGTATAACAGACCGCTGCTACGTATAACAGACCGTTGCTATGTATAACAGACCGCTGCTACGTATAACAGACCGTTGCTATGTATAACAGACCGTTGCTATGTATAACAGACCGTTGCTACATATAACAGACCGTTGCTACGTATAACAGACCGCTGCTACGTATAACAGACCGTTGCTATGTATAACAGACCGTTGCTACGTATAACAGACCGTTGCTACGTATAACAGACCGTTGCTACGGTAATGCTTAAAGAGAAGTATGTTTTGCGCTGATTGACAGGTGCTTCATCCCATCGCTGAAACTCACTTTAAACTCCGCCCACCTGGAGAGGAGGAGGAGTGGAAACCAAGCGTCCTCGTCTCCTACAGGGAGGAGGAGTGGTGGAAACCAAGCGTCCTCGTCTCCTACAGGGAGGAGGAGGAGTGGAAACCAAGCGTCCTCATCTCCTACAGGGAGGAGGAGTGGTGGAAACCAAGCGTCCTCGTCTCCTACAGGGAGGAGGAGTGGTGGAAACCAAGCGTCCTCGTCTCCTACAGGGAGGAGGAGTGGTGGAAACCAAGCGTCCTCGTCTCCTACAGGGAGGAGGAGGAGTGGAAACCAAGCGTCCTCATCTCCTACAGGGAGGAGGAGGAGTGGAAACCAAGCGTCCTCATCTCCTACAGGGAGGAGGAGGAGTGGAAACCAAGCGTCCTCATCTCCTTCAGGGAGGAGGAGTTAAATATAGCGGTGACGGCAGGATAATTGTAGGCAGCAGCTGGCGGAGAGTTTATAGACAGCGGGGGAGTCCCCTTCCCACCTCGTCTCCTTCCTCACACCCTCTCTCCTCCTCATCCTCTGTGTTGTGGAGGTTCTGATCATCGGACCCCTCCAGGGTTCTGAAGGTTATCTGAACTTTCAAGGTCATTAAGATCCACCTGTGACAGGACGCTGACTATGGGCGCAAAAGCAAAGGAGTCGTCAGCCAATAGGTATCCAGACAGTTCTGTGATGAAACCTTCAGAACTTTGGCTGTTAACGGTCTGAAGAATATATATATATATATATATAAATAAAATAATAAATATATATATATATATATAAATAAAATAATAAATATATATATATATATATATATAAATAAAATAATAAATATATATATATATATATATAAATAAAATAATAATAATAATATAGAGTCCTTTGGCTTTTACACCAGTTTATACCTTATCTAGCCAAAGATTATCTTCCATGTCTGAATTTAAATAACAATTTAAATAACAACGGCCTCATACCTGTCTACTTACCTGTCTACTTACCCGTCTACCTACCCGTCTACCTACCTGTTTATCTACCTGTCTACTTACCTGTTTACTTACCCGTCTGCCTACCTGTTTATCTACCTGTCTACTTACCTGTCTACCTACCTGTCTACTTACCTGTCTACTTACCCGTCTACCTACCTGTTTATCTACCTGTCTACATACCTGTCTACCTACCTGTCTACTTACCTGTCAACCTACCTGTCTACTTACCTGTCTACCTACCTGTCTACTTACCTGTCTACCTACCTGTCTACCTACCTGTCTACCTACCTGTTTATCTACCTGTCTACTTACCTGTCTACCTACCTGTCTACCTACCTGTCTACTTACTTGTCTACCTACCTGTTTATCTACCTGTCTACCTACCTGTCTACCTGCCTGTCTACCTACCTGTCTACATACCTTGCTACTTACCTTTTTATCTACCCGTCTACCTACCTGTCTTCTTACCTGTCTACTTACCTGTCTACCTACCTGTTTACCTACCTGTCTACTTACCTGTTTACCTACCTGTTTATCTACCCGTCTACCTACCTGTCTACTTACCTGTCTACTTACCTGTCAACCTACCTGTTTACCTACCTGTCTACCTACCTGTCTACTTACCTGTTTACCTACCTGTTTATCTACCCGTCTACCTACCTGTCTACTTACCTGTCTACTTACCTGTCTACTTACCTGTCAACCTACCTGTCTACTTACCTGTCTACCTACCTGTCTACTTACCTGTCAACCTACCCGTCTACCTACCTGTCTACTTACCTGTCTACTTACCTGTCAACCTACCTGTTTACCTACCTGTCTACCTACCTGTCTACTTACCTGTTTACCTACCTGTTTATCTACCCGTCTACCTACCTGTCTACTTACCTGTCTACTTACCTGTCTACTTACCTGTCAACCTACCTGTCTACTTACCTGTCTACCTACCTGTCTACTTACCTGTCAACCTACCTGTCTACCTATCTGTCTACTTACCTGTTTACCAACCTGTCTACCTACCTGTCTTCCTACTAATATCGGATGTTATCGAAGATTAAAGCGGTAAATTTGAGAGTTTCTCTGAGGTTATAAACTCATAAATTTGTAAAAAGAAAAAAAAAAATTCTCAGAGAATAAAGTCACAAATTTACATGAAATAAATAAAATATTCTCTAACTTTGTAAAGTCAGACATTTGTGGGAAAAAAAACTGTCATTTTCTGAGATTCAATATACGAGTTTACAAGAAAGGAAACTAGAATATTCTGAGATTATAAACTCATAAATTTGTAAAAAAAAAAAGAACTCGGAAATTCTCATACATTCGCGGGAAAAAAAATTAAATTCTGTGAGATTCAAGTCACAAGTTTACGAGAAAAAAAAATGAATATTCTCTGAGATTATAAACTCATAAATTTGTAAAAAAAAAAAGTAAACTCGGAAATTCTCAGAGAATAAAGTCACACATTTTCAAGAAAGAAATTGAATATTCTAAAATTTTTAAGTCATACATTTGAAAACAAAAAAAAAGAAATTCTCTGAGATTCAAGTCACAGTTTGGGTTTCGGTGCCGTCGTCGGAGAATACTATCTGAAAGAAATACTCAAGCAGGGGCAAAAAAAATAATAAAAAGTGCTGAATATTAGTTTCTACTAGAGATTCACACCAGAGGAGAGAATATTCAGTTCTCTTTCCAGAGATTTAAAAGTAAAATTAAAAGTTGCAGTGAACTTATTATTTAGTTATTTTCATTCTTTAAAAGTCACCAGAATGCAGGAAACAAAGTCTCTGTAACTCTAATGTTGGTTTTGAGATCCTCCCTATTTTAAAGGCCTCAAGGTTGGTGAGTACGACCCCCCTCCCCATCTGCCCAAATTCAGACTATCTGGCTCCAGTAACTAACAAACATGGCGTCTGATGGCGAGTGTTAACAAGAGGAATTCTTTTTTGAAACCTAGCCGTTGATTTGGAGGCCAGAAAAGTCTAAACCTGGAGGTGGGTGTGTGTGTGTGTGGGGGGGGGGGATTAAGACAGAAGAAGTGAAAAGGTGATGGCTGATAGACGGGTGACGGAGGAATAGATGGGAGGGGGGTTTCCATTCCTTTTAATACACTCGTCTCCCAAAGAGGTGCAGGGAGTCACTTTACCCTCCCGGTATTTATAGCAGCAGAGAACACAGAGCCAGATCCATGTCGTTCTTTATCCATCTCCCTCCTTTACACACACATTCCTCCAATATCGTCAATATCCGAGTTCTCTGACTGACGCCTAGTTGGTGGAGTTCAGCGGTTCTCAGACTGACTCCTAGTTGGTGGAGTTCAGCGGTTCTCAGACTGACTCCTAGTTGGTGGAGTTCAACGGTTCTCTGACTGACGCCTAGTTGGTGGAGTTCAGCGGTTCTCAGACTGACTCCTAGTTGGTGGAGTTCAGCGGTTCTCTGACTGACGGCTAGTTGGTGGAGTTCAGCGGTTCTCTGACTGACGGCTAGTTGGTGGAGTTCAGCGGTTCTCTGACTGACGGCTAGTTGGTGGAGTTCAGCGGTTCTCTGACTGACGCCTAGTTGGTGGAGTTCAGCGGTTCTCAGACTGACTCCTAGTTGGTGGAGTTCAGCGGTTCTCTGACTGACGGCTAGTTGGTGGAGTTCAGCGGTTCTCTGACTGACGGCTAGTTGGTGGAGTTCAGCGGTTCTCTGACTGACGGCTAGTTGGTGGAGTTCAGCGGTTCTCAGACTGACTCCTAGTTGGTGGAGTTCAGCGGTTCTCTGACTGACGGCTAGTTGGTGGAGTTCAGCGGTTCTCAGAAGTCAATCATGACCTCTTCATGAATGAGAGTTGGAATAATCTCCTCTTTAGTTTATTTATATTTAGTCTGGTCACTTTAAAATCGACCACCTTATTGTTAAAACATTGATTTGTTTAAACTCTCTGATACTCTCAACTCTTTTTTTAGCCTCCCTCTCTCCCTCCCTCCCTCCCTCCCTCCCTCCCTCTCTCCCTCCCTCCCCCCCAGCAGGGTGGAGTCTATCAGTTGATCTGACCAGTTTCAGGGTCATCCTCCAGTAGTAAAGGGGTGATCCGGTCCTCCTGTCCTCCTCCTGTCCTCCTTCCAGAGAGGAGCTTTCTATTCCTCCTCCCTCGTACTCCCTCTCTTTCTCCAGATCCCCCGATGCCTCAACACTCCTTCTCCTTTCCGTGGCTCTGACCTTCTTTTCTTCATCAAAATCTCAAGACTTCGCGGAGCTCCTCTTCGTCCACCCTCCTCTTCTTGGATCACTGGGATCTAACGGTCAACCTACCAAGCAGCGAGCATGACAGACAAACCGGGCATGCCGACGGGCGGCGGAGACGACATGGGTAGCGTCATGGCGCTGCTGGATCGCGTGGCGGGCCTCATGGACAGCGTCCAGACCACGCAGCAGCGCATGGAACAGCGTCAGCTGGAGCTGGAGAGCACGGTGAAGACCATCCAGACGGACGTCGTCAAGCTCACCAGCGACCACGCCAACACCAGCTCCACCGTCGACCGGCTGCTGGAGAAAACGCGCAAGGTCAGCCGCCACATCAAGGACGTCAGGGTGCGCGTGGAGAACCAGAACGTCAGGGTGAAGAAGGTGGAGGCCACGCAGGGTGACCTCCTGGCCAAGAACAAGTTCAGGGTGGTCATTTATCAGGTAAGGCCCACAGATACTTTATGACCAGTAGAAACGGACCTTTGAGGTTCTGACTAACGGATCGCTAAAGAGCATCAGGCTAACCTGTAGCAACATGACTGAATGTCCTGTAACATCTACTTCTGATGCTGTGCACCATGAGAGAAGGGAACTTTCCCCTCGCTTTACTCGCGCTAGTTGGACCGCCGGTATCAGCTGTGTTAGTCCGCTCTAGAGGCATCGCAGAGGAGGAGCTTGTGAGTTCAGGTTTTTCCTAAATCTAATAAGTGTTTTTTTCGCCTTCTGCTGGAACTGCAGCTTCATACGTGCGTGTAACATTCACGCCTCGGCGAGGCAAAACTGGTGGACAGGCGAGTCTGTAACACGCTCTGGTGTGATATCAAAGAGACGAAACTGGTGTTTGCTGTCGCCATTTTGGACTGAAAAAGCTTATTATGTTTATAATATTTTATTGTTCGTCACAGGACATTTCTGTAGAATATGACAATAGAGTAGGAATAATTTACGGTGGAAGCGTAGCTGTGCTGCTGGCCGCTGATGTTGCAACGGAACAAACTATTGACTTTCACTTCTTGGCGATATACGTTGTTTGACACACCAGTGCTGGTGATGATGTCTTTTGGGATGGAAGGCACAGATGGGAAAGATTCCCGTGTTCGTGTCTTGCGTGCGTTCAGATCATCGGAGAACTCAAAATGGTTTCATTATGGCCAAGTGTTTTAAAATTCTACCTTTTTTTTTTACATTATCAGCATGTGGCAGCTACGGTGTGGCTGAGATCAGGGAAAGATCTTTCAGCTAGTGACTAAACCAGGAAAACCAAGAAGTTTAGTGTAAGTTTGGAGCTTTATTTAACCTCCTTCACTACAAGCTAGTCTGACATGGTTGGTACCGATGGATTCATCAGGTTCTCTAGTTTACTATGATACCAGTATCTTCACTCTAGCTTTAAAACTGAGCTTCATAACCCGTCAGTGTGTGAGCAAACAGTTTTTGACTGCAGTGAAAATGTTGTTTTTGAAAGGCTAAATGCCAACAAATATGGATTGAAGCGGAATATTTCGTCAGATAAAAACTACGGCTGTCAATCGAATAAAATATTTAATCATGATTCATCACACATTTTTCATTGAGGTTATTGCGTAAACTTTGACAGCCCTAATTATAATATAAATAAACAATTGGTTGCTTATTGTTTGCTTAAAAGTGTTTAGTCAGTTTCACGACTTTTTATTAACAAATAAGTGCCTCCGGAAAACGGTTTCATTACGGCCACGTGTTTTCAAATTCTCCCTTTTTCACATTATGTGCACGTGGCAGCTACGGCGTGGTTCAGATCACGGAAAGATTGTTGACTAAACCATGAAACTAAGATTTTCATGGAATAAAGACGTTGTTGTTTATAGATGCTTCAGATTTCCTTCTTCTTTTTACCCGATTAATAAAACAAATGAGTGTGATCAGTGAGCAGAGCTGCTGTGTGCTGTCTCTACTGTAAGTGACTGTGCCAGCTGAGCGCTGACGGACCAGGTTATTCTGAGTCTGAACCTCCACCATCTCCTAATATAGCTGTCTGCTCTCTCTCTCTCTCTCTCTCTCTCTCCCTCTCTCTGGATTAGCCCACGACCGTCTCCTGGACGACGCTTGTAAATCATGTCGTTAGCTGCGAACACGCTGCGTGTCACGGTTTGGTTCGTTCTGACGGATTAGACTGATGGAGGAAGTCCTCTCAGTGATGTCACGGGGTCAGGTGGGCTCATGACCTTTGACCTCTCTGCCCACAGTTTAACGGAGCAGAAAGGCCTTCAAGCTCAAGTCACAAATAACCTCAAGTAGTGGATAAACGTCTGAACTTTTCTGACAGGACTGCGTATTGAATACTTTGTTGAGGTGACAGAAATGTAACACTGAGTTTTGAAACTTGTAAAAGACCGAAAGTTGGTATCACTGGTAGTGAATAGGTTAAACCCAGTTAACCTAACCTGTATGTCTTTGGACTCGGGGAGGAAACAGGAGAACCTGGAGTAAACCCAATTAACCTAACCTGCATGTCTTTGGACTCGGGGAGGAAACAGGAGAACCCGGAGTAAACCCAATTAACCTAACCTGCATGTCTTTGGAGTGTGGGAGGAACAGGAGAACCCGGAGTAAACCCAATTAACCTAACCTGCATGTCTTTGGACTGTGGGAGGGAACAGGAGAACCCGGAGTAAACCCAATTAACCTAACCTGTAAGTCTTTGGACTGTGGGGGGAAAGCGGAGAACCCGGAGTAAACCCAATTAACCTAACCTGCCGGCCTTTGGACTGTGGGAGGAAACCGGAGAACCCGGAGTAAACCCAATTAACCTAACCTGCATGTGTTTGGACTGTGGGGGGAAACTGCAGAACCCGGAATAAACCCACTTATCCTAACCTGCATGTCTTTGGACTGTGGGAGGAAACCGGAGAACTCAGAGTAAACCCAGTTAACCTAACCTGTAAGTCTTTGGATTGTTGGGGGAAACCTGTGAACCCCGGAGTAAACCCAATTAACCTAACCTGTAAGTCTTTGGACTGTGGGAGGAAACAGGAGAACCCGGAGTAAACTTAGTGAACCTAACCTACATGTCTTTGGACTGTGGGAGGAAACAGGAGAACCCGGAGTAAACCTAGTTAACCTAACCTGCATGTCTTTGGACTGTGGGAGGAAACCGGAGAACCCGGAGAAAACCCAATTAACCTAACCTGTAAGTCTTTGGACTGTGGGGGGAAACCGGAGAACCCGGAGTAAACCCACGCTAACACGGGGAGAACATGCAAACTCCAGAGAAGGGTTCCAAACCTGCGAACCTCTTGCTGTGAGGCGACAGTGCTAACCGCAACTATAATATGAACGGTACTACAACGGCACACCGTTAGCTTACTAATTATAAACGTGTAGCTCTCTTTTTAGTTTATGAAAGTACACTTTAAAGAACACTTTCAGTAAACTACTAGTTTAGTAGTTTTTACTGCAAGTATACTTGTGAGTTTTCTTAAAGTTAACTTGTAGTACTTAGCCAAATATACTTATATTTGTCAGTATTCTTGTCGGTATAAGCCAAGTATACTTAAGAATAATGTTGTTAAGTTCATCTCATAAGAAGTAATCTGGACGTATACTCTCTTATTTGAAGTTTAAAAGCAGTATACTAATAGCAGACTTGAATAAACTTGTGAGGGACTCCACACCGCCACACAACGCCTGATCTGGAGTGAATGCAGCCTTGGGAGGAGTTATGTGATGGATGTATTTCACAGTACTTCTGTGCGGTATCTGCGACTATAGTTGGAGTACCAGATAGTCAGTGAACTCAGGGTTTAGTCTGTACCGGCACAGATTAAACCAACAAGACACAAACGTGTTAGTTAGCGAGCTTCAGAGGAGCTGCTGGGTGTGTTAGCAGACTGCTGCATGCTTCCTGCTGTGCAGCTCAGTCATGACGGTCAAAGCTTTGCAAATGTCAGCCTGTCTATCGGGTGTCATACAGCGCCTATGATGCATGTAATCAAAGAGCCTGATGATCCCGTTAGCTAACATATAATGAATGTTAATTCAACTTTGTGGATTTCATCAACGACTGATCCAGAAAAATGTCAAATTCCTCAGATGACAGGAAAATGAACAGCTTTCTTACATTTTCTCACTTTGGCCGTCCGTCCAGCTCACATTTCACTACAAATGTAGATCAAAATGTAGAAAACTGTCTCTCTACACTGCTGAACATCATGAAGAGTGAGTGAAACTGGGTGTCACTAATCTGACTTTCGCCACACATGTACTTTGGTGGATAGTTTTAGGACCAGAAACACTAAATACGCTACAGCCAATGACCGGTGGTCATGTGGTGTTTCTTTACCTTTTCAGGCTTCTGCTTGTTTTTGGGTAACTCTGTGTTCTCTTGTGGAAATGCTGCAGTTGTTCTGGTCTGCAGCCGGAACATTTCATGCTCGGTGTAACCCGATAGTTCAGTTACAGACTGAAGCATGACGTGGCCTGAAGCTGAAAGCGATCCAGCTTCTCTCCGTACGCTGCGGCTGGCTGATATGTTTAGCTTCCTGCAGCCGAGCGCTGAGCTGCACAAACAGGTGCTGTGGTTTATTTATGGAGGCAGGAACAAGGCCCGCACGCTACCAGCTAAAGTCTACATGACACACTTTAACCAGAGACAGATTTAACCCTGACATCAACAATTAAACTCTGTCCATCTGACTAAGAACAAAAACAGGCTGTTTTTAAATGTAATGCACGGCATGGCGATCCCAACCGACTTTACTGATGATGAGATTTCAGATGATGTTCACCACCTCTATGTGACATCTACTGTTGACCCGTTATCTCCCCCTAAAGAGGACTCGTGTGATCATGATGTTCTCCCAGGTTCACACTGTTCTGTGTTCTCCTCCTTCAGGGTGACCAGGAGGTGAAGGCTGTCACACCAGGCAATGAGCCAGCAGAACCCGGCAGCAGCACCAGCGCCAGAGCCGAGGTGGAACCGGACAAGTTTGAGCTCCCTCCAGAGTCGGACGAAGAGTACATGGTGGTGGAGGAGGCCGACTCCTCGTCGGCCGGCCGCATGAAGAAGTCGGGGCTGACGCGCATCGAGAGCTTCAAAGCCACCTTCTCCAAGGAGAACATGAGCAAGACCCGCGACAACCTGGGCACCAAGGTCAACAAGTTCGGCGAGCGCATCGTGACGGCCGAGAGGCGCGAGAAAATCCGCCAGTCCGGCGAGAGGCTGAAGCAGTCGGGCGAGAGGCTGAAGGACACCATCAGTAAGAGCGTCCCGGCCAAGCTCAACCTGAAGAAGGAGAGGACTGTGGCGGAGGGCCAGGAAGGAGCCGAGGGCGCCGCGGAGGGAGCCGCGCCCGTCCCTCCTCCCAAGGGACGCAAGGGCAGCCCAGACGCCGCCAAGGCGGCCGACGATGAGGGCAAGGCGGACGAGTCCGAGGTGCCGATGTACGACATGAAGCAGCTATCGTAAACTACGAGACCGTGACGAGATCTGGGCCGTTTTCTTTGGACCACAGAGGAAGAAGTTTTTAAGGGTTGATAATAATGAAGATGAACATTTTGTTTGAACGTTGTTGAAGGAAGTGAGCAGAGAACACGCCGGTCACAGATCCAATCTGACTGAACATCAAGATCCCTGAAACCACTCAGGTTATTTCACATGCAGTCACGTGTGTTCTGGACATTTACTATCAAATCAGCAAATATATATATATATATATATGAAGACTTTGGGACATAAATGTGTCCAGAGTTCAGAACTTTAACCCCTTCATCACGCCGCTGCTGTTCACTTGTTTTTGCATGTTGGGGAGGTTGAAACGTTGGATGATGACGCTGTAACGAGGTTGTGGTACGTTCGGTTCTGTGTGATGTTTGGAGAGCTAAAACCATTCAGAGGTTCGCACTCAGTGAAATGATTAAAGTTAAAAGGTTAAAAACTCAATAAAGTGGATTTAACAGAGAGGAAAGATCTAGTTTGTGTTTGGAGGCTGTTGGAGGTCCAAATGTTTGAACCCGTCCTGATTCAAGTCCTGGGTCCTTAGGCAGATTTAAAATGAGTGTTTTAGAAAGTCTTTACCCGCCTTAAGGCCTTTACACACGGGATGAATAAACCACACGGAAATGCGGAATCCAGAAACTTATATGTCTAGGGCTTTTATTGTGAAAGGGAAGAACGGATAGAGTCAATCTAGTATGCGGTCGAGTCTAGAAGGTAATCCACGATTTGAAAAACTCTCCCAAGATGGTTAGGGTTAGGCATCGGCATCAACCTGGAATAGTTGAGGTTAGGATAGGTCGTTGGGCAGCGAGTCTCGCGAGAGTTTTTGTGAGTTAACGCAATTCGTGGGTTCCGATTCTGGTCCGCGCGGCCTTTGTCGAGGTTGAAAGAGTTATAAAGTTTGCCGTCTTGGTTCGGACTACGGAGCCTCCGTGTTGTTGTTGTTGTTTCATAAATATAGCCTCAGAAAAATCAACCTTATTCTGAAAAAAAGTACGTTGCTTTTTGAGCAGTGTAATATTCACGTTCTGTGTGAAAGTACTCGTAACAAAAACAGTTCTAAAATATGTATCGACGTGCGATTAAACCGCCCCCGGTATGTGAAGGCGTAAAGTAAAATACGTCTATGGAAGTCCAGGTTAATATATTAATAAACATCTAAATAACGGATTCATTCATATTAAAAAGGTGTATTGTATAAAGTTGTACGGCGAGAACAGTCTTGTAGCTTCAGCGTTAGCCTTAGCGATAACAATTACTGATTTATTTTGAAGGAAATGAACTTTTTGCGTAAACTGAGTAGTTTTATTTTGGAGCAGGAGTTCCCTCCAAATCTTTAGACTTCACTGTTTTACTTATTTATTTTTAGTTAATTTAGTTAACTTAGTTAATTTCCCCGTTTTAAAATAGTTATTTAATTTTAGAGCAAAGCATAAAACCCGTTGTTGTATTTTAGCGTACGTTAACACACCGACAGTAAGAGTTGAAGATAAAGCAGCTTTCTTAGGAGGTTAACTGTTGCTGATGTTTCTTCTGTAATCAAACCTCTAACTGATGTTTACAGACTGTTGGAGTCTTTAGGATGTGTTAGTGAGTGACTGCATGGCTGTAGAGTGTCACATAGATATCACATTAAAGCAGGTTTGTGTTTGATTGATGAAAATAAAAGTTCCCGTTGAGTAATGTCTAACCAGAGTGACGTCTGCTCTCCAGTTCATACCATTAATACATGATGAGTTCAAGCTTCATGTTGTAAGGGATTTACAAATGGAACAAGTTTGGTTATTAGCTAATTTAATAAATAATATTCATAGAATTATTATTATTAATAAGAATTATTAATCAACATTAATAATGAACGGGGCACCACCCTGGAATCAGGGACCAATAACCAAAACGTTAATCCAGTCTCAAAAGGGAAATATTCCCTCCAAAGGCCAGTATTTTAACACTACTTTACACTTAGGAGGTGAATAGCGAAGGGTGAATCCGAGCACTAACTCTCATAACCAGCTGTTATTACAATATGAATGCACAATAAACACAGACAACTGCTATTTAAAATAAGACCATTTATTTAAATACAGTAATCTTAATCAATAATAAACACTCTAACAACATTAATCTAAATCAATATTTATCACAACAGTAATTACTAATTAACAACACTTAATAAACAAATGGATGTCCTACAATGCAGCTCTAAGCCCTAAACTAGAATTAAACAAAACACCAAGTGAGAGAGCGAGAGAGAGAGAGAGAGAGAGAGAGAGAGAGAGAGAGAGAGAGAGAGAGAGAGAGAGAGAGAGAGAGAGGTTGGTATGTTGTGAGAGGGGGGTGTGCGAGAGAGAGGAGGAGCAAGAGGGGAAGCTCACGGTGGCGTCACTACGTAAGCGGTTACGTCACGTGAGGGAGGAGTTACGGAAATCACCGACTGCGTACGAACGGGAGGTTTAAGTCCCACGCGGTCGATGAAAGAGAAAGAGAAAGAGAAAGAGGGAAACCGAGACGCTCTGGTGCAGCACAAAGAGATTTTCAAGGAAAACCCACGGCGGGGCGCACACAGTAGTCAACAATAACACAGTATAAAACAGTAAACAGTAAACAGTAAAACAGTAAAACAGTAAACAAGTAAAACAGTAAACAAGTAAAACAGTAAACAGTAAACAGTAAACAGTAAACAGTAAACAGTAAAACAGTAAACAGTAAACAGTAAACAGTAAACAGTAAAACAGTAAAACAGTAAAACAGTAAACAGTAAAACAGTAAACAGTAAAACAGTAAACAGTAAACAGTAAAACAGTAAACAGTAAACAGTAAACAGTAAACAGTAAACAGTAAAACAGTAAACAGTAAACAGTAAAACAGTAAACAGTAAACAGTAAACAGTAAACAGTAAACAGTAAAACAGTAAACAGTAAACAGTAAACAGTAAACAGTAAAACAGTAAACAGTAAACAGTAAACAGTAAACAGTAAAACAGTAAACAGTAAACAGTAAACAGTAAAACAGTAAACAGTACACAGTAAACAGTAAACACCGCAGCAGCAGGAATCCTAACTGCCGCGCGAGAGATGTACTAGCTGGGTTATTATTACTCAGATGCTCGGCGGGCAAACTCTCGTTAGTCAGCCGTGCACTGGTCTTTTAATAATAACTACAGCTACAGATCTTCACGTTTGGCAGGAGCTAACACAAGGAGCACACAGTAATCAGACAGTCAGCAACAGTAAACAAAGCAACATAAACAAGCAAAGCAAGTTAAATAAACAAAGCAAACAGACGGACTCGGCGGTCCGTACGTTCAGTATAAATCAACAATAGCTATTAACTTATTGGAATATACAATCTCACTAGTCTCTGCCCAGACACAAGCCTCTTACTTGAATCGCTTCTTCGGAGCGATAGTGGAGTACATCGTCGTTAACCGGTTCAGCGGCGTCGCAGGCTCGGACAATAACGGGCAGTTATGGAGCTCGTCAGCTGCTGACCGGCGGGCTGGCTCTCCGTGTGGCAGCGGAGGGGGAAGCAGCTGATGACCGGCGGGCTGGCTCTCCGTGTGGCAGCGGAGAGGGAAGCAGCTGATGACCGGCGGGCTGGCTCTCCGTGTGGCAGCGGAGAGGGAAGCAGCTGATGACCGGCGGGCTGGCTCTCCGTGTGGCAGCGGAGAGGGAAGCAGCTGATGACCGGCGGGCTGGCTCTCCGTGTGGCAGCGGAGAGGGAAGCAGCTGATGACCGGCGGGCTGGCTCTCCGTGTGGCAGCGGAGAGGGAAGCAGCTGCTGACCGGCGGGCTGGCTCTCCGTGTGGCAGCGGAGAGGGAAGCAGCCAGAAATGAAGGAAAGGCGGTGCGCTCGTTTCCTTTGATGAAGAGCGGTTGTCCTCGGCTTCCTTGGTGAAGCCGGGCTGTAGTCTTCCTTCTGCAGGGATGTGGATCAAAGTCTGATGGACACAACATTATCTTAACTCGTCCAGCGAGGTCAGGAAATTGTGGCTCGGTCTTTAGGTGAACGCCGCAGCGTGGGTACCTCCTGTAGCAACGTGAGTCGCAGTGGAAAGGGCTGAGATTCAGGTGAGCGTGCTTTTATCTCCTGTGAGAAAAGTGCGTTTCCCTGGAAAGACCCCACGTTTCCTATTAGCCTCATCCAATGGGGCTGCTCCCGTTTGGATTCAACTGAAATCTCGCGTGAAGACGCGATATTTCATGAGCTGGCGGTTTAGTCTTTGTTCTGTTATCAGGCTTTAGATCACCCATGTAGGCCGGTATCTTAGGCTTACTCCTAAGCTCTGCTCTAGGCCGCTCTTTGTCTCGTGAGGTCCCTACAATGTTTAAGTGATTTAAATGAAGAGAACGACACTCAAGTCTGGATTCTTCTGAATATAATGAATAATAATAACTGTATTTCTTCTTTTTAGGATTTTTATTGACTTTGTTTTTTCTCCTTGTTGATGAATCTTTATGAATCACTCTGATGTTATTCTTCAAAATGAACTTCAATAAAGAAAGAAGGTTTAGGGTTCAACTGTACACACATCACAAAGGTTTAAAGACAAAACATTTAGATTTTTACTTTCATAATTTATTTATTTATACATTTATTATAATATAAATTAATAATTGGTCACTGATATCGTTGGCTTAAAAGAGTTTAGTTAGATTCACGACAATTTACACTTTCATTAACAGATAAGTGCGGCCGGGCAGATTAAAAAGCAAAACTTTATTTATTTGTTCATTTGTTACCTCAGTGCAGAAATATATATAATAATAATAACAACAATTTATAAAAAATAGTTTCCAGTGGGCGCTCTCCCTCATTTTCTCCATTGAGGTAACAAATAGGGATTTACGGCACTTTACGGCAGCGTGACGTTAACCTCTCGTCACCATCTTTCGGGTCCTATGGCACGCGCTCACACTCACACTCCACCTCCCCGGGATCCCACCTCAGTGTGTCGGCCCTCACTTTCATTGCGACCCGGGGGTTTTTGCTTTCACCCTCTGACTCGCGCGTGCGTTAGACTCCTTGGTCCGTGTTTCAAGACCGGTCGGGTGGGTTGCCGACATCGCCGCAGACCCCTGGCACCTTTAACGTGGCGGTCGGGCCGCACTGAGGACAGTCCGCCCCGGTGACACTTTGTCCACGGCCCCGGGAAGCACCTTCGCCCCGAGCCTTTCCAAGCCGACCTAGAGCCGAAGGCGGCGCACCGCCTCGTATGCGGGACTCCCCAGCCTGCCGTGTGTCGCTCACACCCTCCAGCTGGCTGTTAACGAGGCTCTTTAGACACAGAGAAGTATTCGTATCGGTACTCGGTATCGGAGATACCCAAATGTAAGTTCTCGTGCTCGGTCTGAGATAAAGTGGTATCGGTGCGTCCCTAGAAACAAATGAAATAAAGTTTTACTTTTTATACGTGCCTTTATTACTGAGCCCACTTCAACCTCTAAAAGGCCAATTATGTTAAAGAAATTAGTGGCGTTAAAACAGATTATTAAAACGATAAAAACTCGATAACATGTTTTAACATCACTAATTTCTTTAAAAAGTAAAACTTTATTTATTTATTAATTTGTTACATCAATGCAGAGAAAGGTCGTCCACTGGCATTTATTTTTTAATACATTTTTTAATTTATCTATTTTTTCCTTTAGAGAGCGACCAGCGGCCATCCAGAAGATGGCGCCCTAGGCGACCGCCTATATGGCCTGTTCTTTACGCCGGCCCTGTGTCGCTGATTCACTTCACCTGGGAATTAGTTTCTAGGGATTTCTTTCTAAATCTTATCTAAACATAAACCAGTTCATCTAAAAGGTCCTTTATGGGACTCAGAACTTCTTAGAGACACAATTATTACAATCGCTAAACTTTCTTTCACATTTGTTTTGATGAAGATTAATAATGAGTTTCACCTTCTTAAAAACAAAGTTAAAAAAACTGACATTACATTTAGTTTGATTCATTCATTTATTAGAAAATTCACCAAATCAACAAATCATCACCGTCAAAGACAAGAGAACATCTGTCTGGATTTTAGGAATTAAAGAGAAAGTAAAGCAGCAAAGGAAAGTTTAGTGGAGGTTAGGTAGAGTTATTAACGCCAAATTCCTTCTAATATCACACAAATCACCTGAGTGTTTTTCTGATTATAAACCATTTAGAAAACAAATTAATAAATAGCAGAAATACAAATTATATTGAAACATTTAACAGTTGTTAGTGATTTATTTGCTATTTGAGGGACTAAAACTTATTGAAGAGCATGAAGTGAAAATGAAACGTTGCTATTTGATCCTCCACAGTCGTGGTCATAATAAGGTTGAGAGTCGGAGGATCACTTGCAGTCGCAGAGCAGCGCGGCGCCTCTCAGCGTCCAGTGCTCCGCCGGCTGAACGCTCCTCAGCTGCAGAGAGAAGATGAAGTTCAGGTCGGTCCGACGCGGTTTCTTATAGACCGGACACGAGTACAGGCTGACCGCCCCGCCGCAGCCGGGCTGCCGCTTACTGTCGGTCATGTTGGCTGAGCTGACGGCGTAGACGTGGACCACGGGGAGGGGACTGAAGAGGACCTGAGAGGAGAGAGCATCCTCAGTTATTATATTATATTTCATTATTGTGTTATTTATCAGCACTTATTATTTCATTTTATCATTACATCTTTTCATTTACGTTATTATTTACAATTTTATTTATATTATTTTGTTATTAATGTATTTTGCTATTGTTTTTATATTATTTTATTATTTAATACTTTTGACACAAATGCAAATTATTTTCATCATTTTAGTATTTTAGTATTTTAGTATTTTTCTAATGTTTTTATTTTCTTTAATAATTTATATTTTCCTTACTGTGTTCTTTTTAAATATTTTCTTTTAACATTATTTACTATTACATTTTTAATGTATTATTATAAATTCATTATTTTTTTCATTGATATATTTTCTTATTCATGTTTTTATAATGTATTTTTTATATTATTTTCAAAATTATTTCTTTTTTATAATTTCATTAATTTTAAATAATTATTTATTATTTTAACTTAACTTTATTTTGTTTTATTTTATTTTTTTATATTTCATATTTATTGATCTATAATTTTATTTACATTATTCTGTTATTAATGATTTTAGAGTTTTTTTCATATCATTTTATTATTTCATATTTTTTACACAAATGAAAATTAGCTTCATAATTTTTATATTTATTATTTTTTATGTTTCTTTTCTTTAATATTTTCTTTTTTTCTTTATTGTATTCTTTTTGAATTTTGTGATTACATTATTTTATCTTGAATTTATTTTGTTTCATTTTATTCTTTACTACTACATTTTTAATGTATTATAATTTTTTTACATAATTTTATTATTATCAAATAATTGTTTTACTATTTCATTTTTATTTTTTACTTTTATTATATTAGCTTTATTTTTTTACATTATTTTACCCTCATTTTATTTTGTTATATTTTATTATTTATGATCAAATTTTGTATTTATTATTATAATTTACTATTACTTAAAAATCCCACACACACGTGCACGCTAACCTTGGGCGGGGCCTCAGAGAGTCTGGTGCTGCGTCGGTCCCAACCCGCCCCGTCCAGGAAGAGGCCGTAGATGTAGACCCCGCCCACATCCTCTGGGGGCGGAGCCGACACATCCTCCCTCATCATCTTGGTGACGTCGTTGCTAAGGGTGACGGTATCCAAGGCCCAGCCCCTGGACAGGTTGGAGCGTGTCGTCTCCTGGCGCATGGCGGTCAGAAACCCCTTCGAGAAAAACAACACGGCGTAAAGACGACAGGACGAGACTCAAACGCCTCTAAGCTCAAGTTCTCTGCGTTGGACCAACGGCGTAGCCAACCTGTGGGTTGAAGAAGCCGGTGAGCCAGAACTGGTTGGGTCTGCCGTTGCCGATCCAGCCGCTGAGCTGCTGGTTCCTCTCCAGCAGCTCGCTGAACCAGAAGCCCAGCGTCGCCGACGGCCAGCTGAGCCGCAGCCACAGGCGAGGGATGCGAGCATCGAACATGCAGTCGAGAGCGTCACGCAGGTCCTCCGACATGATGATGGTGCCTGCAGCGACACGCCAAACATCAAACACACCGCCTTACTGTATGTGTGTGTGTGTGTGTGTGTGTGACTGACCGTCGATGGCCAGGTTGAGGTCGGTGAGCGTGCTCCGTACGCTGCTGATGACTCGCTGCATGCGGTCCACTTCCTGTCGCAGGAAGATGTTCATTGGCTGAAGCGGACCCATCTTCTGCAGTTGACCTTTGACCTTCAACACAAACACTCAGAGTTACTCAACAGTTCTGCTGAGAAACTTATTAAATAATAATTAATAACAACATAACAGCAGAATTCATTCAACAAGTAAAACTGTGATTGATCAGCTGATTCAGGTCAGATCTAAAGCTAGAGTGGAGATCCTGGTATCACCTGAAACTACAGAACCTGATGAATCCAAATACTACTACTACTACTACTACTACTACTAATACTAATACTAATACTACTACACCATGTCACATTAGCTGGTAGAGAAGGAGGTTAAATAACGCTCCAAACTCATGCTAAATTTTGGCAAAGAAAAACTGGCATGTCCATTTTCATGTCTCTTGACCTCTGACCTCCAGATATGTGAACGTGTGAGGGTTTTTGTCCAAAGAAATGTCAGAATGTCCAATAAAGTCTGAAAAACATCAGAATAAAAGTCTGAAAACTGTCAAAAAAAGTCTGAAAAAAGTTTGAAAAAATCTGAAAATTGCAAAAAACATCTACAAAAAGTCCCCCAAAATTTGAAAAAATGTCCTACAATTGTAAAAAAAAAAAAAATCCGAAAAAAATCTGAAAATTGTTAAAAAAAATGTCCAAAAAAGGTAAAAGATTGTCAAAAAAAGTCTAAAAAAACATATGAAAAAAATCCGAAAAAAATCTGAAAATTGTAAAAAAAAAAATGTCCAAGAAAGTAAAAAGATTGTCAAAGAAAAGTAAAAAAAAACGTCTAAAAAAATTCTGAAAAAAATCTGAAATAAAGGTCTGAAAAAATCTGAAAATTGTTAAAAACAAATATTAAAAAAAAGTAAAAAAAGTCAAACAATTGTCAAAAAAAGACTCTTTACCTCTGACCTCCAGATATGCGAACGTGTGAGGGTTTTTTCCGAAAAAATGTCAGAATGTCCAATAAGAAGTCTGAAAAACATCAGAAAAAAAGTCAGAAAACTGTCAAAAAAAAAGTCTGAAAATTTGAAAAAACGTCTAAAAAAAGTCCCGAAAAATTTGAAAAAATGTCCTAAAATTGTAAAAAAAAAAAAATCTGAAAAAATCTGAAAATTGTTAAAATAAATGTCCAAGAAAGTAAAAAGATTGTCAAAGAAAAGTAAAAAAAAACGTCTGAAAAATTTCTGAAAAAAATCTGAAATAAAGGTCTGAAAAAAATCTGAAAATTGTTAAAAACAAATATTAAAAAAACGTAAAAAAAGTTAAAAAAAAGTCAAGCAATTGTCAAAAAAAGACAAAAAAACATATGAAAAAGTCTGAAAAATTGCATGTCCATATTTAAAGAGGTCTCTTTACCTCTGACCTCCAGATATGTGAACGTGTGAGAGTTTTGTCCGAAAAAATGTCAGAATGTCCAATAAGAAGTCTGAAAAACATCAGAAAAAAAGTCAGAAAACTGTCAAAAAAAGTCTGAAAAAGTCTGAAAATTGTCTGAAAAAAATCTGAAAATTGTAAAAAAAAAAAAATGTCCAAGAAAGTAAAGATTGTCAAAAAAAAGTAAAAAAAAACGTCTGAAAAATTTCTGAAAAAAATCTGAAATAAAAGTCTGAAAAAAATCTGAAAATTGTTAAAAACAAATATTAAAAAAAAGTTAAAAAAAAGTCAAAACAATTGTCAAAAAAGACAAAAAAACTTATGAAAAAGTCTGAAAAAAATCTGAAAAAAGTCCGAAAGTCTGAAAAAAAGGCGTAAGAAAAATCTGATCCTGGTTTCATAGTAAACTAGAGAACCTGATGAATCCATCGGTACCAACCAGGTCAGACTAGCTGGTCATGAAGGAGGTTAAATAACGCTCCAAACTTAGGCTAACTTTTGGCGAGGAAAAACTGTCATGTCCATTTTCAAAGAGGTCTCTTGACCTCTGACCTCCAGATATGTGAACCAAAGCAATGTCCGAAAAATGTTACGAAAAGTGTCTGAAAAAAACAAAAAAAAAGTCCAGAAAAATTTTTCCCAAAAAAATCTGAAAATGTCAGAAAAAAAGTCAGAAAAATATTTTAAAAAAATTCCAAAAAAAGGTCTGAAAAATGTCATAGTAAACTATAAAACCTGATGAATCCATCGGTATCGACCGAAAATTATCAAAAAAATATGAAATAAAAAGTCCGAAAAATTCAGACAAAAGTTCCGAAAAGAAATCTGAAAAAAGTCTGAAGCAAAGACAGAAGAAAGGTCCGATCCTGGAATCATAGTAAACTATAAAACCTGATGAATCCATTGGTACCAACCAGGTCAGACTAGCTGGTCATGAAGGAGGTTAAATAACGCTCCAAACTGTCAACTGTCATGTCCATGTTCAAAGGGGTCCCTTGACCTCTGACCTCCAGATCAGTGAATGTAAATGGGTTCTATGGGTACCCACGAGTCTCCCCTTTACAGACATGCCCACTTTATGATCATCACATGCAGTTTGGGGCAAGTCATAGTCAAGTCAGCACACTGACACACTGACAGCTGTTGTTGCCTGTTGGGCTGCAGTTTGCCATGTTATGATTGGAGCATATTGTTTTATGCTAAATGCAGTACCTGTGAGGGTTTCTGATCAATATCTGTCATTGATCTGTGTTGTTCATTGATTTACAATAATAAATATATATATATACATTTACATAAAGCAGCATATTAGTCCACTCCCATGTTGATAAGAGGATTAAATACTGGACTAATCTCCCTTTAAGGTTCATTTAGAACGGATAAATGGCGTGCTGCTTGTTATGTATGTATGAATCTCTACCAGCTGCTGGAGGAAATGCTGTGGTAAACTTTAATGTCATCTTTGTACAGTTTGTAAGCGTTGGCCGAGACGGTTCAGGACTGCACCCGGCTCACTAAACACTCACCTCGTGCGCCACATAGTCAGGCGGGAGCTTCTCCAGCATCTCGCTGGCGAGTCTCTGGACGCTGGCCTCCCTGGTCTCCCCGGCCCCGCCCCCGCTGTCCTTCGGTTGGATGTTGATGATGGTGCTGAGCGTCTCGTTGGCCAGGTTGGTCTGGTAGGTGATGTCAGCGTTGGGGTGGAGCCCAAATACCTGCAAACAGGAAGCCAAAGGTTTGAAGCCACAGACGTACTGTATATACACGTAGACGCCGCATCGGACGCTTCAGCCTGTTGCAGCGATACGTCAACGTGGGCGCCATATTGGTCCTGGCCTGACTGGCCTGCAATCCTATACTAGTGAACGTAAAAATGTAATATAATATAATATAATATAATATAATATAGTATAAACTAATATAATATAATATAGTATAAACTAATATAGTGTACTATAATATAATATAATAAAATATAGTATAATAAATATAATAAAATATAATATAGTATAATATAATAGAATTTAGTATGATATAGTATAATATAATATAACATAATATAATATAGTGTACTATAATATAATATACTATAATAAAATATAATATAATATAACATAATATGATATAGTATAATATAATATAATTTAGTATAATATAATGTAGTATGATATAGTATAATATAATATGATATAGTATGATATTGTATAAAACATAATAAAATAAAATATAATATAATATAATATTATATAATATAGTATGATATAGTATAATAAAAAAAAATATATATAATATAACATAATATAATATAATATAGTATAAAATAGTAAAAAATATAATAAAATAAAATATAATATAATATAGTATAATATAATATAATATAATATAGTATGATATAGTTTAATAAAATATAATAAAATATAATAAAACATAATATAATATAATATAATATAGTATGATATAGTATAATATAATATAATGTAGAGTGAAATGTCTTCCTCTGTTGTAGCGATCATACTTTCAGTTTCTAGGCTACCGCTAATACTGCTACTGATATTACTATTATTACTCACTAATAAGAGCAAACTGAATAACAGGCAAAAAGTAGTACATAAATAAATAATGATAACAGTAAATATTAGTATAATAATACTAGTTATGATCAGTGATATGATAGTACTAGTTTTTAATAATGACCTAATAATTGATTGAATCCCACCATAACAAAGGACAGACCGCTGATCCAGGAACCAGAAGCAGCGACGTTAACACGTATTTAACAGGTTCTCAGCAAAATCTTTGGGAAAAGTAACTTAACGTTACCGCAGGTAGATCATAAACGTTTGAATATAAAACGACTCGTTGAATGGGTTGAGTAATGTAGACGTTATAGTGTTTTCTATCCAGAAAAAGCGGTACGACGTACGATCCAGGAGTGAATGTTCCGTCTACATATATACAGTATATATATCTCTGTTTGAAGCTGCTGGTTGGTCTGTGTTTTTAACGCCACGCCGTGTCGTGTGAGAGAGCGTGCTCTGACCTCAGGTGAGTCCACCAGCGGCAGGGTCTCGACGTGCTGCAGGACGTCCTGGACCGTCCTCGCCCTGCTGGGGACGCTGTAGCCCTTATAGAAGCAGAACTTGTCGCTGAAGGTGTTCTCGCTGAACCAGACGCGAGTGAAGGTGTTGAGGAGACATTTGTCCAGGTCGTCCGTCACGCGGCCGCCATACTGGACCTCACCTGGACACGAAGACACAGAGACGGGTTAGGGATCGAATGCTAGGGGTAAAAACAGAGCAGAGAGACGCCGACTCAGAGAGGACTGACCCAGCATGTAGCGCAGGCAGCTCCAGTTGACCCCTCTCTTTGAGTCCAGGTCGTCCAGGTGGTTCTGCACAAACTGCATGCTGGAAGTAAAATCTGCCTGGTTGAACTCGTAGGGGATGTTCCAGCCGAGAGGACCGAACTTACGACGCTCCTGACGGGAGGACAAAGGAAGAGGAAAAGAGAATAAACGTATTATTTCTAGGGCTGTCAACGTTAACGTGATGACCTCCAGATATATGAATGTGTGAGGGTTTTTGTCCGAAAAAAGGTCCGAAAAAAGTCAGAATTTTTGTCAAAAAAGTCTGAAAATGGTCCGAAAAATATCCAATAAAAAGTCAAACAAAATTCCGAAAAAGTCAAAACATTTTTCGGAAAAAAGCCTGAAAAATATCTGAAAAAAGACCAAAAAATGACAGAAAAAGTCCAAAAAATGTTGGAAAAAAGTCCGAAAAATGGCGGAAAAAATCTGAAAATTGCAAAAAACGTCTAAAAAAATTCCCCAAAAATTTGAAAAAATTTCCTAAAATAGTAAAAAAACAAATCCGAAAAAATCTGAAAATTGTAAAAAAAAAATGTCCAAAAAAGTGAAAAGATTGTCAAAAAAAAGTCTAAAACAACGTCTGAAAAAAGTCTGAAAAATTTTGAAAAAAAAGTCTTAAGTCTTAAGAAATATGAAAATTGTTAAAAACAAATATAAAAAAAGTAAAAAAATAGTCAAACAAGACAAAAAAACATATGAAAAAAATCCGAAAAAAATCTGAGAAAAAGGCGGAAGAAAAGTGTGATCCTGATATCATAGTAAACTATAAACCTGATGAGTCCATCGGTACCAACCACGTCAGACTAGCTGGTCAGGAAGGAGGTTAAATAACGCTCCAAACTTACGCTAAATTTTGGCGGAGAAAAACTGGCATGTCCATTTTCAAAGAGGTCTCTTGACCTCTGACCTCCAGATATGTGAACGTGTGAGGGCTTTTGTCTGAAAAAATGTCAGAATGTCCAATAAAAAGTCTGAAAAACATCAGAAAAAAAGTCAGAAAACTGTCAAAAAAAGTCAGAAAAAGTCTAAAAAAAGTCTGAAAATTGCAAAAAAAAAATGTCTAAAAAAAGTCCCCCAAATATTTGAAAAAATGTCCGAAAATTAAAAAAAAAAAAAAAAAAAACTGAAAAAATCTGAAAATTGTTAAAAAAAAATGTCGGAAAAAAGTCAGAAAAATGTCGGAAAAAAAGTCAGAAAAAAAAGTCAAAAAAAGTCTTAAAAATATCCGAAACAAAGACGGAAGAAAAGTCCGATCTTGGTATCATAGTAAACTATAAAACCTGATGAATCCATCGGTAACAACCATGTCAGACTAGCTTGTAGTGAAGGAGGTTAAATAACGCTCTGAACTTGACCTCTGACCTCCAGATCAGTGAATGTAAATGGGTTCTATGGGTACCCACGAGTCTCCCCTTTACAGACATGCCCACTTTATGATCATCACATGCAGTTTGAGACTGCCATGTTATGATTGGAGCATATTGTTTTATGCTAAATGCAGAACCTGTGAGGGTTTCTGGATCAATATCTGTCATTGATTTGTGTTGTTAATTGATTTACAATAATAAATATATACATACATTAAATATTTTAATCGATTGTTATTTCCAAATCAGCGTGCAGAAGGTCATTCACCTCACTGAGATTCATCTTGCAGAAGCTTTCTGTGGTGAATATCTGAATGTGTCCATCATCATTCTAATGAGTGGTGATTTAAGACGAGCAGAGCGGCTGGTCGTGGTAGAAAGGTGATGTCGTGTGGACAGACCTGTACGGTGGTGTGCAGGAAGGCCACGGCATACAGCAGAGGTTTCCACTGAGGCAGGTTGCTGATCTCCAGCTGGTCCTGAGTGACACCACTGAAAGTCCTCTTCAGACCAGCTTTCATCCCTGATGGAGACGCAAAGCAACAACACATCTCTCCTGTAAATACATTATGAACGGCTGGATTCATTTCATTAATCAATTACTATGTCAATCAATCAATTAGCCAAGATAAACAGTAAACGCTGCTAGAAACCTGATGTATGACCAAATAGATCTATCAACCCTCTGAGACCCACGATCTGTTTTAGTCTTCTTTAGGGGGTCCAGGGGGTTTTTAGGGGGGTAAAGAGGGTCTTAAGCTGAGGGTCAAGTTGTTCTAGTCATAAATCAGAAATGTGTCGGACAACAAAAGTCCGACACATGACACACGAAAAATGTCCAAAAAAAGTAAAAGTATTTTTTTTTTTTTAAATGTCCAAAAATATCTGACAAAATGTCTGAATACAGTAAAAATAATGTCAGAAAAATGTACACCATCCTCTGAATGCTCTAGGTCTCTAGTCTGATCCATCCATCCTCTGAATGCTCTAGGTCTCTAGTCTGATCCATCCATCCTCTGAATGCTCTAGGTCTCTAGTTTGATCCATCCATCCTCTGAATGCTCTAGGTCTCTAGTCTGATCCATCCATCCTCTGAATGCTCTAGGTCTCTAGTCTGATCCATCCATCCTCTGAATGCTCTAGGTCTCTAGTTTGATCCATCCATCCTCTGAATGCTCTAGGTCTCTAGTTTGATCCATCCATCCTCTGAATGCTCTAGGTCTCTAGTTTGATCCATCCATCCTCTGAATGCTCTAGGTCTCTAGTCTGATCCATCCATCCTCTGAATGCTCTAGGTCTCTAGTTTGATCCATCCATCCTCTGAATGCTCTAGGTCTCTAGTCTGATCCATCCATCCTCTGAATGCTCTAGGTCTCTAGTTTGTGGCTGTAAAGTCTCATGAGGCTGTGATTATCCTAGAGGTCACCACAGTCTCAGAGGGTTCAGGATGTAAGCTGAGGATGAAGAACCGGGTTGAACTAGATCTGGATCTTACCAAGAGGAGGTTCATTGGTGAACTTGATGGCGGACTGAAGGAAGGTGATGGGGAACCTGCACACAAACAAATTGAAGCTATAGATGACTCAGTATGAACTTTACATTAGAGCTCCACTACTGGTGTTCTCTGTTCTGGTGTAATGAGCACCGCTCTAGAGGACGCCGGCTGGGCGTCGTCTGCTCTTCATCATGTACCTGGGATGCACGTCGGTCGTCAGCCACACCCGGAAACCTTTGTGCACGCTCTCTGGCGTTGCCGCGGTGACCGTCTCCAGCAGCTCGTCCAGGAAGTCCAGTCCCAGGTGGCAGTTCTGGAGGAGGAGCCAGCCGCCGTCCGTCATGCTGTTGGCCAATAGCCTGCGAGCGTGAACCTCCTGGCCCTGCCCCATGGAAATGGGACGGCACGGCGCCCCCTGAGGGAACGAAAGAGTTACGGTGTTATGCCGCAGGAAACGAGAGAGCGCACCGGTGTTACACCGCAGGTAACTTCATTCATCCATCCCATCCCTTCACCTTGCTCTTGGCCAGTCTCTCGATGTTTTCGGTCGGATCAGAGCCCATCGACAGCAGACAGACCATCGGCGTCCTGTTGTCACTCTCGGCCAACATGGCGTCCAGGTCCAGAACCAAACCTTCAGCATACTGCTGACCCAGAGAGTCCGAGATGTAGCGCCGCGCCTGGTCAACACACACATACACACTGACTTCATTCTCGTTGCCAGAGAGTGCCAGTGTTACGCCGCCGATAACGAGAGAGAGCCGGTGTTACACCGTACGGAACGAGAGAGAGCCGGTGTTACACCGCCGGTAACAAGAGAGAGCCGGTGTTCCACCGTAGGGAACGAGAGAGCCGGTGTTACACCGTAGGGAACGAGAGAGCCGGTGTTACACCGTACGGAACGAGAGAGAGATGTCCTGCAGTGTTCAGCAGTCTGACCTGAGCGGTGGTTCGGTCGGGACACCAGCTCCGGATGAGCAGAAGCTTCCGGAAGGTGTCGAGCTTTTCCTCGTACCCATCAGGCAGTGTGGCATCCTCTGGCGTCGGATGGTCGAACCACGTCCTCCAGGCACGCTCGTTCTGGCTCACCTGGACACAAGCAAACATCACCTCCGTCAGGTCTGTGTGTTCCAGCTTTACCTGCTCCGGTGTAAATGGATTTGGATTCTACCTGGGTCAGGATCTGGCTGAACGGCGGCAGGCCGCACAGCTGCACCAGGTTGAGCCAGGTCTGATCCAGGATCCAGCGCCGTGGTTTGGATTCTACAGAGTTCAGATCCAGAGAGGCTCCACCTGCACACACAAACAGAAGAAGGATGAGGAGGAGGATGAGGAGGAGGAGGAGGAGGAGGAGGAGGAAGAGGAGGAGGAGGAAGAGGAGGAGGAGGAGGAGAAAGAGAAGGAAGAGGAGGAGGAGAAGAAGGAAAAGGAAGAGGAGAAGGAGGAGGAGGAGGAGGAGGAGGAGGAGAAAGAGAAGGAAGAGGAGGAGGAGAAGAAGGAAAAGGAAGAGGAGAAGGAGGAGAAGGAGGAGGAGGAGGAGGAGGAGAAGAAGTAGGAGGAGGAGGAGGAGGAGGAGGAGGAGGAGAAGAAGTAGGAGGAGGAGGAGGAGAAGGAAGAGGAGGAAGGGTGTGTGACCTTTGACGAAGGTGAGCACCTCGGGGTGCGAGATGTTTCTGGCCTGCAGGTCGATCTTCAGAGCCAACAGCAGCGTGAACAGCAGCTTGTGTTCCTCATACAGACTCCTGGATGTGTAGCAGAACACCTGAGGGAGGAACAGACCGGCACAGAAGCAGGTTAGAGTCACCTCAACAGATAAACATCTCTAGGTTAGATCATGTCTTTTACTGATGGATGATTAAAGGTGACGTCGTCAGTGAACAGCACCTGGTAGGTGAGGAAGTTGATGATGTTGCTGATGCGTTTGGAGGTGAGCTGCGACTTGGCGGAGTTCTGCATGGACGAGTCGAAGAGGCCCAGGAACTGGCGCAGAGACGTCTGGTACATGATGTTGACCAGCGACATCTCCACGATGAGGAAGTAGAGGATGCTCCCCCTGGTGGCCACCGGCCGGTACTCCTCCCTAGCCTGGTTGATCTTCGCCTCCGTCTCCGCCGCGACCGACAGCTTCTCGCTCACCTGGAACATTGTTTGGTGTCCTTCAGTCAGAGGGTTTTTTATTATTTTGAAGCAGTGCATTGTGAGTATGAACACAGACGGAGAGGCACCTCCTGAGCGGTGGTCTTGGTGACCCTCAGAACCTCGATCAGAGACTGGTCCTCCACTAAGGACCCCTGGGTGCTGGTCAGCCGGAACAGCAGACTGTCCTCCAGCTCCTGCATCTTCCTCTTGTTGGACGTCACCTCCTCTAAGAGCTTTACTCGCTCCGCCTCCAGCTCCTGGTGGGACCCACGCGGTGGACGGGTCAGATTCATCATTAGAAGCATTGTGATTTATATATCTATATATATTTATATAACCTGTTTCTCCAGCAGTATGACCCGTCCCAGCAGCTGGTCCTCCAGGCCTCGCTGGGTGACGGTGAAGTCGACCACGGCCGTCCTGGCGCTGACCTCGGGGCTGTAGGCCGGGTTGGCCAGCTTGGTGGTGATGTAGAGCGTGAAGCCCTTCATCACATCCACCTCCTTATCTCCTACCTTCACCTGCACAATTATATATAATTATTATATATTATTATTATTTATTAATATATATTATTATATATTATTATTATTATATTATTATATTATTATTATATATTAATATATATTATTATATATATTATTAATATTTATTTATATGAAAGATAACGGTAGAAACAGGTAGATGTCCTACTTTATAAGTTGATCCAGACTTGATGTAGTTTTTGTCCAGTATGTTGTCCAGGACGGGGTCCAGGTCCTCCCCCACGTCCTCCAGCAGCAGGGGGCGCCCCAGAGACAGACTGTCCTCCAGGTGGGAACGGAAATATTTATGGTTCAGAGACGTCACCTTGGGGACGAAGACAGACGAAGATGTGTTTTGACTTCCTGTGTCTTTGTCTTGATTCTCTACTCGTCTCACCGTCACCGTGGAGACACCGGCGTTGTGGCCTCACCTGCAGCTGCTGGTCTCGCTCTCTGTTCTGGATCCAGGTCTTGCCCTGGCCCTGGGGGTCTATCAGCAGCGGGTAGCGGGACGCCTTCGTCACCACGATGCCGTTCTGGACAGACAGGTCGTCGCTGGGTAAACCCTGCAGGGTCCACTCGCTCACCGTGGTGTTGTCCACCAGCAGACCAATCACGTTCAAGTCCTAAAGAGAGTCCAGAGAGTTAGTAGATAGTTAGTGGATAGAGGGATGGATGGATGGAGGGAGGGATGGATGGAGGGAGGGATGGATGGAGGGAGGGATGGATGGAGGGATGGATGGATGGATGGAGGGAGGGAGGGATGGATGGAGGGATGGATGGATGGATGGAGGGAGGGAGGGATGGATGGATGGATGGATGGATGGATGGATGGATGGATGGATGGATGGATGGATGGATGGATGGATGGATGGATAGAGGGATGGATGGATGGATGGATGGATAAATGGATGGAGGGATGGAGGGATAGATGGATGGATGATGGATGGATAAATGGATGGAGGGATAGATGGAGGGATGGATGGATAGATGGATGGATGGATGGATGATAGATGGATGGATGGAGGGATAGATGGAGGGATGGAGGGATAGATAGATGGATAGATAGATGGATGGATGGATGGATGGATGGATAAATGGATGGAGGGATAGATGGAGGGAGGGATGGATGGATGGATGGATGGATGGATGGATGGATGGATGGATGGATGGATGGATGGATGGATGGATGGATAGAGGGATGGATGGATGGATGGATGGATAAATGGATGGAGGGATGGAGGGATAGATGGATGGATGATGGATGGATAAATGGATGGAGGGATAGATGGAGGGATGGATGGATAGATGGATGGATGGATGGATGATAGATGGATGGATGGAGGGATAGATGGAGGGATGGATGGATAGATGGATGGATGGATGGATGATAGATGGATGGATGGAGGGATAGATGGAGGGATGGAGGGATAGATAGATGGATAGATAGATGGATGGATAGATGTCTTACAGGACTGAAGGGGATGAGCTTGTCCTCCATCTCTTTCTTCCACAGCTCCAGCAGCAGGCTGCGGTACTCCTGGTTGAAGGGACCGGCGTAGGACAGGAAGCCCGCAGACAGGAGGACGTCCCCCACCAGGTGCTGGATCTGAGTCTGGAACCCGGTGCTGCTGTCCGTCCACCGGACCTGAAACACATCAAGACCAGGACAGAGAGAGAGGGATGAGAGAGGGAGGGAGGGATGGATGGATGGATGGATGGAGGGATGGAGGGATGGAGGGATGGATGGATGGGTAAGAGGCTGACCTTCTCTCCTCCCAGCCCGTCGATCAGAGCCGTGGCGTTGGACATCTTGCGGCGGCAGGCCTGGGCGTCGTCCTCCAGGTCCTGCTTCTCCTTCATGGCGGCGTCGTAAAACGCCTAAAGTTCAGACCAGATCACTTATTTATACGTTAAAATAGATTATTAGTTATTAAATTAGATGGATAAAACTACAACGACGTATTCGATTATTAGAAATAATTACGGATCCTGGAGGACGGGGGGAGGGGGAGGTGATATTCAGAGGAAAAACAAAAATACTTCCGAGATTAAAATCGCTAATTTGCAAGAATCTTTTTTTTTTATATTCTCCGAGATTAGGGCCTGAAATTTACGAGAAAAAAACATCAGAAAAATGTTATTATATTTTGCAACAGGATTGCATAATAAGGAAATACTTTAGCCCAGAATCACCAGACTATCTTCAGCATCCGGACGTTGAAGAGGCTTCATTGTGAACTGGTTCCATTCAGAAGAAAACAACGTACTGGTTGGAGGGTTTTTTCTCGTAAAAAATTACAAATTACAAAGTTTTCTTCTGAGAATGTTATATATTTTTTTTACCTACAATAGCCCTCACACGCCGTCGTATTAAACACCGACATTAATGCAGGAAGAAAATAGGAACGCATGGCGCTGCGATGATAAAGAAGAAGCTGAAATAGCTTTAAAAACAACTTTGAAAAAAACAGCAAAACTCAAATCCAGGCGGCGGTTTGACGGTTTAGATCGAACCAACAGACGACAGGTGGACGTCTTAATTCATCTGTTGCACGAAGCTGTCTGGACCACCTGAAGGGGGACTCGTTTTCTATGAATTCTGGTTAAATTAAGACCTTTTACACGCTAATAAACAACATCAAACTGCTCCACTTCAATCAGAAAAGGTTTGTCTTCTGGAAGAATTCAACAGTTCAACATTTTACACTGTTAGAAAACCACACATTATGAGCCATGCTTCCTCTTTCTTCATCTGCAGTCTTCAGGTGTTTGTTACTGATAAAGAAGTCCGTCTGTATTTTAATGAAACCTGCCTGAGACGAATCAGAGCCGACGTCAGACTGGCCGACTGGCCGACCTCTACGGACCAGAATGTCTTCGTTTAGAATCAAAGACGACGGATTAGAGGAACTAAACGGCAGATCGTATAAATGTGTGTGTGTGTTGGTTACCTGCACGGCGTCCAGCTCCTGCTGTTTGGCGTCCAGCTGTTCTTGAGCATTAGCGAGTTCGGTCTGAGCGACCACCAGACGAGCCTCCTGCAGGGCCAGGTTAGCCTGCACACACACACATACACACACACGCACACGCACGCACGCACGCACGCACGCACGCACACACACACACACACACACACACACACACACGAACAAGTAGAAGGTCAACATTTACTGGGCTCTTCCTCGGTCCACGCTCCACCCGAACACCACCGAGCTTCATGAGCACTGGGCCGGCAATGTTCCTGTACTCCTGCTGGTAAAACCCATCGAACATCCTCCTCTGTGTCGGTACCTTCAGAGGAAGCACCTCCTTGTTGATGGAGAAGAAGTCGGCCATGGCCTGAGTCCAGGAGCAGAGTCCCGCCACGTTGCCGCAGATCCTCTTGGCTGACTCCAGGTTGTAGTCGTCCATGTCCAGGTAGGGAGCGAGCAGCTCCACCACCTCCTCTGTGATGGAGTCCTGCAGCACAAACACATAGTACAGCGGGAGGAAGAGGAGGAGGAGGAGGAGGAGGAGGATCGTTATATTCTGCTCGTACATTTACAAGAAAAAATGAGATATTCTCTGAGATTACATTTTAAGATTTACAAGAAAAACTCACAAATTTACAAGGAAAAAAAACTTGAATATTCACTGAGGTTATACAGACAAAAATCGGAAAAATAGTTTGTTTTTAAATTATTAGAAATAATAACGAAGCCAGGGGAGGAGGGTCATATCATTTTCAGTGGGAAAAATGGAATTTCTGAGATTAAAGTTTTAAATTTACCAGAAAGAACTCACAAGTTTATAAGAAAAAAACTTGAATATTTACTGAGAATAAAATTGTAAATTTACCAGAAAAATTCACATATTTACAAAAAAAAAGAATATTATCTGAGATTAAATTTGTAAATTTACCAGATAAAGAAATCACACATTTTTGAGAAAAAACTTGAATATTCCCTGAGAATAAATTTGCAAATTTACGAGAAAAAAATGACATATTTAGGAGAATAACATATTTCATTCTCTGAGATTATAAAGTCATGGATTTACGAGACAGAAATGAATTGTTTTAAATGAGCAGGATCAAAGTAGTGAAGCTACGAGTGTTGTGTGAGACTCTGTGGCTCCGTGAGTCAGACTTCAGGACTCGACAACAGAACAGATGATGTGTTAAAGACGGAGATGTTAGTGGAGCAGCTGAGGGCTCACGTCAACACACACGCACACGCACGCACGCACACGCACACACACACACACACAGTTGAGGGTTTTTCCAGCTCCTCTGATCCTCAGCTTAGCAGGTATGTCAATAAAAGCAGGTGATGGCCGTGGAGGGAAGATGAGAAGGGAGTTTCCCTCAGTCAGTGTGTGTCTGTGTGTGTGTGTGTGTGTAACACTGATAGATGTATGTGTGTGTGTGTGTGTGTAACACTGATAGATGTGTGTGTGTGTGTGTGTGTGTGTGTAACACTGATAGACGTGTGTGTGTGTGTGTTCTTCTGTGTTTGATGGAACCAGTCTGAGTTTTAGACATGGACTGTGAGTCACGTTTTGTCGACTCGTCACTTCAACACGTCACATTATTATTTAATACATTGTTATTATTATTAAAATATCCTTTTAAAGGAACTATACGTAACAATTTACACAGACAGGTTGAGACCTTCCACCACTTTCTCGGTTTCTCCTTTAACAGCCTCTAGTCTGATTTCTATGGAAGGAAATAGTTTAGTTTTGATAAACACAAACCTTGCTGAAGTGGAGCAGCATGCTGAGGAAGGAAGAGTTCTGCATCAGCTTCATGGCCTCGGCCCACGAAGGTCGCGGACAAGGTCGCTCGGGGTCGGCGGTCACCGTGTCGATCTGAGGGAAAAACAAGCGAAGGAGAAACCGTGAGATCGACGGTAACGTGTCGCCGCCGTCACCTGAGTGAGTATTTCAAACCGGGGCGAGACTCGGCGACCTTCCTCTGGAACAGCAGCAGGACGACGTCCATGATCCTCATGATGAGATGAGGAGGCTTCTGCAGCTTCCTCACCGTGGCGATGTCGGCCGGTTTGATGGTCTGAACGGACACAGAGAGAAACCAGTCAGCAGTGACCTGCGCTAGATTCTCATCCACAGTGTGAATAGCTCCTATTTACAACATATAGAGTATCAGAGCCACACTGAAGAATAATACGTAAACCTGAGATCACAAGAATAAAGTCATAATATTAAGAGAATAAAGTGATAATATTCTAAAGTAGTAATGTTACGTGTTATTTTAGAGGGTAAATAGTGTGAAAATGAGGAACGTGGAGCATCTTGTGAAGTTCTGCTTTAGTTTCGGTTTATTCTGAAGAAAGAATCACACAAACCTGATGAAGAAATGACTCTTTAGAGGAGGAAGACATGACTTTTATTATCCTAAAGTTATGACTATATTCTTGTAATATTACGAGATAATCTAATGTAATTTCTGACCTGCAGTGCAGCCTCAGCAGCCTCCAGCGCCGGCTTAGCAGCCTTCAGTTTGGACTCCGCTGCTGTTTTATCGACTTCGATCTCGTCGACGATGAGCTGAGCTTTATCCTTCACCTTCTGCACCTGCTGCTTCACCTGAACAGACAGATTCAAGCTGGAAGCTCAAGAATCATCTCATTAAGCTTTCCCACTCCTCCCCTCTAGACCCGTTTTAGTCTTTCCTGGAGTTTTAGGAAGCAACACCACGTTTCGGTAAAAGTTCTGTTTCCTGTCATGTCTGACCTTTTCAGCGGCCTGAGCTTTCGCCGTGACTTCCTGCAGGACTTCCTCTGCCCGCTGGGAGGCGACGGCGAGCTCCTGCTCCTTCAGCACCAGCTCCTCGGAGAGCTGAGACACCGACTGCTCCGCCTCCATCAGTTTACACAGACCTGCAGGAGACAGCAGCAGCACAGTCCATGAAGGGAACACGATGAATCATTCACTTCTAGGGACTTTTACTTTGTAAAATCTCTAAATGAATCCAGTTAAAATGTTTGATTTCCAGCATGTCTGTAGTCAGAGACGTCCTGAAGTCAAATATATCAGGATCATTGTCAGGAAGTATTGATTATCCAGCAACCCAAAAATATAAAGAATAAAGACATTTCCCTCACAGATTAGTGTTTTTAATTTATAATGTTTTATACTTCTGGTGAATATAATCCATCAATCTGATTTCCATAGATGTATTTAGTATCTACAGTTCCCTTTGTTAACACCTTATTTTGAAAAGCGGACGTAGTCCCCCGTGTCTACTTCCTCTAACTTCTCCAAGGTGGTCTCTAGCTCTCCCGTCAGCTCCGTTCTCTTTATCCATCCATGGTCAGCTCCATCGGGGCCGTTTCAATGCAGAGAACACAAATGTCAGTATCTGGGTACCATATCGTAACCACCATACCATAACGTTACCGCCGTACCATAACGTTACCACCATACCATAACGTTACCGCCGTACCATAACGTTACCTCCATACCATAACGTTACCACCATACCATAACGTTACCGCCGTACCATAACGTTACCACCATACCATAACGTTACCGCCATACCATAACGTTACCGCCGTACCATAACGTTACCTCCATACCATAACGTTACCGCCGTACCATAACGTTACCTCCATACCATAACGTTACCGCCATACCATAACGTTACCTCCGTACCATAACGTTACCTCCGTACCATAACGTTACCTCCGTACCATAACGTTACCTCCGTACCATAACGTTACCTCCATACCATAACGTTACCTCCATACCATAACGTTACCTCCATACCATAACGTTACCTCCATACCATAACGTTACCGCCGTACCATAACGTTACCTCCGTACCATAACGTTACCGCCGTACCATAACGTTACCTCCATACCATAACGTTACCGCCATACCATAACGTTACCTCCGTACCATAACGTTACCGCCGTACCATAACGTTACCTCCGTACCATAACGTTACCGCCGTACCATAACGTTACCTCCATACCATAACGTTACCTCCGTACCATAACGTTACCTCCGTACCATAACGTTACCTCCGTACCATAACGTTACCTCCGTACCATAACGTTACCTCCATACCATAACGTTACCACCATACCATAACGTTACCTCCATACCATAACGTTACCTCCATACCATAACGTTACCTCCATACCATAACGTTACCACCATACCATAACGTTACCTCCATACCATAACGTTACCTCCATACCATAACGTTACCTCCATACCATGTTACCTCCATACCATAACGTTACCACCATACCATAACGTTACCTCCATACCATAATGTTACCTCCATACCATAACGTTACCTCCATACCATAACGTTACCTCCATACCATAACGTTACCTCCATACCATAATGTTACCTCCATACCATAACGTTACCTCCATACCATAACGTTACCACCATACCATAACGTTACCACCATACCATAATGTTACCTCCATACCATAACGTTACCTCCAAAACAATTATTCGATTCTCAAAATTGTTGCTGATTAATGTCGTGTTGACTGAGTAGATGAGTAACTGACTAATCGTTGCAGCTTTTATTGTGAAAAACAGAGATCAGCACCGTGAACCTGTCTGAGGAGATACCCGGCCTCACCTGTCTTCATGCGCTCCGCCAGCGTGCCGACGTGAGCGATCTGCTCGCCGTAGATGATCTTGTAGCTGTCGATGAAGGACAGGTAGGATTTGGGCGTCACAAACGTTTGGCGGCGGAAGCGCTCAAAATACTCGGCGCACTTCTCTGCCACCAGGTCCTGCAGGGGGTTAGAGGTCATGTGATCAGTCAGCTGAACACGCCGCCGACAATGATGATGACGATGACGACGATGACGATGAATACAGATCACACAGTGAGCGCTACCTGGAAGGTTCCCATGGTAACCACCATGCTCTGCTTCACATCCTCCGAGCAGCGGAGGTCCTGGTGCTGAGACAGGAAGTGATGCGACACGGCCACCAGAGCGTCCCGAGGCCAGCGCTGAAACCAGTCCACCGTGCAGCCCGAGATCAGGCCCGGGAACTGCTCAGGTTAAAGGTCAAAGGTCAAAGGTCAGTGATGAGGCTAACAGATAATGCTAGAGATGGGACTAGAGAACCGGTTCCCACTAGTTCCTAGTTGTTGGATTCCTCGGCATCCTACTGGTGAGTAAAGCTACTGGTGAATAAAGCTACTGGTGAATAAAGCTACTGGTGAGTAAAGCTACTGGTGAGTAAAGCTACTGGTGAATAAAGCTACTGGTGAATAAAGCTTCTGATGAATAAAGCTACTGGTGAGTAAAGCTACTGGTGAGTAAAGCTACTGGTGAATAAAGCTACTGGTGAATAAAGCTTCTGATGAATAAAGCTGCTGATGAATAAAGCTACTGGTGAATAAAGCTACTGGTGAGTAAAGCTACTGGTGAATAAAGCTTCTGATGAATAAAGCTACTGGTGAATAAAGCTACTGGTGAATAAAGCTACTGGTGAGTAAAGCTACTGGTGAATAAAGCTTCTGATGAATAAAGCTACTGGTGAATAAAGCTTCTGATGAATAAAGCTACTGGTGAATGAAGCTACTGGTGAATGAAGCTACTGGTGAATGAAGCTACTGGTGAATAAAGCTACTGGTGAATAAAGCTTCTGATGAATAAAGCTACTGGTGAATAAAGCTTCTGATGAATAAAGCTACTGGTGAATGAAGCTACTGGTGAATGAAGCTACTGGTGAATGAAGCTACTGGTGAATAAAGCTACTGGTGAATAAAGCTTCTGATGAATAAAGCTACTGGTGAATAAAGCTACTGGTGAATGAAGCTACTGGTGAATGAAGCTGCTGGTGAATAAAGCTACTGGTGAATGAAGCTGCTGGTGAATGAAGCTACTGGTGAATGAAGCTACTGGTGAATGAAGCTGCTGGTGAATAAAGCTACTGGTGAATGAAGCTACTGGTGAATGAAGCTGCTGGTGAATAAAGCTGCTGGTGAATAAAGCTACTGGTGAATAAAGCTACTGGTGAATAAAGCTGCTGGTGAATAAAGCTACTGGTGAATGAAGCTACTGGTTTCTGATCCTGATGAAACGCCGTTGGTCCGACCTCATGTCAGAGGTCACACAGCTGAACTCACCTTCAAGGCACGAGTCCGAAACTTTTCCCCGACGGGCGAGAAGCAGAGGACGACGTGGAGGTTGCTCCGCACTCGGGACAGGAAGAAGTCGTAAAGGTTCTCTGAGGTCGGAGGTCGGCGAGGGTGCTGCCGCTTCATGACGGGAATCAGATCCTGAGTGATGTCATCCAGCTCGTCACGAGCAAACAGGTTGGAGACTTCACCGCTCGCCAGGACGTTGTTCATGTACTCTGGAGAGGAGAGGGGACGAGGAGAGGAGGAGAGGAGGAGAGGAAGAGGAGAGGAGGAGAGGAGGAGAGGAGAAAAGGAGGAGAGGAGGAGAGGAGAAGGAGAGGAGGAGAGGAGACGAGGAGAGGAGGAGAGGAGGAGAGGAAGAGGAGAGGAGGAGAGGAGGAGAGGAGAAAAGGAGGAGAGGAGGAGAGGAGAAGGAGAGGAGGAGAGGAGACGAGGAGAGGAGGAGAGGAGGAGAGGAGGAGAGGAGGAGGAAGAGAGGAGAGGGGACGAGGAGAGGAGGAGAGGAGGAGAGGAAGAGGAGAGGAGGAGAGGAGGAGAGGAGAAAAGGAGGAGAGGAGGAGAGGAGAAGGAGAGGAGGAGAGGAGTAGAGGAGGAGGAGGAGAGGAGGAGAGGAGACGAGGAGAGGAGTAGAATAGGAGAGGAGAGGAGGAGAGGAGGAGGAGGAGAGGAGGAGAGGAGGAGAGGAGAGGAGGAGGAGAGGAGACGAGGAGAGGAGGAGAGGAGGAGAGGAGGAGAGGAGGAGAGGAGGAGGAAGAGAGGAGAGGGGACGAGGAGAGGAGACGAGGAGAGGAGGAGAGGAGGAAGAGAGGAGAGGAGGAGGATAGGAGGAGAGGAGGAGAAGAGGAGAGGAGACGAGGAGAGGAGGAGAGGAGATGAGGAGAGGAGGAGAGGAGGAGAGGAGGAAGAGAGGAGAGGAGGAGACGAGATGAGGAGAGGGGGAGGAGAGGAGGAGAGGAGGAGAGCAGGAGAGGAGAAGAGGAGGAGAGGAGGAGGAGAGGAGGAGAGGAGGAGAGCAGGAGAGGAGAAGAGGAGGAGAGGAGGAGAGGAGGAGACGAGACGAGGAGAGGAGGAGGAGAGGAGGAGAGGAGGAAGAGAGGAGAGGAGGAGATGAGATGAGGAGAGTGGGAGGAGAGGAGGAGAGGAGGAGAGCAGGAGAGGAGGAGAGGAGGAGGAGAGGAGGAGAGGAGGAGAGCAGGAGAGGAGGAGAGGAGGAGGAGAGGAGGAGAGCAGGAAGAGAGGAGAGGAGGAGACGAGATGAGGAGAGTGGGAGGAGAGGAGGAGAGGAGGAGAGCAGGAGAGGAGGAGGAGAGGAGGAGAGCAGGAGAGGAGGAGAGGAGGAGGAGAGGAGGAGAGGAGGAGGAGAGGAGGAGAGGAGGAGACGAGACGAGGAGGGGAGGAGAGGAAAGGAGACTACAGTGAAAAATGTAGTTTTTGAAAGAGTAAACTTCAACAAATTTGGACTGAAACTGAATATTTCATTGGAGTTTGTAAATGATCCGGTGAGTCTGGTCTGTTATTATGATTTTAGTTCTATATTCTATATATATTCTATATTTAGTTCTATTTCTGACAACCTCAGAGCAGACACATCCTGGTGCACCTCCTGTGATCTTTGGCGCCCCCCTAAGGGGGACTCGGACCCCAGGTTGGGAACCACAGCTCTGGTGCCACCGTGAGGACAAATCGTACAGTTTCTGTCCCCCACTGTCCCATCACGGCTGTTCAATGCAACCTTTAGGGGACGGAGCGGGTTCCCCTTCAGTGATGTTGAAATACATTTCCTACAAATCGGGGCTGTCGATCGATTAAAATATTTAATCACAAACTAATCTCACATTTTGTATCTGTTCTAAACGAACCTTAAAGGGAGATTAGTCCAGTATTTAATCCTCTTATCAACATGGGAGTGGACAAATATGCTGCTTTATGTAAATGTATATATTTATTATTGGAAATCAATTAACAACACAAATAGTTTTTTTCAGTTTTTCCTTTTCCTTATCACGTTAACTCTGACGGCCCTAATAATAACTAATAAACAATATGTAAACAAATCATCTCCAGCACTGCCTTTGATAGATTGTCTTGTTGTAAATGTGGTATTAGATAGTTGCTGGATCACCACGTTAACACAGGAGCGTCAAGCGGGAGAGCACATTTTTTGACCGAAGTGAAAATGTTGTTTTTGAAAGGCTAAGCGCCAACAAATATGGATCAAAACTGAATATCGTTGAAAATGGCCATGCCAGTTTTTCCTCGCCAAAATGTTGCGCAAGCTTGGAGCTTTATTTAACCTCCTTCATGACCAGCTAGTCTGACCTGGATTGAAGCAGAATATTTTGTTAGATTGTGCAACTAAGTAGCAAAAAACATTATAAAAAAATATCTTTTTAAATAGTTTTATTTCCATTTTTTTGTATAAATTATTCAGTAAGTGTGTTATTATGATTTTAGTTATACATGAGCAAATTTAATTTTGATTTTTTTTTTAGTTCCACGTTGGCAACCGCTGATTTAGAGCATAGTTTTTTGACTGCAGTAAAAATGTTGTTTTTGAAAGGCTAAACGCTAACAAATATCGACTGAAGCAGAATATCTTTTTATATTTTGCAACTAAGTAGCGAAATATAAAAAAGTTTTGTATCCAGACTTTTGTATAAATTATCTAGTAAGTGTGTTATTATGATTTTAGTTATACATTAGGACCATTTAGTCTGACATGGTTGGTACCGATGGATTCATCAGGTTTACTAGCTTCTAGCTTTAAAACTGAGCCGCTACAACCTAAAAATGAAAGTTGCGTTAATGCGTTAAAGATATTAGTGGCGTTAAAATGAATCTGCGTTGTTATGGCGTTAACTTTGACAGCCCTAGTGTAAACATAAGAGCAGCCTGGTTCTGGTTCTGTAAAGTGGACTGTGTTTGTACCCAGGAAGGCTTCGTCTTTAATGTCGTTGTCAGTGAAGAGGAAGGTGACTCCTTTCCCCTGCTGACCCGCCATACGATACAGAGTCTTCAGATCCTCCAGCAGGTTACTGCTGCTGTACGACCTGCAGGACACCAGAACAAGACAAACTAAAGAGGACATGTTTAACAACGGAACCTGGCGACCTGGAGGTGTGAGGTGCTGGACGTGAACTGCTGGTGTGAGTCCCGTGGTGACCTTTGCTGGATGCTGTCCCACCGCTCTCTGTCTCATTAAAGAGGAACTTCACAGCAGGTCAGTAGTGAGCTTTGTTGCTCCTGTAACCACGCCCAGCAGTGATGTCACGGTGTGCTGGAGTACACCGTGACATCACTGCAGCATCACTTATAGCTGCACTGGAACGGCTGCACATATTCATACTGTTCACACTATATATATCTGAGTAGGGATGCAAACCTCTGGGCCCGTACCGACGTTTACTTAGAGAAACAAACCTCTTCATTATCAAATATACCAGAGCTGTGTGTGTGTGTGTGTGTGTGTGTGTGTGTGTGTGGCGTTTCAGACCTGGTCAGTGTGATCTGGAAGGTTTGGTATCCGGCGATGAAAGACGCCAGCCTCGTCAGACTCTGCTTCCCCGACCCCCCGACCCCGACCAGCAGGGCGTTCCCCTGCGGCGTCCGCAGGATCCGCGAGATTCGCATCAGGTGGGTCATCGCGTCCTGCCATCGGACCGAACACAGAAGGTCGTTTACCGGTAGAAAACACAGAAGGTCGTTTACCGGTAGAAAACACAGAAGGTCGTTTACCGGTAGAAACACAGAAGGTCGTTTACCGGTAGAATCACAGAAGGTCGTTTACCGGTAGAAACACAGAAGGTCGTTTACCGGTAGAAACACAGAAGGTCGTTTACCGGTAGAATCACAGAAGGTCGTTTACCGGTAGAAACACAGAAGGTCGTTTACCGGTAGAATCACAGAAGGTCGTTTACCGGTAGAATCACAGAAGGTCGTTTACCGGTAGAAACACAGAAGGTCGTTTACCGGTAGAATCACAGAAGGTCGTTTACCGGTAGAATCACAGAAGGTCGTTTACCGGTAGAAACACAGAAGGTCGTTTACCGGTAGAAACACAGAAGGTCGTTTACCGGTAGAAACACAGAAGGTCGTTTACCGGTAGAAACACAGAAGGTCGTTTACCGGTAGAAACACAGAGAGGGCAGACGGACAGAAAACCAGAGAAATTTTTCCATCACAGCAGCTGTATGTTTCTCTAATAAGTAGGGTCGTCACAGTTAACGCCATAACAACAAGTACGCCATAATAACACGCTTACACAAATACATTTTAACGCCACTAATGTCTTTAACGCGTTAACGCAACTTCTGATTTTTTGGTCTGGAAAATGTCTGAAAGAGATGCAGGAGAAAAGTCAGATCCTGGTATCATAGTAAACGATAAAACCTGATGAATCCATTGGTACCAACCAGGTCAGACTAGCTTGTCGAGAGAGTATTAAATACTTGACTAATCTCCCTTTAAGGTTCGTTTTGAACAGATTTGCGATTAGTCGTGATTAAATATCTTAATCGATTGACAGCCCTACTAATCAGGTATTAAAGTGTTGTTACCTTGAAGAAGACCAGGTCCATGGTCCCGCCCCTCGCCGCCTCGTTGTACTGCAGCTGGAAAACCGACAGACGCTCCGCCAGGGCGTCCAGTGACGGGATTGGCTCATACACCTGTCAATCATATACATTTGTATGGTACTGAACACTGTCTGCTGTTGAATGTTACTGGACTAACGTGAGGAAGACAAAAGTTCTGACTGCAAAGACAAATAATAACCAAAATGAATGTGTTCAAAATGAGACGTTATGAATGTAACATGTCTCTGAGGACCTTTGGAGCTTCGAGCTCGGCGTCGTCGGGTTCTTCTCCCGTCGCCTCCGGAGCTTCACGCAGGAAGTCCACGAAGAAGCTGTCCCACTGAGCATGCTCAGTCAGAGCTCTCCCATGATCCTCCACTGTGATCTGAGGAGAGAGGAGGATAAAGATAAACGGCTGTGCATAAATAAACAGGATATCTACTCACTCAACCTGTTTTAACCTGTTGACACTGTAAAACCAAAAAGATCAAAACGGAGCACACGCCTCCTCCGTGATGCCGTCGAAGGTTCGTCTGTCGCTGCCGTCGACGAATCGGTCGGCGATCACTCGGCAACACTCATGATGGAAGAGAGCAGAGAGGAGCTCGGAGCTCTGACACACCTCAGACTTTACCGTCAGGATCCCCTGAAACACAAACCACACTCATTACTAATCAATAACACACACCCATAACTAATCAATAACACACACCCATAACTAATCAATGACTCACACCCATAACTAATCAATAACATACACCCATAACTAATCAATAACACAACACACACCCATAACTAATCAATAATACACACCCATAACTACTCAATAACACACACCCATTATTAATCAATAACACACACCCATTACTAATCAATAACACACTGATAACTAATCAATAACACAACACACACCCATGACTAATCAATAACACACACCCATTACTAATCAATAACACACACCCATTACTAATCAATAACACACTGATAACTAATCAATAACACAACACACATCCATGACTAATCAATAACACACACCCATAACTAATCAATAACACACACCCATTACTAATCAATAACACACACCCATAACTAATCAATAACACACTGATAACTAATCAATAACTAATGCTGTGTTTTCTACCTGCCAGATTCTGCTGAGGTCCCTCAGGTTGAAGATGTAGTGAAACTTGGCAGGAGACGGTAACATCTGGAGGAGAGACGGTTTCATTAGATGTGAACCGGAGTGATTATGGATCATGGATGAGGGATGTGGGATGAGGGATGAGGGATGAGGGATGAGTGATCAGGGATGAGGGATGAGGGATTATGGATTATGGATTATGGATGAGGGATTATGGATTATGGATGAGGGATGAGGGATGAGGGATTATGGATGAGGGATGAGGGATGAGGGATGAGGGATGAGTGATGAGGGATGAGTGATGAGTGATGAGGGATGAGGGATGAGGGATGAGTGATGAGGGATGAGGGATGAGTGATCAGGGATGAGGGATGAGGGATTATGGATTATGGATGAGGGATTATGGATTATGGATGAGGGATGAGGGATGAGGGATTATGGATGAGGGATGAGGGATGAGGGATGAGGGATTATGGATTATGGATGAGGGATGAGGGATGAGGGATTATGGATGAGGGATGAGGGATGAGGGATGAGTGATCAGGGATGAGGGATGAGGGATGAGGGATGAGGGATGAGGGATGAGGGATCAGGGATGAGGGATGAGGGATGAGTGATGAGGGATGAGTGATCAGGGATGAGGGATGAGGGATGAGTGATCAGGGATGAGTGATCAGGGATGAGGGATGAGGGATGAGTGATCAGGGATGAGGGATGAGTGATCAGGGATGAGGGATGAGGGATGAGTGATCAGGGATGAGTGATCAGGGATGAGGGATGAGGGATGAGTGATCAGGGATGAGGGATGAGGGATCAGGGATGAGTGATCAGGGATGAGGGATGAGGGATGAGGGATGAGTGATCAGGGATGAGGGATGAGTGACGAGGGATGAGGGATGAGTGATCAGGGATGAGGGATGAGGGATGATGGATCAGGGATGAGGGATGAGGGATGAGGGATGAGGGATGAGGGATGAGTGATCAGGGATGAGTGATCAGGGATGAGGGATGAGGGATGAGTGATCAGGGATGAGTGATCAGGGATGAGGGATGAGGGATGAGTGATCAGGGATGAGGGATGAGGGATCAGGGATGAGTGATCAGGGATGAGGGATGAGGGATGAGGGATGAGTGATCAGGGATGAGGGATGAGTGACGAGGGATGAGGGATGAGTGATCAGGGATGAGGGATGAGGGATGATGGATCAGGGATGAGGGATGAGGGATGAGGGATGAGTGATCAGGGATGAGGGATGAGGGATGAGGGATGAGTGATCAGGGATGAGGGATGAGTGATCAGGGATGAGTGATCAGGGATGAGGGATCAGGGATGAGTGATCAGGGATGAGGGATGAGGGATGAGTGATCAGGGATGAGGGATGAGGGATGAGAGATCAGGGATGAGTGATCAGGGATGAGGGATGAGTGATCAGGGATGAGGGATGAGGGATGAGGGATGAGGGATGAGTGATCAGGGATGAGGGATGAGGGATGAGGGATGAGTGATCAGGGATGAGGGATGAGTGATCAGGGATGAGTGATCAGGGATGAGGGATGAGTGATCAGGGATGAGTGATCAGGGATGAGGGATGAGGGATGAGGGATGAGGGATGAGGGATCAGGGATGAGGGATGAGGGATGAGTGATCAGGGATGAGTGATCAGGGATGAGGGATGAGGGATGAGTGATCAGGGATGAGTGATCAGGGATGAGGGATGAGGGATGAGGGATGAGTGATCAGGGATGAGGGATGAGGGATCAGGGATGAGTGATCAGGGATGAGGGATGAGGGATGAGGGATGAGTGATCAGGGATGAGGGATGAGTGATGAGGGATGAGGGATGAGTGATCAGGGATGAGGGATGAGTGATCAGGGATGAGGGATGAGGGATGATGGATCAGGGATGAGTGATCAGGGATGAGGGATGAGGGATGAGGGATGAGGGATGAGTGATCAGGGATGAGGGATGAGTGATCAGGGATGAGGGATGAGTGATCAGGGATGAGTGATCAGGGATGAGGGATGAGAGATCAGGGATGAGTGATCAGGGATGAGGGATGAGGGATGAGGGATGAGGGATGAGGGATGAGTGATCAGGGATGAGGGATGAGTGATGAGGGATGAGGGATGAGTGATCAGGGATGAGGGATGAGGGATGAGGGATGAGGGATCAGGGATGAGTGATCAGGGATGAGGGATGAGGGATGAGGGATGAGGGATGAGGGATGAGTGATGAGGGATGAGTGATCAGGGATGAGGGATGAGGGATGAGGGATGAGGGATGAGGGATCAGGGATGAGTGATCAGGGATGAGGGATGAGGGATGAGGGATGAGTGATCAGGGATGAGGGATGAGTGATCAGGGATGAGGGATGAGTGATCAGGGATGAGTGATCAGGGATGAGGGATGAGGGATGAGTGATCAGGGATGAGGGATGAGTGATCAGGGATGAGGGATGAGTGATCAGGGATGAGTGATCAGGGATGAGGGATGAGGGATGAGTGATCAGGGATGAGGGATGAGAGATCAGGGATGAGTGATCAGGGATGAGGGATGAGGGATGAGGGATGAGGGATGAGGGATGAGTGATCAGGGATGAGGGATGAGTGATGAGGGATGAGGGATGAGTGATCAGGGATGAGGGATGAGGGATGAGGGATGAGGGATCAGGGATGAGTGATCAGGGATGAGGGATGAGGGATGAGGGATGAGGGATGAGGGATGAGTGATGAGGGATGAGTGATCAGGGATGAGGGATGAGGGATGAGGGATGAGGGATCAGGGATGAGTGATCAGGGATGAGGGATGAGGGATGAGGGATGAGGGATGAGTGATCAGGGATGAGGGATGAGGGATGAGGGATGAGTGATCAGGGATGAGGGATGAGTGATCAGGGATGAGGGATGAGTGATCAGGGATGAGTGATCAGGGATGAGGGATGAGGGATGAGTGATCAGGGATGAGGGATGAGAGATCAGGGATGAGTGATCAGGGATGAGGGATGAGGGATGAGGGATGAGGGATGAGGGATGAGTGATCAGGGATGAGGGATGAGTGATGAGGGATGAGGGATGAGTGATCAGGGATGAGGGATGAGGGATGAGGGATGAGGGATCAGGGATGAGTGATCAGGGATGAGGGATGAGGGATGAGGGATGAGTGATGAGGGATGAGTGATCAGGGATGAGGGATGAGGGATGAGGGATGAGGGATGAGGGAGACAGAAACCATCATAAAACCTGATCAGCAGAGGAATGTTCAGATGTTCCAGAAGAAGCTCAAAGGCCATCAATCAGAAAGGCAGGAAACCAGAGATAACGAGGCAGAAGATGTGAGCCTACCTTCGCCTTCACGGCCTGCCACACCCGTCTAGCGGTGGGAACGAGGGCGGCGGCGAGGTGGCAGACGGCGTCGGGGAAGCCTCTCTCCGGGCAGAAGTATCCCTGCGCCACGGTGCCGAAGATCTTATCGATGGAGGAGTTGGAGGGCAGCGTGCAGTTAAAGATGGAGAACTGCCTCTTCAGACGCTGAGGGATGTCGTTCCGACCGCCGCCCGGGTGGATCATGGCGGCCACCAGCTGTTGAAGGTCATTACACTCTTTATGTGTTCGTTTAGAGAGGAAGAGAGGACGAGCTGCTGTCATCCAACGACCACTAAACCACTAACTCTTCTTAAAAACACTCAAGATGTCCTGAAACTACGTTGATGCCAAAGTTGAAGATAAATACAGAACATAGAGAGTCACTTTATTAGGTACACCTGTACAGTATAACCCAGCTGATGCTACAACTCACCTTATTCTCTGACTGATCTACGGTTTCCGTATCGCGTCGTGTTTTGTTCTCACTTCCGTTTAGAGACGTTATTGAGCTGCCAGCGTTAACACATCCATGGTTAAAAAACGCTGTTCTTAAGTTTGAATGTTGGTTCAGGTGAGAAAGGATCCATTCAGACGTCCAACATCAGACCACTTTAAGATTATAGTCAGATTATTCACAGACTACATGTAACCCCAGATCTCAATATGACCCTATGAGCTACTCACTAAGGCCGTTTTCATATCAGGTAGGATTGATCCGTACCGAGCCCGAGTACGATCCCCCCCCCTCGCCGCTCAGCTTTCACATTAGTGAAGTTGTTCCGTACCCGAGGACACCTGCGTCATCATCCACGTGTTTATGTTGAGATCAGCTGTTCCAGTGGCGAAGCATCATAAAACACTTCGACGGAAACAAAATCAAACTCAACAAAACCGTCGTCGTTAGTCTTTAAAACAATCTCCAACTCTGGTTTGGTTTAAATAAACTCTGATGTCACAGAGTTTGATGTGAAAATATGCCGACTCTACACTCTGTCTCCCTCCCGCTGTCTCTCTCTCTCTCCACCCGCTGAGCAGCTGAGTGTCTCTCGTTCTTCAGAGACAGTCCATTAAATCAGCTGAATAAAATAACCAACATCACTCAACCCCAGTGTCTGCCATCGTTTATATGTTAAGGAACCGCTCGCCGGCCTTCCTGCTGTATCATCCAAGGCCGTGCAGCTCAGAGGATGAGATCGGTGCTGCAGCAGATACAGACATACTGTAGATATGAAACAGTTTTATATATATTCAGATGATCGTTGAAAAGAGCCTGACCTCTCACAATTACTCGCTAACTGCTAACGTTACTCGCGTTAACTAGCGGTCCACTTCCGTGTTTCGGTACGGTCGGCTTCCACACCTGATGCGAACCATACCTGAGTCCACGTGATCCGTACTCCAGACCATCTATTCAAGTGCACCCGGGCACGTAGTACGGCACGGAGCGTTCACACTGATCAAACTAACTGGACTTTGGGGACAGGTGTACTCGGATCCGGGTCCGGGTCCCTGATGTGAAAGCAGCCTATGTCTCAAATGTAAAAATAGCTGTGGCTCATAAAATCATCTTATGTGGTCGTGCCCGTATCGGCTGTCAGTCCAGTGAGATTAAGAGAGTACCTCCAGCTCCACATCATTTTGTACTGGGGTTACGCTGCAGGTCTCACATTATCACAACAACGGCTGGAAGAAGAACCCTCTGATATTGTAGCGTGGTATGAAACCCTGGAGAGGTTCTCTTGATGTGTTTGTAAGTGGAAGAGGAATGGAGTAATACGTACGGGGGGTAACAGATAGAACAGAATGAGTACGGGCAGTTGTTTTTGTATCTGGGTTTGTTCTTGTTCGGTGGTTTTCAGGATGTCTCGTCTGACGTGTCGGTCGTTATGTCATTTTACACGAGGGACGTGTCCTCCATGTTGTTACCTGAACGTCCACCACAGTGATGAACTCTCCGGGACGATCCAAACTGTAGAAACCTCCCTGCTCCATCAGCTGACGCACAATCTCATTGGTTATCTGAGGGATCAATGATGTGACTTTACTTTTTGTTTTCATGTTCAACAGGTTTGCTTACTAATAATTCATAATTAGAAAAAGAGGCAACAAACAAGAAAAGAGAACCAATCAGAGAGAGCCTGAAGCCGACCTGGTCGCCCCATTCGTTGATAACGGGCATGTTGATGTCGTCTATGAAGACGGTCATCCGGCGCCCCGCCGGCGGCCCGTAGGTGGCGCCCATCCGTTTGTCGATGTAGCTCTCGACGGTTCTCTGGAACATGCTGGGCAGCGTGGCCGACGAGAAGTTCACCGTCTTACTGAGGTGGAGCTCCGGGTCCAGCTTGCTAGTGTAGCCCTGCAGGGGGGGCGCAGAGAAACACGTAGCATTAGCATCAGCTAGCTGAGGATACATCAGACCGCCAATAGAGCGCTGCAGGGATGACGTACTGCTGGAGTCCAACAGGAAGTGATCATCTCTCTGGTTCCCTCCACTAACAGGAAGTGATCATCTCTCTGGTTCCCTCCACTAACAGGAAGTGATCATCTCCCTGATTAAATCTTTTAAAGTCTTAATATTGTGACATGAACAGGATAATTAAATCAGTAGTGTTTCTACATTTGTGTGTAATAATGTGTTTTGAAAGCTTGCTGTTCCTCGGCGTCTCACTTTAACCATGACGGTCTTGGCGGTGCCCTGCTCTCCGATCAGCAGCACAGCCTTCCTCTGCTTCACGATGGTCTGCATCAGGAAGTCCGTCCTCACGTTGTCCACGTTGGGAACCAGGATGGACGAGTAGTCTGGGACCTGGTCTTTGGGGTAGACATAATCTGGGACCTGCATCGTGCCGATAATAAATAAATGAATATCATACTACCTGAGGCGATGCTGCAGGATCTAGTGATTGAATATTAATGTTTCTCATGAAGATACAGAATATGTGGAGAAGCTCTTGAATCAGAGTTAAAGGAGGTCAGGTGGTTCAGGTGTGCTCAGTCAGTCTGGAGGAGACGTGTTCTTAAACGTCTGCGTCCCATTAATAAACAGCTTGGCGTCCACAGACCTTGTTGGACCAGTGCTCCCACTGTCCCTGCTCATTGACGGTGAACTCAAAGACAGTCTGGTCGTCCTGAGCGTGCGGCAGGTCCAGAGACGAGCTGTGACGCTTCAAACAAAAACACAACAAACGGGACATGTCAGAGCCCCCTAGAGGACACGCCACACCTACAACCAACACACGCAAAGACATGTTCAATGTCCGTCACACGTCTAGAAACACCTGAGCAGTAGCGGGGATAAAAATGTAAAGTTTGTCCTGATGGTGGCACTGGAGGAAAGTTCCTTACGCTGTGTTCACACCAAGAGCGAAGCGAATTATCATCTCGCTTTACTCGCGTGAGTCAGACCGCCGGTATCATCTGTGTTGTCAATGCTCTGGAGAGGAGGAGGAGCTCGTCTCCATGGATACCAACAACTTTTCGTTGCTCTGTACATGTTGGTGAAGTCCCAGATATGTCAGAAAAACAAACGCCATCATGTCTGGGTTCATAACGTCACCCAGCGGCGAGCTGTATTCACATACAACGTCATCACATTGACTGTATCAAGCGAGCTACGCGTCTCTACTGCGGTATGAAATAAACAGATTTAATATCAATAAACAGATCAAAATGATGCTGAATTAACTACATAATGATGCTGATTAGTAAAAAGTCTGAACTCAAGCTTTGTCAGGTCTGTTACCATGACGACAAGCTAACAACTTTTAAAATGCTTGTTTTCTGAATGGAGTCTGGATGGATCAGAGCCAGGCTATGCAGCTGCTCCATCAACACTCAACATGACGTCATCTAGAGACGTTGCTGTTTCTACCACAGACAGTCTGTGGTTTCTGCTCTCTGGACAGATGTGATGGACTATCGGAGCTCTGGGTGACCACAGACACATACTAGATTTATTTATCCTCCATTTCTGATTCAACAACGTCAGGACGTCAGTGAGGACAGGAGGATGATCTCAACGCTGAAAGGCTTTCATCACACAGAGACACAACAATTTCTTGCTTGAGTTCAAATATTTCAACTCCCGCGAATAGACGCAAATTTCCGGCACAAATTTGCGTCTATTCGCGGGAGTTGTATTTGCCTCCTGGCAGTGACTTTGTACTGTATGTATTCGCACCGCGCAAAAAGTTTGCATCACTCTTGGTGTGAACGCACCGAAAACATCCTCTGTGGACAACGTCAACATCACTGAACAAAGACACGAGCGCCACCCACCCACCCACACACACACACACACACACACACCTTTAGGAAGGCCTCCATCTTGGCTCTGTCGTCCAGCTCCAGCACCGCTCCCAGAGACCACATCACCGCGAACACAAACAGTCGACCCACGTCACCATGGCAACCCTGTTTCTCATCCGCTGCTGGTAGCAAACCCTGAACAAACACACACATATATACAGTATGTGAGAAAAATACTTCACACAAAAAGACCACTGACCCCGGAGACATCGAAATATCAAACCTAATAATAATAATAATAATAATAAGAATACATTTTATTTGGTGGCGCCTTTCAAGACACCCAAGGACACCTTACAAAGATAAAATCCTACTCAAACAGATAAAAACAACCAGACATGACAGAGACATATTTATGCAGACACATATGATGGACTGATGGACTTTACAGAGGATAGGCCAGTTTGAACAGGTGAGTTTTGAGGTGAGTTTTGAATGTTGTAACGGTGTCAGACTGCCGGATGTGAGGAGGGAGGGAGTTCCTGCATGTCTTTGGACAGAGGGAGGAAACCTGAGCACCCGGAGAAAACCCAATGAATTTTGATCTGTTTTAGTTCCATGTTGGGAACCGCTGATTTAGAGAATAGTTTTTTGACTGCAGTAAAAATGTTGTTTTTGAAAGGCTAAACGCCAACAAATATCGACTGAAGCAGAATATTTTTTGAGATTTTGCAACTAAGTAGCAAAATAAATTATCTTTTTAAATAGTTTTGTATCCAGACTTTTGTATAAATTATCTAGTAAGTGTGTTATTATGATTTTAGTTCTACATTACCAAATCTAATTTTGACAACCTCAGAGCAGACAAATCCTGGTGCACCCCGTGATCTTTGCCCGGACCCCAGGTTGGGAACCACTGATTTAGAGCATCAACTTTTTCCACAGAAACCACCTCAAGCGAGCGTAAAAACCTTTTTGCTCAGCTGAAAAAGTTTTATTGAATTTTCCGAAAACAGCTTTTCTAACGAAATACTTCAAAATGTGAATAAAAACCCGGCTAGTGACGACATCATTCAGTGGTTCTTCTCTAAAGACCTCACCACTGATCAGGCAGTCGGAGCACCAGTGACAATAAAGAGAGCTGTGCTCCAGCATAGTGTGATTTATTCGTACCTGCAGCAGGTCGATAGTCTGTCTGATGTACATACACTCCAACACCTGCATCTTAGGAGACACAGCAGTGGACACAAAGTCCAACAAGTCCTGGAGGAGGAACAGAAAAACACCTTCAGTGCAGCTAAAACGAATGATCAATATACAGTTATAAATCTAAAACGCTGACTGTAATCTCTCTGCAGGTTCTATTTCACAGACATGTCCCCTCCTCGTCTTCACCTGGTAGCAGCCGTTGAAGCAGAGTTTCAGGGCGTCGGCCTGCTGCTCCGGGAGCGTCCGTAACCAGGCCTGCAGGATGGGGCTCCAGCCGAGCACCGAGGAGCTCATGAACACCATCCCGTTCCTGGACACTGTGGCCGGGGAGGCGTTGTCGATGTTGTGGGGCTCAAAGACAATCTGGAGGACGGACGTGATCATCTATATCAGAGGTTTTCAATATTTCTTCAGCCCAGGAGCCCTTACAAGATAGAGAATACACCGGGGACCCCTCATGTACAACACTTGGAATCATTTGACGTAACACTTCTATATTCTCAGAACAACATAAAAGACATGTATTAGAAAGATATTAGACATGTATTAAACATATTCTAAGAGTTATAGATCTGTTAGATTAGAACGTAATCTATGAACTATTACACCAACCAAGTCGTCAAGAAAAAATATATTGCTATTGTACGTTTCTGGAAAACCACAGATACGCTGAATGTCGACGTTTCTGAACCAAAAAATACATTTCATATCAGCCTGGAAACACACAATGCCACCTGGTTAACGTGAAACCATTGTTAGGTTAAGGCATCAAAACTACTCAGTTAAGTTTAGATAAACATCATGGTCTGTGTTCAGATATTAATGTAACAACTAGGGCTGTAATCGCAAATAAATTAGTCAAGTATTTAATACTCTTATCAACATGGGAGTGGATATACTTAGTGGGTATAATTTAGCTTTGCCTAATGCTCATTTTTACTGAATAGAGCTTGAACGCATTATAATGTAACTCAATGCACCCTCTTCTATACGTTAGCTGTTTGCTCCCATATTGAGCCAAGCTATGACTTGCCCCAAACTGCATGTGATTATCATAAAGTGGGCATGTCTGTAAAGGGGAGACTCGTGGGTACCCATAGAACCCATTCACATTCACTGATCTGGAGGTCAGAGGTCAAGGGACCCCTTTGAACATGGACATGACAGTTGACAGTTTGGAGCGTTATTTAACCTCCTTCATGACCAGCTAGTATGACCTGGTTGGTACCGATGGATTCACCAGGTTCTATAGTTTACTATAATGCCAGTATCTTCACTCTAGCTTTAAAACTGAGCCGCTACAACCTAAAAATCACTAGTTGTGTTAACGCGTTAAAGAAATTAGTGGAGTTAAAAGTAATTTGTGTTAACGTGTTATTATCACGTTAACTTTGTCAGCCCTATTAACAATATAACTAGCGTAAATAAATAACCGCCCTTAGTGGACTTTCTTACATAACGTCACGTAAGAAGCGTAAAGTCATCCTCCCTCACACCCTCGCTCGTTATACTCGTTATTATACCACATAACTCTCAGTAACGATCGCTCGATGTACTTCGTCACTTCACAACGTCCAACGTATCTGTGGTTTGCAGAAAGGTATAAAATACAAGAAGGTACATGATGAAAGGTGACGGACGGATGGACGTCGTGACGTCACCTTGCAGCAGGGAGCCATGGGGATTCGGTCTCCGTTCGCCAGCGTCAGAGTTTTATTGTCGTCCAGGACGGAGTTCAGGTTCTCGATCCAGATGGCGTCCACCGGTCCATCCAGCACGATCCAGATGTATTCCCCCTGAGACACACACACACACACACACACACACACACACACACACACACAGTACTGTTTGTCATTAATAAAGAATGATTCATGATTGATTATAATCTCTGATTTCTGATTCTCCTCTTAGAGTGATACACTTCAGGAAATATTTAATAATAATACTTGATTTATAGAACATTTATCAAAGACTACAGATTACAAAGTGCTTAAAACAGGTCATAAACACAACAAACATGTGACGCATACCAACCAACATATACATAGAATATTTCTCCATGTTTTGATGAATAAATGTTGTATAAATCAGGCTATGAATGATATATTTATGACAATTTTTCCTCGCCAAAATGTAGCCTAACTTTGCAGCATTGTTAAGCCTCCTTCCCGACAGGCTAGCATGATATGGTTCCAATGGATTCGTTATGTTTTCTAGATTCATATCTATAAATTCATATATCTTCACTCTAGCTTACAGTCCATCTAAATGTTTAGAGCTCTCTGAGAGTAAATCTAATATCCAGGTAGACCTAGTTCCCCGGTCACTCATTCATCTGTGCTGAATCAAACCTTCTTGGCCTTCAGGGTCTTCCTCCACAGCGTGGAGAAGATGCCGTCGGTCCAGTCGTTGGTGGTGACGTCCAACGTGCCGAACATCTGCGAGGCCGTGATCGCTTTGGGGTTCATCCTCATCTCGCGGTGGGGGGAGCCGCACTCGGACATGGCCTTCATCAGCGTGTGGATGCAGGCCGTCTTCCCGGCGCCGCTGGGACCCAACGCCATCATACCTGCATGAGCACATGATGTCATCATACCTGCATGAGCACATGATGTCATCATACCTGCATGAGCACATGACGTCATCATACCTGCATGAGCACATGACGTCATCATACCTGCGTGAGCACATGATGTCATCATACCTGCATGAGCACATGATGTCATCATACCTGCATGAGCACATGATGTCATCATACCTGCATGAGCACATGACGTCATCATACCTGCATGAGCACATGATGTCATCATACCTGCATGAGCACATGATGTCATCATACCTGCATGAGCACATGACGTCATCATACCTGCATGATCACATGACGTCATCATACCTGCATGATCACATGACGTCATCATACCTGCATGAGCACATGACATGATGTCATCATACCTGCATGAGCACATGACATGATGTCATCAAACCTGCATGAGCACATGACATGACGTCATCATACCTGCATGAGCACATGACATGACGTCATCATACCTGCATGAGCACATGATGTCATCATACCTGCATGAGCACATGACGTCATCATACCTGCATGAGCACATGACATGATGTCATCAAACCTGCATGAGCACATGACATGACGTCATCATACCTGCATGAGCACATGATGTCATCATACCTGCATGAGCACATGACATGACGTCATCATACCTGCATGAGCACATGATGTCATCATACCTGCATGAGCACATGACATCTGTACTCATGTGTATACTGAGGACGTTAAAGGATGCCGGTGTCCGTGGGGAGTTTACCAGGTGGGGGGGGGGGTACATCTCTATGTCGGCTACGCTTCAGGCTCTCAGAGCAGATAACTCAGCGGGACGTGGTCGGTTGTGTCTGTGACGTACCGTGTCGGACTCTCTGCGTCTCGTAGAGCTGGACCAGTTTGAGGATCCAGGGGGGATGGGGGATCAGACCGGCCTGCTGAGCCTGACTGAAGATGGACGACTCCAAGTCTGGATACCCGGCTTTGTCCAGAACTACAGAGAAAACACAAACAACATGTTGAGAAAATGAATCACATGAAACTAAGACACAGAACAGACATGTCCTCAGTGGACCAGGACATAATGAAGCTGTGTGTGTGTGTGTGTGTGTGTGTGTGTGTGTGTGTGTGTGCGTGTGTGTGTGTGTTTCAGTGTGTGTGAGTTAGACAGAAACTTACCGATACCAGGAAACAGGTCGTTGATCAGACTCATGAACAGCGGCTCGTCCTCGTCCACCTACCGAGACACACAGAGAAGCAACATGTCACAGAATCAGTATTTGGCCCCGAGCATCTCCAAGAGGTTTTATTGTTTAGAGCTGCAAATAACAATTATTCTCATTGTCAATTCATCTCTTGATTATTTTATCAATTAATCGATTAGTTGTTTGGTTTATAAAATAGTGAAGAATGTGGCTCAGTGTTTCTCAAAGCCCAAGACGACGTCCTCAAATGTCTCAAAGATATTTAGTTTTACTGTCACAGAGGAGGAAAGAAAGCAGAAATATTCACATTTAAAAAGCTGCAATCAGAGAATTTACTTCTTTTTTCAAACCCATTAATTAATTATCCAGAGATTGATTCATTTAATAGTTCAGACAACTAATCGGTTAATCGTTGCAGCTCTATTATTGTTGGCACATCTGTCACAACGACTACCGGATCTCTTTCTGTTTTCCTCGGAGCCAACAACTAGAGACAAATTAAGGGACTTATTCAGACCATCGGGGGGAAAAGTAAGAAATATATTCCAATTATGGCTGTTAACTGATTAAAAGAGTTAATCACGATTAACCAGAAATTAATCTCACATGTTCTATCTGTTCTAAATTAACCTTGAAGGAGATTAATCCAGTATTTAATCCTCTTATCAACATGGGAGTGGACTAATATGCTGCTTTATGTAAATGTATGTAAATATTTATTATTGGAAATCAATGAACAACATAAAACAATAACAGATATTGATCCAGAAACCCTCACAGGTACTGCATTCAGCATAAAACAATATGCTCCAATCATAACATGGCAAACTGCAGCCCAACAGGCAACAACAGCTGTCAGTGTGTCAGTGTGCTGACTTGACTATGACTTGCCCCAAACTGCATGTGATGATCATAAAGTGGGCATGTCTGTAAAGAGGAGACTCGTGGGTACCCATAGAACCCATTTACATTCACTGATCTGGAGGTCGGAGGTCAGAGTTCAAGGGACCCCGTTGAAGATGGACATGACAGTTGACAGTTTGGAGCGTTATTTAACCTCCTTCATGACCAGCTAGTCTGACCTGGTTGGTACTGATGGATTCATCAGGTTTTATAGTTTAGTATGATACCAGGATCTTCACTCTAGCTTTAAAACTGAGATGCTACAACCTAAAAATCACAAGTTGCATTGAAGCGTTAAAGGATTTAGCGACGTTAAAACGAACTTGAGTTGACGTGTTATTATGGCATTAACTTTTGACGGCACTAAAATAAACCGTAAACTGTCACACCCGTACTGACAGACTGCAGCAGGTACGACAAAGAAAGGATATAATTAATATAAATGGTGAGAACACAATGTTACTTTGGGGAATCTGCTCGGAAAGACCTCAAGTAAAGGACAAAACCTTCTAAGATTTTCTTAGGTTTGTTATTTTTATTAGCTTATTTTCTTATATTATATTTGCTTATATTATTATATATATACAGTATATATAACATTTATATATAGTCTCATCTGTCCACAGTGTAGATTCCACACACACACACCAGCTGAAGAGCAGTAAGACCCACCAGTTTGGAGAGGTTCATGTCTCTCAGGACTCTCATCACCACAGTCTTCTCTGGTTCTGACGGGTTGGATCTCTTCACAGCGCCCAGCGTCCTCAGAACCGACAAAATGTTCCTCAGACCAAAATCATAATGGACCTGGTGTAGAAACAGAACTAATGTCATGAAGACAAACGAGCTGAATGAGCCGAGACAACAGAAATATGAGTGAGATCATGTGAATGAGAGAAAGAAATCTTCGGACCTGCTTGGAGAGCTGCTCCTCACACAGCTTGTAGAGGGTGTAGAACTTCCTGCTGAGGACCTGGTTGTCACGGAAACCCGCACTGGCCAGCTTGACCCTCATGATGATGGCTCGGTCCGGGACCATCATGGCCACCGTGCGGAACTGAATCTTCAGGTTCTCGGGCAGCTCCTGACGACCGGCGTAACCGGGGTTCTGGAGGGGCCGAGAGGTCACAGGTTAAAGGCGGGTCAGTCCTAAGCTAGAACGGACCGGTTCTGACCCCAACTCTGGTTCTGAAGTAGCTCAGTTCTAGAACATTCAGACTGGCTATAAGATACTTATTATAGTTATTTAGTATGTCTGAAACCTCAGTAGGAAACCAAATGACAGACTATTCAGATTATTAAAGACTCACGCTGGACACTACGGCGGCATAAATATCCCACAATGCAATGCGGTAGTGACGGCGACATTCGTAACAGATGTTGAGGGACGGCTCTGTGACCTCACTAACGCTTCAATTAAAGTGTAAGTATAAGATTTTACTTTGTTGGGTGTGATTCTAAATCTCTAATTAGTTCAGACTTTGAATTCTCACAAACCGTCGTTTTGGTCACATGATGTTAGCGTGGGTTACCATGGTTACACGTCTCCAACCCGGCGAGGAGGCTCTCAGGAAGTGACGACTTCCTGTGTGAAAAGATACATACTACTGTTTATTCTTCTCGATCCCTGGTCCTGAGGTAGATCAGTTCTTGAACATTGGTCCTGAGGTAGATCAGTTCTTGAACATTGGTCCTGAGGTAGATCAGTTCTTGAACACTGGTACTGCGGTAGATCAATTCTTGAACATTGGTCCTGAGGTAGATCAGTTCTTGAACATTGGTCCTGAGGTAGATCAGTTCTTGAACACTGGTACTGAGGTAGATCAGTTCTTGAACACAGGTACTGGGTAGATCAGTTCTTGAACATTGGTCCTGAGGTAGATCAGTTCGAGACCTCCGACTGGTTCTGGGGTTGCTCTACAGATTCCTCTGTGGTAGTTTGGGTCTCTGTTTAGAGCTTTGAGGGTGGTATTGTAGAACTCTACAATTAGTTCCCTGGTGTTTAATCTCAGGAATCCATTGGTGAACTGTTCTCTGGACTCTTACTCTAGAAGCCTTCAGCCGGATGTCTGTCTCTTTCTATCTGAAATACTTTGGACAGTTGTGAGATGCTTTAGCTCTGGAGACCTTTGGTTTACGTAGTTTTAGAAGTCTCTTGTCAGCACGGTTTGGTTCAGGAGTTTTGTGGGAATTTCAACAGCTAATTTTCTGGAAGGTTATTTTGATGAATTCTGGCCCCATCACTAGGGATTGGTTCCTAAAACCTTCGGACCACTGCTGTGATCATTTATCTTCGCTCTGCAGTCAAGAGACACAAAATCTAACAGTTTCTGTAATTTTTCTGTGAATGACAAACTCTAAAGTTGTTTGCACACCAAGTCCGTATTTTTCCTCCGAAGTTGTCGTTTATATATACGACCTCCCGCTGTGACGATCACCTTTACTTTCGTCCGTCATTAAAGTTTTTGGAACGGGTTCGATTTTCTGCGTTTTTCTCACATCCGTCAAAAAGCAAAAGAGGGTTGTTTGACCGCTCAGAGCCACCGTCCGTGCAAACGTCATCATCCAAATGGCGTCTGATAAACATTCACGTCGTCTCCCGGGACAGAGCACTTTACGATACAGAAATAATAGAACACAGAGATGTAGTTTAAAGGTAGATGGTGGCCGAACAGCTTGGAATCATCGGGGATGGTCGCACAACGAAGGCTGTAGGAGAGATGAGACCGCAGTGATTGAGCTCTAGGCAGCTAAACATTAGCTTCTTGCTAATGTCAGTCACTCTTTAGCCCCTGTCCATCTCACCCACACATTTCATTCAGGTTTGTCTCGCACTGCAAATTTTGGCAACAAATAGAATAAAACGCATCAGACTCTGTGTTTTACGTTTTTTATCGGATGACGGATTAAAAGAACGTGTACGAAAAAAAACAGACTTGATGTGCAAACACCTTCAGGGTCGCTTCAGGTCAGAGCTCGGTTACCATGGTGAGGAAGATGCCGAACTCAGGGTCCATGTCAACCATGTCTCCGTCGGTGAAGACAAACTGTCTCTTCTTGTTCTTCTTACACTGCAGGACGACGTAGATCTGCTGGGCGGCGACGGACAGCACCGGCAGCTCGATGCGGTTGAACTCATCAAAGCAGCCCCAGGCTCCGGACTGGGCCAGACCTGCACAGACACACAACGACTAACTGATACATGTATATATACAGTATAGTATATATAATGAAGGAGGTTAAATAAAGTTACGCTAGATTTTAGTGAGGAGAAACTGTCATGGCCATTTACAAAGGGGTCCCTTGACCTCTGACCTCCAGATCAGTTAATGTAAATGGGTTCTATGGGTACCCACGAGTCTCCCCTTTACAGACATGCCCACTTTATGATAATCACATGCAGTATAAATGTGTTATTGTCTCTAAAATGGTGTATCTGGATATTTCTGCATACTGGAGTCCATAAACAGTCTCTGAATTCCATAAACTGGGTCTCATTGTAAAGCTGAGACTCTGGTGGATCCAATGAGCCCAACTGGATTCATGTGTGACCTTGACCAACGTGACCTCTCTGTATAAAATGACCTGTGATGACCTCTAGTATAATCACAGCCTCATGAAACTATACAGCCACAAACTAGAGACCTAGAGCATTCAGAGGATGGATGGATCAGACTAGAGACCTAGAGCATTCAGAGGATGGATGGATCAGACTAGAGACCTAGAGCATTCAGAGGATGGATGGATCAAACTAGAGACCTAGAGCATTCAGAGGATGGATGGATCAGACTAGAGACCTAGAGCATTCAGAGGATGGATGGATCAAACTAGAGACCTAGAGCATTCAGAGGATGGATGGATCAGACTAGAGACCTAGAGCATTCAGAGGATGGATGGATCAGACTAGAGACCTAGAGCATTCAGAGGATGGATGGATCAGACTAGAGACCTAGAGCATTCAGAGGATGGATGGATCAGACTAGAGACCTAGAGCATTCAGAGGATGGATGGATCAGACTAGAGACCTAGAGCATTCAGAGGATGGATGGATCAGACTAGAGACCTAGAGCATTCAGAGGATGGATGGATCAGACTAGAGACCTAGAGCATTCAGAGGATGGATGGATCAGACTAGAGACCTAGAGCATTCAGAGGATGGATGGATCAGACTAGAGACCTAGAGCATTCAGAGGATAATCTACGTCTGAAAAATGTCTGAAAAATGTAAAAAAAAAAGGCTGAAAAATGTCCCCGACATGTAGTTCGACTGAACTACAGCGATCACACACCTTTGTAGATGCGTCCAAGTCCTCTGTAGTCCATCTGGTCCGAACAGTTGAAGACCACCACGTACTTCCCCAGACAGCGACCCATGTCTTTAGTGGTCTCTGTCTTACCTGAACACACACACACACACACACACACACACACACACTGAATTAGAGCCGTATAAGATCATTTCACCGAGTCGTCACTACAGACGTGAAGTGTGTTACCTGTTCCTGCCGGACCGGCCGGAGCTCCGCCCATGCTCATCCCCAGAGCCTGGGACAGAGTGATGTAACACCTGGACAGATGTTCAGAAGAGTGTTAACACATTCACCTGCATTTACAATAGAACTAGTTATTAGAATGACATAATCTTTTCTTAGTAATACCTTATTTTTAGTGTAATATTGTGTTGTTATACCCCGCGACAACGTAGTCGGTATATAGCGCTCCACGTGTATATATACAGATGTAGGCAAAGTTGTTGGTACCCTTCCGTTAAAGAGAGAAAAACCCACAATGGTCACTGAAATAACTTGAAACTGACAAAAGTAATAATAAATAAAAATTGACTGAAAATGAACTAATGTATATCAGATATTGTTTTTGAATTATGGTTCAGCAGAATCATTTTAAAAAACAAACTAATGAAACTGGCCTGGACAAAAATGATAGTACCCTTAACTTAATATTTTGTTGCACAACCTTTTGAGGCAATCACTGCAATCAAGTGATTTCTGTAACTCTCAATGAGACTTCTGCACCTGTCGACAGGTATGTTGGCCCACTCCTCGTGAGCAAACTGCTCCAGCTGTCTCAGGTTTGAAGGGTGCCTTCTCCAGACTGCATGTTTCAGCTCCTTCCACAGATGTTCAATAGGATTTAGATCAGGGCTCATAGAAGGCCACTTCAGAATAGTCCAATGTTTTGTTCTTAGCCATTCTTGGGTGTTTTTAGCTGTGTTTTGGGTCATTATCCTGTTTGAGGACCCATGACCTGCAACTGAGACCAAGCTTTCTGACACTGGGCAGCACATTTCACTCCAGAATGTCTTGATAGTCTTGAGATTTCATTGCACCCTGCACAGATTCAAGACACCCTGTGCCAGATGCAGCAAAGCAGCCCCATGACATAACCGAGCCTCCTCCATGTTTCACATTAGGTACAGTGTTCTTTTCTTTGGATGCTTCATCTCTTCGTCTGTGAACATAGAGCTGATGTGACTTGCCAAAAAGCTCCAGTTTTGTTTCATCTGTCCAAAGGACATTCTCCCAGAAGCTTTGTGGCTTGTCAATATGCATTTTGGAAAATTCCAGTCTCGCTTTTTTATGATTTGGTGTCCTCCTGGGTCGTCTTCCATTAAGTCCACTTTGGCTCAAACAGTGACGGATGGTGCGATCTGACACTGATGTACCTTGACCTTGGAGTTCACCTCTAATCTCTTTGGAAGTTGTTCTGGGCTCTTTGGTTACCATTCGTATTATCCGTCTCTTCGATTTGTCATCAATTTTCCTCTTGTGGCCACGTCCAGGGAGGTTGGCTACAGTCCCATGGACCTTAAACTTCTGAATAATATGTGCAGCTGTAGTCACAGGAACATCAGGCTGCTTGGAGATGGTCTTATAGCCTTTACCTTTAACATGAAGGTCTATAATGTTCTTTCTGATCTCCTGAGACAACTCTCTCCTTAGCTTTCTGTGGTCCATGTTCAGTGTGGTACACACCATGATGCCAAACAGCACAGTGACTACTTTTCACCCTTTAAATAGGCAGACTGACTGATTACAAGTTTGAAGATACCTGTGATGCTATTTACAGGACACACCTTAGTTTAACATGTCCCTATGGTCAAACTATTTTACATCTTTTCTAGGGGTACCATCATTTTTTGTCCAGGTCAGTTTCATTAGTTTGTTTTTTAAAATGATTCTGCTGAACCATAATTCAAAAACAATATCTGATTTTCATTAGTTCATTTTCAGTAAATTTTTATTTATTATTACTTTTGTCAGTTTCAAGTTATTTCAGTGACCATTGTGGGTTTTTCTCTCTTTAACGGAACGTTACCAACAACTTTGCCTACGTCTGTACATGTATATTTATTTTGCGTACTGCTGTGTTTTTTTTTATTCTGTGTTTAATCAAGTAAAAGTGCTGCATTCAAAATGTTAATAAAGTCAAAGTGCTGGCTTGTAATCGGCCTCGTGTACCTGTCTGTCAGCGGGGTGATGACCAGTCGGTCTGTGCAGCCCAGGTATTCGTTGCAGTAGCTGAACTCCACATCTGTAATTTGGATGACACATCTGTCCGTCTCCTCCAGGAAGTAGAACCGTGACTGTTTCTGCCACTCAAAGTCTGATGAGGACCTGACGTTCAGACGCACCTGACGGAGATAATAAAGCGTGATGAAAAACGGCGCTCTGATCGATAATACCGCACCGTACTCTCGTCCGTCCCTCCGTCCCACCAGCTCGTCGAAGATGTCTCTCTGGTGGACGTGGATGGTGATGAGCGTCTCGTACTTGGTCCTCTCGTTTCTGCTCAGCTCCCTGGTCGTCATGTCGATCAGCTCGTTGAGGAGGTCCAGGAACTTCTGATTGGTCGTCTGCATGATCTGTCAGCCAATCAGAGAGGGGGACGGTGAGGGGAGAGGATCTGCAAGGTAGGGAAAAACATCCCTCTACTACCTGTTTTCAAAATAAAAGCACCTTCTTGTCCGACTTGCTGAGGACGAGCGCGTCTTCGGCGTCTCTGGTCCAGATCATCTGGATTCCCAGTAGGCCGACCTGAGCTGGGAACGCCGACTGAAACTCCAGCAGCTTCAGACCCGGGTCGCCGATGGCCAGGTAGGCCTGACGGATGATCGTATGGAGGGTCTGCCTCACCCCTGCTAGCAGCTGTCCTAACCACACCTCCACGTTGCCCTGGAAGAGACACGTCTCACAGCTGCAGCATTCAGGAGTCAAAGATCTAATCCACACGTATGACGCATGTTCACGTGTTTAGTAGCAGCAAGAATCTGGCCCTACGATATGTATCACGATACGGAGGTTACTCTTCACTGTACAGTAAGCAGTAGGGCCGGGACGATCCGCTTATCTCTCCATTCAATACTATCAACATACTTGGGTGTCAATTCACTATGTACTTTAAAGTATTGAGATTCAATATTCTGATTTATTGTGATTGTTGTTAACTTGTTGACCTCTAGACCATGAAGGGACAAGATGAATCATTCACTTCTAGAGACTTTTACTTTGTAAAATCTCTGAATGAATCCAGTAAAGTGTTTGATTTTCAGCATGTCTGTAGTCAGAGACGTCCTGAAGTCAAATATATCAGGATCATTGTCAAGAATTATTGATTATCCAGCAACCCAGAAATATAAAGAATAAAGACATTTCCCTCACAGATTAGTGTTTTAATTTATAATGTTTCATACTTCTGGTGAATATAATCCATCAATCTGATTTCCATAGATGTATGGTCAGCTCCATCGGGGCCGTTTCAATGCAGAGAATACAAATGTCAGTATCTGGGTGCTCTACAGTCGTAGCGTCGGCCCATTTGACCACGGAGACGAGAGCAACGGCCGTCTGGACCGCCACGTTACCGCCATAACATAACATTACCTCCATAACATAACGTTACCGCCATAACATAACGTTACCGCCATAACATAACGTTACCTCCATAACATAACGTTACCTCCATACCATAACGTTACCTCCATACCATAACGTTACCGCCATACCATAACGGTACCTCCATAACATAACGTTACCTCCATAACATAACGTTACCTCCATAACATAACGTTACCTCCATAACATAACGTTACAGCCATACCATAACGTTACCGCCATACCATAACGTTACCTCCATACCATAACGTTACAGCCATACCATAACGTTACCTCCATACCATAACGTTACCACCGTACCATAACGTTACCTCCATACCATAACGTTACCTCCATACCATAACGTTACCACCGTACCATAACGTTACCTCCATACCATAACGTTACCTCCATACCATAACGTTACCACCGTACCATAATGTTACCTCCATACCATAACGTTACCGCCATACCATAACGTTACCTCCATACCATAACGTTACCACCATACCATAACGTTACCACCATACCATAACGTTACCTCCATAACATAAGGTTACAGCCATACCATAACGTTACCTCCATACCATAACATTACCTCCATAACATAAGGTTACAGCCATACCATAACGTTACCGCCATACCATAACATTACATAAGACGGTGCTTCAGGTGTGTGTGTGTGTGTGTGTGTGTGTTTACCTGAGCCAGCACAGGTTGACTCAGCTCCACAGTTTCTCCTTCCTGAGACTGAAAACTGACCATCTGGTCGTAGATCTGCTCACTGAAAACAACTCTGTTAACGTTGTCAAAGAGACTGAGCAGGTGAGCCTGAGAGAGAGAGGGAGAGAGAGAGAGAGGTGAGGTGTTACCTGTACAGGTGAGATGTTACCTGTATAGGTGAGGTGTTACTTGTGTAGGTGAGGTGTTACCTGTATAGGTGAGGTGTTACCTGTACAGGTGAGGTGTTACTTGTATAGGTGAGGTGTTACCTGTATAGGTGAGGTGTTACCTGTATAGTGTGTGAGTCAGAGGCTTGGCCCAGAATCTCCAGCAGGGCAGGGTCAGACACAAAGAAGAAACGAGAAAACACCAAGCGCTTCTTCTCCAGGTAACCGGACAGAGACTTCTGACAGAGCTCCAACTGCTCCAACAGGTGAGGGAGCAACTGGAGGAAGAAGAAGAAGAACAAACTTAGAAACACGTTTCTCTTGTGAGTGTCGTTTAACCACCGCAGCGGTAACCGGCACCGTGAGTGTTGTGTTGCTCAGAGGCACGCGGGCAGCACCTGGCTGAGCGTCTCGTCTCCCACGCAGCACTGCACCACGTTGGGAAGCTCGTGTGCTCGCTGCATGATCCGCTGCCACGCCTTGTCAATGTTCTGGAACCGCTTGGCCTCCTGGACGAGTCAAAGACGAACTTTAGATCTGACGTGAGAGAAAACGTTCAAACGACTAAACATCTGACGTGATGATCATGTGACCTGAGGCAGCTGCTTGGCGATGTCTCCGCCCACGAACACGGCCTCCAGGTAGATCCAGAGGTTCTGAACCGACAGCCACTTCTCCGTGATCTCCGAGGTGTTGGACAGTTTCTGGACCCACAGCTGGATGGACGGCTTGAATGGAGCGTTGTACCTGCAGGAGGAAGGACAACCGGAGACATTCGTTCGTTTGTTTGTCCGTTCATTCATTCATTCGTTCCTCCGTCAGTCCGTCCGTTCGTCTGTCCGTCTCATTTGTTCGTCCGTTCGTCCGTCTGTCCGTCTCATTCGTTCGTTCCTTCCTTCCTTCCTAGCCTCAGTCCTCCTTCCTTCCTTCCTTCTTTCCTTCTTTCCTAGCCTCAGCCCTCGTCCTCTTTCCTTCCTTCCTTCCTTCCTAGCCTCAGCCCTCCTCCTCCTTCCTTCCTTCCTAGCCTCAATCCTCGTCCTCCTTCCTTCCTTCCTAGCCTCAGCCCTCCTCCTTCCTTCCTTCCTTCCTCCCACCTGTTGCTCAGCAGTGAGGTCAGCACCATCAGACTGTCCTCCATCATGGCGATCTTGTCGGCGGCGTCGGCTCCTCTCAGCAGCAGTTCTCCTCTGGTCCTGAAGGTGGCGAAGCCGAGCGTCTGGCCGCTCCACTCGGCCACCACGTCCTTCAGCTTGGCCTCGATGTCGCGCTCCTTCACAGCGCTGATACAGACGTCCTGACACACACAGGAAACCAGCACCAATCAGCAAACATATCCAAAGGAAGAGGCACAGAGTTGCGTTACGCCGGGCAGACGGTGTAATGTTACTCCGTCTGCCTGGCGTAACGTTATTCCGGGCAGACGGAGCAGCGTTACGCCGGGCAGATGGAGTGACGTTACGCCAGGCAGAGAGTAAAGTTACGCCGGCAGACAGAGTAGCGTTACTCCGGGCAGACGAAGTAACGTTACTCCGGGCAGATGGAGCAGCGTTATGCCGGGCCGATGGAGTAACGTTACGCCGGCAGACGGAGTAGCGTTACTCCGGGCAGATGGAGTAACGTTACGCCGGCAGATGGAGTAACGTTACTCCGGGCAGACGGAGCAACGTTATGCCGGCAGACGGAGCAACGTTACGCCGAACAGACGTGGGTCGATTATCGGTTAGTAAATAAATAGTAACTTAGCATCCCTAGTCTGTATGTTAACCCTTCAGTGTTCTCAGCATCAGTACCTCGATGTCTTCTTTGTACGTGAGCAGCGGAGCCTCCATGATGTTTCTGAGGGAGAAACTCTCCGACTCCACCTGGAAGCTGTGAGCAGTCAGCTCACTGAGACGGGTCCAGTGACGGGGCAGCATGGCCTCAACGACAAAGTTCACAACGCAGCGTTAGTCACTTTGAGATGTGGATTCAAGTACTACAGGTGAAGTCAGTCAGACGGTCGGTCAGGTGATCCTACCTTGTTGGCCATCATGGAGAGCAGAGGACAGGTCTCCATGAAGTCATCGATGGTTTTCTTCAGATCTCTGAAGGCCTGCCACTCCTTCAACGCCTTCGGAAGCTTCCGGATCCTCAAAACACAAAAGAAGAGAGAGTGAGAGATGGAGCTATAAAACCTTTATTTATACGAGCAGGAGACAGGTAACCGGTGTCCTCCGGTGTCCTCCGGTGTCCTCCGGTGTCCTCCGGTGTCCTCCGGTGATCCCGACAGCATTAGGAAGGTTTCACAGACCGGAGGAAAACGACCAATCAGAGACGAGGATTCTTGCCGCTGGGTTTTGGTTTTGGCTCGACTGTTTTCAACATGACATCCATCTCCTAGTCCTCCTTCCTTTCCTTCTTTCTTTGCTTCCTAGTCCTCCTTTCTTCCTTTCCTTTTTTAGTCTTCCTTCCTTCCTTTCCCTCCTTCCTTCCTAGTCCTCCTTTCTTCATTTCCATCCTTGTTTTCTAGTCATCCTTTCGTCCTTTCCTTTTTTCCGTCCTTGTCCTCCTTCCTTCCTTTCTAGACCTCCTTCCTTCCTTCCTTTCCTTCTTTCCTTACTAGTCCTCCTTCCTTCCTTTCCATCCTTGTTTTCTAGTCCTCCTTCCTTCCTTTCCTTCTTTCCTTCCTTCGGCCGGGTTACAAACTTTCTTGTTTTCCAGCTAAACTGTAAAATCTATTAGTGAAACCATGTGCGGACAGAAATAGTCATGACAGTAACAGAGTATTGATCATATTGATCACATTGATCATATTGATCATATTGATCACATTGATCCGAGTTCACCAGTTTCACCAGCAGTGATTGACTCCTCGGCTCTGATTGGTTCCATAAAAATAACTTATTTATCATATTTACTCCTTTAAATCTTCCTTAATAAGCTGCCTGTATTATTACATCAGTCTTAATCTGATTTAATCTTTAATTAGAAGCTCAACAGAGACCGGTTCCTGCAGTACCGGTTCTGGAAGTCCTGCAGCTCGCCGTTGATCTTCTCGACGTTGAGGTCGGCCCACAGGACGTCGTAGTAACCGGCCACGCTGTCGATGACCGAGTTATACAGAGAGTAGAGTTTGGCCATCAGAGAGAGTTCCCTCTTGATCCTCTGGAGCTCCGGATACTCTGCAGGGAGGAGAGGGGGGATTAGGGAGCAAGGAAGGAGGGAAGGAAGGAGGGAAGGAGGGAAGGAGGGAAGGAGGGAAGGAAGGAGTCCGTCGTACCGTTAACAGTCAGTCCAAACAGCTCCTCTCCACCAGAGTAGGTGGTGTATTTCCTCCACAGCTGATCAAACTCAGCCTGAAAGCTCTGCAGCCGCTCGCTGGCTTCAGCCGGAGCCACGCCCTCCGTCCCCGGACCTCTGCAGACACAACGTGATGAGACGTCTTCACCCGTTACCGTACACCCTCATTCACCCGTTACCGTACACCCTCATTCACCCGTTACCGTACACCGTCATTCACCCGTTACCGTACACCGTCATTCACCCGTTACGTACACCGTCTTCATCCGTTACCGTACACCGTCATTCACCCGTTACCGTACACCGTCATTCACCCGTTACCGTACACCGTCATTCACCCGTTACCGTACACCGTCATTCACCCGTTACGTACACTGTCTTCATCCGTTACCGTACACCGTCATTCACCCGTTACCGTACACCGCCATTCACCCGTTACCGTACACCGTCATTCACCCGTTACCGTACACCACCATTCACCCGTTACCGTACACCGCCATTCACCCGTTACCGTACACCGTCTTCACCCGTTACCGTACACCGCCATTCACCCGTTACCGTACACCGTCATTCACCCGTTACCGTACACCGTCTTCACCCGTTACCATACACCGTCATTCACCCGTTACCGTACACCGTCATTCACCCGTTACTGTACACCGTCTTCACCCGTTACCGTACACCGTCATTCACCGGTTACCGTACACCGTCATTCACCCGTTACCGTACACCGTCATCACAGTTTACGTTAGACGTCTTCACCCGTTACCGTACACCGTGATTCACCGGTTACCGTACACCGTGATTCACCCGTTACCGTGCACCGTGATTCACCCGTTACCGTGCAGCGTCCCTGTTGAGTACCTGTGGTTGTACTCGGTGCAGAAGGTGTGAACGACGCTCTGGAAGCTCAGCACTGCAGACAGCAGGTCTGCCTTCATGCTGGGTTGGATCCTCACCAGAGAGTTCTGGTTCTGCTCCACCTGGAAGCACAACGTTCAGCTTATAGTCTCTCTGAGGTCGTCACGACAACGATGAAACACAGCATCAATAAAACAAGAGCAGACCAGAAGATCAGAGAAATAACGACCTATAAACACCGTCCATGATAACACGTTAATTAGTAGTCTTAAACATCTTAAATTAAGTTTTTACAACAATTTAAAAGTGCAGTCACTGAAGTAATCCATTAATAAACTGTTTATGATCATCTGATCCAACATAGATCCTTTCTGTTCTATTCCTCTCAGGTGTTTTACATCCAGCAAAACTCAGCAGTTCTCTCTTCATTAACATGTGATAATGTTGTGATTAGAGACAACCGGAGTCGACGCGATTAGTCGACTAATAGATTAGTACTAGACTAATCTATTAGTCGATCAACAGAAAAATAAACAACTATTTTGAAAATCGATTCAAATAAATATCAAATATCAAATCTGGACATTTGCTGCTTGTGTCTGTTTTATATCATATTAAAGTGAATATTTTTGGCGTTTCGGACTAAACAAGACGTTTAAACATTTAATATTTCCTGACGTGTTATAGACGATTATAGTGACATCATGAACACGCCTCCCTCCGTCTCACCAGGGCGCCGAGGTTCTTCCAGGCGTACGTTAGGCCGTCCACGCGCTCGGCGTTCCCGTCGTTGAAGAGCAGCTCGTGTTTGTTGAGCAGAGCGAAGGATTCCTCCACCGGGCCGATGGTGGCGTCGATACGGATCTCCGCCTCCCGGACCTCAAACAGTGAACATCATGGAGGAGGTGAATGAGTGAAGGATTGATGAATGAATTATGAATAATTCATAACAGAAAAGGACTGAATGAGCAGGTAAGACAGGTAAGACAGGTAAGACAGGCAGATTTACAGAAGTATTACTTACAGTACTAACAGTACCTAGCAGTAGTACTACTACTAGTAGCAGAAGGAGCTCATTATTTAGAACCAGTAAAACAATTATATTATATATATTACAAATTCTAAAAATGAATGAAAACAGGAAACAAACAAAGGCTGAATAAATACACGAATAAATAAATACATGAATAAATGAATAAATCAGTGACGTCTGACGGCCAATCAGACGCCGGCTGACCTCTCTGAGCGCCGCCATGGCTCCTCGGACGTCCTCCAGGTCCGTGATTGGACGCTGCAGGCGCTTCGTCAGCCCGTCCACGAACGAGAAGATGTCGTCCATGTCGGCGGACGCCCGGCGGTTGAGCGCGGCGCCGAAGGCTCGTTTCCAGATACGACACTCCTGAGTGAGCGCCAGCTTCAGCTGATCGGTGTCGAACAGGACCGAACCCACCGTGTAACACGCCGGCAGCTCCGAAATCTGCACTTCCAGCTTCTGCAGGGACAGCAAGGCATCATGGGTAAAGAGAGCGACTCAACTTTTAGAACTGTAGATTTTATTAACATTTTCTCTTGTAAATGTGCGATTTATAATCTCAGCAAATATGAAAAAAAAAAATGTCTTGTAAATTTTGACTTTATAATTTTCAGGGAATTTTTTTTCTCGTAAATTTATGATTTATAATCTCAGAGAATATTAAAGTTTTCTTGCAAATTTATAATTTTTAATCTCAGAGAATATTAAAGTTTTTTCTCATAAATTCATGATTCTATAATCGTATAAAATATTTTAGTTTTCATGTCGTATATTTGTGATTTTATAATCTGAGAGAATATTCAAGTTTTTTTCTTACAAATCTATAATTATATAATCCGAAGAATATTTAAGATTAATTTTCGTAAATTTATGATTTTTTAATCTCACAGAATATAATTTTTTCCCCGTAAAGATATTGTTTAATAATTTCAGAGATTATTCAAGTTTTTTTCTCACAAATTCATAATTTTATAATCTGCGAAAATATTAGATTTTTTTTTCGTTACTTTGTGAATTTATAATCTGTAAAGTAGCCGTTAGCATCTGGGACACGTCACGACAATGGGAGTAGCACGTTAGAAGTGATGAACAGGAAGTGGACTCACAAAGTAGAAGGAGATCTGAGAGCTGAACTCCGTCAGCGACGGGTCGGACCGCAGGAAGGCCTGCACCTGCTCCTCTGGGTCCTAAACACACCTGTATGTTAGTCCAGCTCAACACCAACACCAACACCACACAGAGGAACACACACTGACCTGGTTCCACAGAGTAGAGAAGTGAGTGAGTTCGTTGAGAGTGTCAGCAGCCTGATCTCTCAGAGACGACACCATGGAGCTGAGCTGGATCACCAACCTGCTCCAAACAACAACACAACGGGCTGCTCAGCTGCGCTCAAAGACGGGTTGAAATGGCGGAGGCTTCGTATACATCGGACCCGATGGATCAGTGGCCGATGATGGGAAATTGATATGAACTGAATAAATCAGACTGACTTGGTGACGTCTCGGTGTTCGGCCAGCTGTCTGTCCAGAGGCCTCAGCACCGGCGGCTTCACCGGGACGTCGTCTCCCGCGTCCCGTCCCGCCGCCTGCTCCACCTGGCGGACAGAA
>JAUPFX010000021.1:26247062-26264562 GCA_036937225.1 Sebastes paucispinis
TCGGCACGGTCACCCCCAGTTTGGTCATCCACCGGGCTTCCTGTAGCACCTCCAGCACCACCGGGTCCAGGTTCACAGAAACCTCCTGGGAAACAGAGAGGTCCTCACACATTGTGCTCCTGCATATCCAACAACAATATTATAGCACAGAAGGACACGGAGTGTAGGTCTCTGACCGATGCTGACTCAGCCAAAATAAAAAGGGAAGCCTCAACATTCATTGTAGAGAAATATCCCCAACAGAGCGCTCCAGGGATGACCCATTTCTGTAGGCCAACCAGGAAGTTAGCATCGCCCTGGTTCCCTCCACTAAAAGACAATTAACCAGTTAGCGTTAGCTAACGTGTTGAGGGAATTATTCTGCCTCCGCCCACTAAACACCTCACCATGGTTACGAACAGAGAAGAGGGCATACTGATGTATCAATACATCATCCAGCACCTTGCTGTTCTCGTGTCGGACCAGCAGGGCGGCGCTCAGGCAGCGTGGCGCGCTCTCTGCAGCCTGACTCCACCCTCGCAAGTGCAGCACCTCGTACTGCAGCAGCACCACGGCCATCTTGTTGTAGCTCCGGATCACTCTGGTCATCTCGGGTCCCTGGCAGAGAGACGGGCAGGTGAGGTCGCATCGATGGGTGACACTGACGTAGTAAAATCAGAGGTCGTACCTTGAGGGCGTCGAGCTTCTTCTTCAGGATCAACATGGGAGCTTCGATCTTCCTGAAGAGCTGGCGACACCACAGGATCCTCCCCGCCACCTGAGAGGAGTCGCACGTACAGACTGTGATGCTTTTCTTTGTCGATGATATTAAACTGAATAGTGGAACAGTTCATCTATAAACAAGGATAATAATGTCCGGAATAATCAGCGATGGAAGAGTTGTGTTGTACCGGGGGCAGGTTGCGTCCGGTGGGCGGTCTGTCTCGCTGTCTCTGGTAGGTCTTCCTCAGCAGCTCCAGCTCCCGGCTGTAGCGCTGCAGCAGCAGCAGGTAGTGCTGCTTCAGGTCCAGCTGAGCCGTCGGACCCGACTCAAACACCTCCAGCAACTCCAGCATCCGCTCCGTCTGGAACATGACACTCGCTCTGAACGGGGTTCTGACGTCGGGCTGTCCCCCCCCCCCCATCCGTCCACAGATCATATTTCTCTTAACTCTACACATGCTGGTTTCTACTCCTGATTGTGTTGAACTCACAGTGAGAGACTGATGGAACCAAAAGTCCAGCAGAGACTGAAGAGACTGGAACAAACCCTGAACCTGGATCTGGAAGTCTGCATAGTCGCTGTCAAACTGACTCACACAAACACACATAGACACAGATTCAAAAACAAATTGGATGTGGCAACACTTTTACTGCAACGCAACGTCATCCAGCAACACTCCTGCTGGTTGACGTGGTAACAAGAACACCGTATTTCTGCTGTTCATTCGTTCATTCATGAGCGAAGACTAAATAGTTGCAGCCGTTTAGCTCTGTATGTCGTTTTTTTTTTTAAATTTATTCTAACGGAAGATTCCTAGTGAGATTGAAAATCTCTTTTTCAAGGGAGTCCTGACCAAGAGGCCAGCATAATACAGAAACTACAGGCTTAAAACAAAACAGCACAAAGTTACAAACAACAGAAGAAACTTCACATAAATAAGACAAGACTTAAAACAAACAGCAAATTGCATCAATCAAAGAAGAAGATAAAGGGTTCAAATAAATCCTGTTTTATAGTCTTGCATGCTTATTAAATAATCTAGTTTAAAGTGACTCTGTAGCTCACACCAAGATGAGGCCAAAGAACTGTAGGGACCAACCATTACTGGTGGCAAAGACAATGGACTACGCTTCTCAGGATCCTTGAGTCATGCAGCCACTGGCTGTGGACTCCGCTCTGTAGCCATTGGCTACTATAGCATTCACACATAAGTGTGAAATTCACCCAGGACAAAACCAGAGGAATCTCTTTGTTCCCCTTTCTTTCTTTCTGCCCTTTCTTCTCACTTCTCTTAACCTTTGGAGGTGAGCTGCTGCTCTCCAGACCAGAAGCAGCTTCGCTCTGATCTATGGCCTGTTAGGAAACAGACATAAGAAACACAAGGAACTGTTCTTCTAAGGCAGAGGACGTGAGAGCCTGCCTTTTTACCAACTAACTTCAAGCAACAACCGCAAGGAAGTTAGCACAAAGCTATCAAGCTGCTGGGAAGAAGTATTGGAGCGATCAGCTTCCTCCAATCTGCGCAACTTGATTTGAGCACAGCAAAGACGACATCTTTGACTTGGAACCACAACTTCAGCACATGGAATTACTCTTTCTTCCATGGATTGGTAACGTACTGGGCTTACCTTAGCAGTAGCAATTGTACATGGCTGAGCAAGACTGTTCAACTTTGATTTCTAGAATGTACTTGTATTGATATGTTTAATGTTATTCATTAATTTTGACTGTTGTGATATTATTTGTAGTTATGATATTCGGGTATACATCTGATGTGTTTAGTTTATGCTTCACATAGACAAGGTCTTGCATGCAAACTAACCATCTTTTCTAACCCACTGCATATCTAACACAAATTAAGATCACATACAGAAACTATGAATTAGTTTTAAACATAAACATACAGCTTCAGATAATCTTAACCCCCACATCACCCCCCTCTCTGTCCTTCCTGAGCACATGTGCTCTGAAGAACAAAGAGGCCATGTGGTGACACGTTGGCGGCCATCCTCTCTCTCTCTCTCTCATACACACACACACACACACATGCTTACACACTGTGTTTGGTTTGTTTAGTTATTTAGTTAGATTAATATTGTGTTTTGCACCTTTATTATCTTGTAAATAAATGTTTGTGGAATATACATGCTGGTCTGTTTAATGTTGTACAAGAGTGAATAATGCCAACCTCTGCTATGTCAAGAACTCCATTATCCTTCAACCTTTACTATCTATTTTGGTTATAGTTATTAATTTAATTATTAATCAACATTCCAAATTGATAGTTTAGCATATTTAATGAGACTATACTAACGTTTTGGTTATTGGTCCCTGATTCCAGGGTGGTGCCCCGTTTATTATTAATGTTTATTGATAATCTTTATTAATAAATAATAATTATATTATTATTTATTAATTCATTTGCTAATAACCAAACCTGTTACTGCCAAATCCCTACAGAACGTATATTATTAAGTCAGTTGGTTGTTCCGTGGCGACGTCAGCGTCCAGCAGCAGAGCTACGCTTCCGCCATTTTGGACTGAAAGTGACTACCAGTAAAACGGCAGTAAAACGTCTGCCTACAAAGAGACGTACCAAAGTAAAACTAAATTATTTCTATTCTATTGTCATATTTAATGTCTCTACTGAAATGTCCTGTGTTGAACAATAAAAATAGTATAAATATGCATGCTATTATAACAATTTACTTATTTATTTATTCAACTTTTTTGCTTCCCGGAGGAGCATAAAGTGAGCGATGGACATAAATGGAAGATCTTGAGAGAAATCTCAAACTTTTTCATGTCAAGGATCCAAAATGGAGTCCAATAGACCAGTAGAATAAAAGTGATGAATTACAGCCAATAATATCCATTATTACAGCTGCATACAGCTAGCAGGAAGCTGTCATATGAGCGTGCAGGGCGGTGCGGTCCCATGGGTCTGATGACCATTCATTATGGCAAGGAAAATAACTGTTCATGAAAGTGAATAAATTACAAACGTTGTGCGGTGTTTCGGTGTTTCGGCGTCTACGCCGCGGTTTGAAACGCATCGATCTCTCACTCAAAAATCCTGGATTGTATTGATTGTGTCACTGGTAAGAACACGCCCCATCAATGTTGCCCCCTGCACTGCTTTAAACCCTGCAAACAACGGCGGTTATTATTGTTAATTTATTAGTTTTTTATCTCCATGCTTTTCCTCTCAGTGAAGCATAATGTAACTTTATGATAAGTGCCATTTATTCCCTCTATTTCTAGATCATTTTATATAATGTTACCTCCAGCTTGCGGTGGTCCAGGATGTCGTAGGTCTTGGACTTGGTGGTGAAGACGATGGTCTGGTAGCGAACGTAAATCTTCTCAGTGCCCTCCACCTGCCAAACAGTTGGTTTACATCAAAATACATATTAGCTGATTAGAGCAGCTTGAGATGTTACCTGATAAACTCTGAGGCTATTTGTGACGTGTTTTTAGTGACGTCTGTGAGGTGTTATAGTGATGTCTGTGAGGTGTTTTAGTGACGTCTGTGAGGTGTTATAGTGACGTCTGTGAGGTGTTATAGTGACGTCTGTGAGGTGTTTTAGTGACGTCTGTGAGGTGTTATAGTGACGTCTGTGAGGTGTTATAGTGACGTCTGTGAGGTGTTATAGTGACGTCTGTGAGGTGTTATAGTGACGTCTGTGAAGTGTTTTTAGTGACGTCTGTGAGGTGTTTATAGTGACGTCTGTGAGGTGTTTATAGTGACGTCTGTGAGGTGTTATAGTGACGTCTGTGAGGTGTTTATAGTGACGTCTGTGAGGTGTTATAGTGACGTCTGTGAGGTGTGTATAGTGATGTCTGTGAGGTGTTATAGTGACGTCTGTGAGGTGTTTATAGTGACGTCTGTGAGGTGTTTATAGTGACGTCTGTGAGGTGTTATAGTGACGTCTGTGAGGTGTTTTTATTGACGTCTGTGAGGTGTTTTTAGTGACGTCTGTGGTGTTATAGTGACGTCTGTGAGGTGTTATAGTGACGTCTGTGAGGTGTTATAGTGACGTCTGTGAGGTGTTATAGTGACGTCTGTGAGGTGTTTATAGTGACGTTTGTGAGATGTTATAGTGACGTCTGTGAAGTGTTTATAGTGACGTCTGTGAGGTGTTTTAGTGACGTCTGTGAGGTGTTATAGTGACGTCTGTGAAGTGTTTATAGTGACGTCTGTGAGGTGTTTATAGTGACGTTTGTGAGGTGTTTTTATTGACGTCTGTGAGGTGTTTTTAGTGACGTCTGTGGTGTTATAGTGACGTCTGTGAGGTGTTATAGTGACGTTTGTGAGATGTTATAGTGACGTCTGTGAAGTGTTTATAGTGACGTCTGTGAGGTGTTTATAGTGACGTTTGTGAGGTGTTATAGTGACGTCTGTGAGGTGTTTATAGTGACGTCTGTGAGGTGTTTATAGTGACGTTTGTGAGGTGTTTTTATTGACGTCTGTGAGGTGTTTTTAGTGACGTCTGTGGTGTTATAGTGACGTCTGTGAGGTGTTATAGTGACGTCTGTGAGGTGTTATAGTGACGTCTGTGAGGTGTTTATAGTGACGTCTGTGAGGTGTTATAGTGACGTCTGTGAGGTGTTATAGTGACGTCTGTGAGGTGTTTTTAGTGACGTCTGTATAATAATAGTGGTAATAATCCTAAAAAGCAGGCCACCTTCATGTGTTGCAGAGCAGCCAGGCTCTCCAGTGACGACGCCATGTCAGCAATCTTCTCCAGACGCCTGCAGAAAGCATCAAACTTCCCAAAGATGTAGTTCTCACTGAAGATAAAGAAAGAAGAAGTCATCAGGTACACAGTAAGAGTTACACAATGAGAGGAAACGTTGCTGCTTGATGTTCACCTGAAGTCAAACTGTCTTTTTTCAGGGTTTTCTCTCAGTTTGTCTCTGACGGTCTGGAAGCTCCTCTGGTACTCCACATTCAGGTTACAACAGTCGGAGACACGCTGCAGCAGCTCCGGCCTGAAACACACACACACACAGTAGTGTAATTCAGTAATGTGCATGTCTGGTCTGATCAGGTGTCGTGGTCTAGTCTTCTGTACCTGCTGTGGTCCCAGATGCGGGCCACGCCCTGCGTCAGGTAGCTCCTGCAGGTGGTGATCATCTGGTTAGTGACCTTGAGCAGCAGAGAGGTCATTCTCTCTGAGGTGTTGTAGTACTGAGAGACGGTGTGGATCATCCTGATACTGGTCATCAGACTGGGAATGTGCTCCAGCATACTGGTCTGTCAGAAGGTTGAGAGACCAGCTGTTAACCCGACCAGTGAGTGGATTATACAAGGTTTCTTTCAGTTTGCTTTTTCTGGTAAAACACTGAACTGACAACAAATGATGAAGAATCTGAGAAACAGACGTTTTGATGTGACGGATGTAAACCGTCTCATTTAGTCCTGTTCTGTGTGAATACAGAGAGCTGCAGGGCACTGGAAGGTGTAAGACTGACACGGGAATTCACAAGTAATTTCACCTGCAATAGCGCAGCACGCCGTCTGTGACGTGTCTTTAATGTAGACGTATAAACAGTCATCACTACCCGGCGGCAGCACTCTGACATGAATGTGACCTGTAGAGCGGAGCTGGCACAACATCTAGTCAGCTGCCTTTAGTTTGTGATGGAGAGCATTCGTTTGATCTGAGGGAACAGTTCGTTGAGCTGCGGCAGCAGGAGAGAGATGTTCCCACTGCTAAAGGTCGACATCCATGTGACATTACCACTTATAGCCACTAGGTGGCTGCAGGCCACCAGTTAATGGTAAAAAGCCAATGTGTGTTGGGCCCCTCTTTTGATTGTTTTGACGTTGTTAACCAATACTTTACTCTCAAATGACAAATGTCTTGTCATTTCTATGTAACACCATTTGTTTTCTCATATATCTATGTATGAATGACGGCCATCCATCCCGACAGGTTGGTTATAAGGCGTTAAGAAACGGCTGGTATTGATTTTCTAATGGATCACATGGATTCTTGACGTTTGTTTGGTTGTTTGTTGATTTTTATTTGGCCACATGTGATAGTGGAGAAGGTCTGTGACGTTTGCGACGTCACTAAAACACATGTATATTTTATCCCGAAGCCTCGGAGCTACAGAGATCTGGCCACATTATTTACATTCATTTTGTATGTATTTATCTGCAATATGTTTTGTCTTAATTTTTCCTTTATACTCAGTATGAATGTGTTTTTTTATCTAATGATGTTGGAAGTTTGCTAGTTTGAATCCAAACACTTTATGAAGATATAAAAAAGGTTTCTTTTTTACCGGAGTGCATTTCCCCAGCGGCCCGAAGAACTTGTCCAGAGTGTAGAGAAACTTCACGTTGTCCTTGGCCTCGTTAGCCACGACGGTGATGTCCCCGTCCTTACACAATCAATCAATCAATCAGTCAATTAGTAAATCATGATATTAGCAACATAAACTGCTGTGAACTAAACTTGATTGTCTGTTCAGAAGCTGACCAGCTCTCTCCAGGTTCGCAGAGTTCTGGACTTGGTGACCTGCAGAACTCCCAGAGTCCTTTTCACCTGAGGACGCTTCACCTCCTCCATCAGACTGACACACACAGAAACACACGTGTTTATTGATGTTATGAATGAGTGAATGAATGTTACACACGGGACAAAATTACTTGAAAAAAACTAGATTAGCAATAAAAAAGATTAAACTAAATTATGAATTATTTGAGAGAAGATATAAAAGAGCAACATGAATTCAGGTAGAGCTTAAACTAGAGCTGCAACAATTAACAGACTAGTTATCAACTATTAGATTAATCGCCAATTATTTTGATAATTGATTAATCGCTGGAGTAAAGATCCTGGTATCATAGTAAACTATAAACCTGATGAATCCATCAGTACCTACCAGGTCAGACTAGCTGGTCATGAAGGAGGTTAAATAACGCTCCAAACGTACGCTGAATTTTGGCGAGGAAAAACTGTCATGTCCATGTTCAAAGGGGTCCCTTGACCTCTGACCTCCAGATCAGTGAATGTAAATGGGTTCTATGGGTACCCACGAGTCTCCCCTTTACAGACATGCCCACTTTATGATAATCACATGCAGTTTGGGGAAAGTCATAGTCAAGTCAGCACACTGACACACTGACAGCTGTTGTTGCCTGTTGGGCTGCAGTTTGCCATGTTATGATGGGAGAATATAGTTTTATGCTAAATGCAGTACCTGTGAGGGTTTCTGGATCAATATGTGTCATTGATTTGTGTTGTTAATTGATTTACAATAATAAATACATACATACATAGGATTAAATACTTGACAAATCTCCCTTTACGGTTCATTTAGAACAGATAAAACATAATTGTGATTAATGTTTTAATTGATTGACAGCTCTATTGAGATTAAAGATTTAACTCTGTGAAATAAGAATGATTTTAGAGATCACACAGGGCGAGATTAAACGAGATTCGGCTGCGTACGGCGAGTCTCGGCAGGTAACGAGTGGTCAGTGACAGCGAGTGTCTACCTGTTGAAGGTGACCATGCGTCTCTTCCAGTGCTCCAGCTCAGCTGACGGCCCGACGTCATCCGCCTCCTTCCTCATCTGCTTGCTCTCCGTCAGCACCTGCTTGATCTGATTGGTCCACACGGAGACCACGCCCTCCAGACGCTCCACCAGCTCGCTGTTATTGGCTGAGAGCACATGGACAGCCGTGGATGAGGCTTGTTTTTGTACATGGTCATAACGTGCAGCCTGTTCTCATCCGCCGTTCGTAGCTATACCTACCAAACATAACGCACGGATGTAATCCGTATCCATCCCACGAAATCAGTTCGTATGGAATTCATCATGAACCAGGAAGTATAAAGAGCGCTCTTCCTGGGGGCTTGTTCTCACCCTGAGCGTGACTCAAAGCAAACTGGCCGCCGTGTGAATATAGTAAATGGAAAAAATATATATGTAAGAGATAATGTTCAGCGAGCCGGTCATTGTTGTGTAAGAATCCCACAACAGGGCGATGTTGCACCCCGACTCTGCCATCGCCCTGAAGGGGATCTTTCACAACAATGACCGGCTAGCTGAATATTATCCTGATTATTACACGGCTACTTACTGAGGAAATCAATAATCTGACACCAAAACGGTCCTCCAGTGTCCGACAACAGAGCTGCGCCCATAGCAACGGTCTGCTATACGTAACAACGGTCTGTTATACGTACCAACGGTCTGTTATACGTAGCAACGTTCTGCTATACGTAGCAACGGTCTGTGATACGTAGCAACGGTCTGCTATACGTACCAACGGTCTGTGATACGTAGCAACGGTCTGCTATACGTAGCAACGTTCTGTTATACATAGCAACGTTCTGCTATACGTAGCAACGGTCTGTGATACGTAGCAACGGTCTGTTATACGTAGCAACGTTCTGTTATACATAGCAACGGTCTGCTATACGTAACAACGGTCTGTTATACGTACCAACGGTCTGTTATACGTAGCAACGTTCTGCTATACGTAGCAACGGTCTGTGATACGTAGCAACGGTCTGCTATACGTACCAACGGTCTGTGATACGTAGCAACGGTCTGCTATACGTAGCAACGTTCTGTTATACATAGCAACGTTCTGCTATACGTAGCAACGGTCTGTGATACGTAGCAACGGTCTGTTATACGTAGCAACGTTCTGCTATACGTAGCAACGGTCTGTGATACGTAGCAACGTTCTGTTATACGTACCAACGGTCTGTGATACGTAGCAATGGTCTGCTATACGTAGCAACGTTCTGTTATACATAGCAACGTTCTGCTATACGTAGCAACGGTCTGTGATACGTAGCAACGGTCTGTTATACGTAGCAACGTTCTGTTATACATAGCAACGGTCTGCTATACGTAGCAACGGTCTGTTATACGTAGCAACGGTCTGTTATACGTAGCAACGGTATGTTATACATAGCAACAGTCTGTTATAAAGAAATTACAGACCGCAGAACACCGTGACATAATAGATATAATTTGAGGCAACATATTGAACAATTTAAATGTATATACAGTATTACTGAATAAGCTGTAATGAGGTGGACATACGGAGGATGTGACAGGTGTGTATTCAGCTCTAGGCGTGGTTGACCCTCCTACCTGCCGCTCTGTAGTCTGCAGGGCTGCTCAGCTCGCCGACGGCATCAGGAAGGTCGACCTGCTGCAGCTGGAACTTTCTCTCCATGTTGACTCTGGCCAAGCTCAGATTACTGACGAACTGGTCCACGGAGGACAGAAAGGACTGGACGTCTGGACAGGACGCGCCCTCCTGCACAGAGCCCCACGTCTGGACACACAATACAGGCCGAGGAAACGGAGCAGCTAAATCAGAGGTCATTTTATGTTTAACCTCCGGGTTCTGAAAAGGGAAATACCAACGACCATATGACGGCCAAATACCAAGACAGAGACGGCCAAAATGCCAAACTAAAAGCTTCAAAACGTCAGTCCACAAACCGATGGGTGTCGTCACGGGGACTACGTCCATTTCTTAGATACAGTCTATGGTTTTCCCTTACAATATACTAATACACAGTAGTAGTAATACATCCTGTATTACCACTACTGCAGATCAAACAAACCAGTGTGTAAATTGATTTTATTGCTCAGACACTGAGAGCACATGAGACATTTCTACTGGCAGCACTCAATTTTTTTTACGTATTCATTATCTACATCTACACGGATTGAAATTTTGTTTGTAAAGTTATTATTTAATAATCCAGATTATGATTATAGTGTTTTAAAATGTGTCCAAATTATTATTTTTTTAGCCAAGATGTTTTAGGGTAAGTAAATATTATGTAAACATATCTGACATTAAATATAGATTCTAACCGACACCCAGGGATTTCACATGTGACAGCAGACTCTCCTCTTCTCCCTGAATATAATATAATATAATATAATATAACATAATATAACATAACATAATATGATATAATATAATATAATATAATATAATATAATATAATATAATTTAATATAACATAATATAATATAATATAATATAATATAATATAACATAACATAATATGATATAATATAATATAATTTCATATAATATAATTTAATATAATATAACATAATATAATATAATATAACATAACATAATATAATATAATATAAAATAATATAATATAATATAATGTAACATAATATAAAATAATATAATTTAATATAATGTGATGTAATATAATATAATATAATATAACAATATAATATAATATAACATAACATAATATGATATGATATAATATAATATAATATAAAATAATGTAATATAATATAATGTAACATAATATAAAATAATATAATATAATATAATGTAACATAATATAAAATAATATAATTTAATATAATATAATATAACATAACATAATATGATATAATATAACATAATATGATAAATATAATATAATATAAAATAATATAACATAACATAATATAATATAATATAATATAACATAATATAAAATAATATAATATAATATAATATAAAAAACTATAATATAATATAACATAACATAATATGATATAATATAACATAACATAATATGATAAATATAATATAATATAACATAATATAATATAATAAAAAATAACATAACATAATATAATATAATATAACATAGTATAAAATAATATAATATAATATAATATAACATAATATAGTATAACATAATATGATATAATATAATATAATATAAAAAACTATAATATAACATAATATAGTATAACATAATATAAAATAATATAAAATAATATAATATAATATAATATATTATAATATAATATCCATGTAAAGATTGAAAGAGTTTACAAAGATCCAATATTTTCATTTTAATATTCTTAACTAGAAGAGTAGCTGTGTTTATAGATCTGTGAATTAGATAGTGCAGCACTGTGCAGCAGAGGTCTGGTAGAACAGAACAGTACCTGCTGTGACCGGAGGGCCGGCAACATGATGTGAGCCAGCAGAGTCTCCAGACCGTTCAGGATGCTGCCGTCACTGCAGTCCAACATGCCGAAGTTCACCTCCTGTAGACGCAGCGGGGACAACGGCACGAGGACGTTATAGTGGGGGTCGGGGTCTGTCCCGCTCTAAAGGGTTAGTGTCTGAAGTCAATCTACACACCTGCTGTACGTTAGCGGTGGTTATGGCCTTGTCAGTGGTCCTCAGGAAGAACAGACACTTCCCCAGTAAAGGCTGGAAACAAACAAACAGAAAGAGACTGTTGAGTTTAAAGGACGTGTCCATCGGCAGCGTCCACGCAGCCGTTAGCAGGAAGCAGTGACGCAGGTTAGCACAGTGAGCTAATCAGAAAGGTTATGAATAATGTGAACGCTAGCGCTACCTGAGGAAGCTGGAAATAACTGAAAGGGTTAGTTCAGATTCTTGGCAAATGATTTTCAGTGATGAAGTTACAGGATTGGTCGGCCCGAATGTCGGATGGTGCTCTTTCAAAATGAAAAGGCGGGAAACAGTCCGATATGAGCCCGTCCAGCGTGACACGTCCGGCTCACGAAACTCAGACTAAGCTGTCAAACCATGAGATCTTGTTCTAAAGTGAAAGCTTGAAACGTTTTCAGAGATAGATGTTGGTGGATTGTTTAAACCAGCGGTCAGAAACCTGCAGCTCTTCAGCTCCTCTCCCGTGGCTCGTAAAGTTATGACTTTATTCTTGTTATATTCTGACTTTATTGTGTAAATCTCAGATGTGTTTTCCCTCAATGTGGCCCTAATACTCCGTAGTACATTGTCTCTTTGGCCCTCACTGCATTAGACTGATATACTATATACTCAGACTATAAACTGTGTTACCTTCATCACCATGCAGCCTGGGGTTAGATGGAACGACAGAAACTTTACGAGCAAGCCGCCACGTTGTTTCCTGTTTCAAACGGCGAGCAGGAAATCAATCAGGAGCGTTCCACGATACGAGTGCGTCACCGCTTGAACGGCCAGCTGAGTCAAAGAGTGTTGAAGCAACGAGACGAAACTCTGGTGACTTTTTGCCGCCATTTTTTTTTTTACTGAAAACGCGTTTTATATTTATAATATTTTATTGTTCCTCACAGGACGTTTCGGAAGAATACGACAATAGAGTAGTTTTACTTTTGTACGGCACTTTGTAGGCGGACGTTTTACTGGCGTCCGGTAGTTGCTTTCAGTCCAAAATGGTGGCAGGATGGTAGTTTGGAGGGTTTATTGATCATTTTGATCAATTCTCCAGTGGTAAAAAAAATGGTTAAATTAAGCACCAAATCTGTGGAACAAATGGAATCAACCCAAAAACAACTCATGAGACATAATAGAGCATGGAGGATGGACATCATATACTTCTATCATCATGTTCTAGTTCTGATTTATGACTAGAACAACCTGACACTCAGTGCTGAGCTGCATCTCACATTACTGTTTATGAACATTACTGAACGTCCCTAACCCTAACCCTGTACCCGCCCCTCTAAAGAACAGGCTGGGATGGTGAGGGGTGTGTTGTTAAATACTTTTTAAACCCTGATCAGAGTTCATTATTAGCACCATTATTAGCTGTGTTGGTTCTCAGACATCTCAGACTTGTTTCAAGAGAGAATCGGAGGGTAGGCCAGCCGGTCTACTTGCCCTGACTGGTCTGCATACAGGTTTCAGACAGTGTAATATATACTGAAGGTGTTTGGCGTCACCTCGCTAACCGTTAGCCAAACAAAGCAGCGCAGGAAAATCCTCCATAACAACTCAACGCAGACTCGAGCAGAGCGGTTATTATCTCTGAGGCAGGACAATAGTGAACGTTGAGGAGGCGTTGGTGCAGCGTTTGTTCTGAGCTCAGAGTGAAACTAAACCGGCTCAGACACACCTGCATTCACAAAGCTCCACCTCGTCTTCACTGGCTTCATACTGGCTCTACGCCTCTCAGACATCAGGAGCCATTTTACATTCACTGGCGTGACTTTCTACAGGTTTCTACCGACGGCACGTCGGAGGATCTCTACTTTCATTTCATTTCCCTCACTGATTAGTGTTTTTAATTTATAATGTTTTATACTTCTGGTGAATATAATCCATCAATCTGATTTCCATAGATGTATTTTATATATACAGTTCCCTTTGTTAACATCTTATTTTGAAAAGCGGACGTAGTCCCACGTGTCTACTATACTAACACAAATGTCAGTATCTGGGTGCTCTACAGTCGTAGCGTCGGCACATTTGACCACGGAGACGAGAGCGACGACCGGCTCCACCACCACGTTACCGCCATAAGATAATGTTACCACCATACCATAACGTTACCACCATACCATAACGTTACCTCCATACCATAACGTTACCTCCATACCATAACGTTACCACCATACCATAACGTTACCTCCATACCATAACGTTACCACCATACCATAACGTTACCTCCATACCATAACGTTACCACCATACCATAACGTTACCTCCATACCATAACGTTACCACCATACCATAACGTTACCTCCATACCATAACGTTACCTCCATGCCATAACGTTACCTCCATGCCATAACGTTACCACCATACCATAACGTTACCTCCATACCATAACGTTACCACCATAACATAACGTTACCTCCATACCATAATGTTACCTCCATACCATAACGTTACCTCCATACCATAACGTTACCTCCATACCATAACGTTACCTCCATACCATAACGTTACCTCCATACCATAACGTTACCACCATACCATAACGTTACTTCCATACCATAACGTTACCTCCATACCATAACGTTACCACCATACCATAACGTTACCTCCATACCATAACGTTACCTCCATACCATAACGTTACCTCCATACCATAACGTTACCACCATACCATAACGTTACCTCCATACCATAACGTTACCACCATACCATAACGTTACCACCATACCATAACGTTACCTCCATACCATAACGTTACCACCATACCATAACGTTACCTCCATACCATAACGTTACCTCCATACCATAACGTTACCACCATACCATAACGTTACCTCCATACCATAACGTTACCTCCATACCATAATGTTACCTGCTGACTTTATCGCACTTTTTTTCGGATATTTTGCAGGCATTTTTCATAATTTTATTCAGACATACTGTATATCAGCCTTTTTCTGACATATTTTACATAGTTTTGGGCCATATTTCGGACATACTTGGTATTTTTTTGGCCTTTTTTCGGACATATTTCAGACATTTAATTGACATATTTCTGCCTTTATACGGACATTTTTTACATATTTCTGACAACTCCACCGCTACGTTAGCGCCATACCATAACGTCTCCTGTCCGTGACAGAGTTAGCGTGCAGCTTTAGCCGTGATGTCTTGTTCTGCTAGTCCGGTTAGTTTCTGTATGTTAACGTTAGCCTCTCAGACATTCTCTGTCTCGTTTTGTTTCGGCGCTGTTTAGGAGGAAACTTTGCACACAGATTTTCCATATTCCCGCACCGCATTTGTTCATTGCACCGGTGACATACAGAGCGTTTACGGTCCCTGATTTAGCTCCTTGTGGGGACTATTTGTTTAAAAAGAGCGTTTGGTGAGGCGGTGCATCGCCTCTCTGGGAACCTCTCGGTTTCCTCTGTGACATCATCTCAGTGAAACTGGGCCTCCAGATTAACTAACTGAGCAGGTCACCTTTACCTCAGAGCTCCCCGTGGTGAGGAAGAGTTTCCTCTGAGCCACAGCCGAGGTGGCTACGTCCACAGAGGACGAACGACTGGGGGACAGATTCTGGGGACAAAGACAGACGGAACATGATGAGAAAATGATGATTAGAAAAAGAGAGGAGAGGGAAAATAGACAAAGAAGAAGGAGTGATGAGAACAGAGACAGAAAAAAAGGAACAACTGTACCTCAATTATATTTTTACCTGCGTCACATTCTGATAGAAGAAAATCAGCTTCTTGGTTCCGTTCGCAGCAAAGAAATCATGGAGCAGACTGAACTGGAAGAGCCAGACATGATTATTATAACGGGACTGACCACTGACCCGTGGACCACAGAGGAAAGGGCTATGACGCTACCTTGTCGTCAGAGACGAGGGCGTCCTCCACCTCCGGCTCCCCCGCCGTCCCGGCGTCCACCAACCTGCTGATCAAGTATTTGTGTCGGGCGTCCAGCGTCGCTCGTCTCTCCTCCTTCAAGGCTCTGGCCTGCTTCGCCATCTCTCTCCTCGCCTCATTGGACAACAGCACCGCCCTTTTACCAGACACCTGGACAGACATGACGTGTCCTTAGATCCAGTACGGAGCGGTCCTTCCCAGACACGAGAGCCAGAGTCTTGACCAAACCCGTTATCCAGAAATTTTACATACAATTAAATAACTCACAAAAATGTAACAAGATAAGTTTTATAGTTTTACTACTACATGGGGCTGTTAATCGAGTACAATAGTTAATCGTGATTAATCGATAATTAAAAACACATTTTTATCAGTTCAAAATGTACTTTTTTGTTTTTTGTCCGTCACCATCTTGTTTTTTTTTGGTCAATTTAAAAGATAAATTTGTAAACACTTTGCCGTTTGTCGTAGTATCATTTAAATTGCAAGTTGCGTTAATGCCTTAAAGGAATTAGTGACATTGGATTGTTTTAAAAAGGATGAAAAGTCAACGCAGCAGATATCATCTACTTTATTCCACACTTTCTTCTTCCTCGTTTAAACGATGTGCCTACATTACCCACAATGCATCTTAACTGCTGCCAGTTCAGTCAGAGATTGCAGTGTGTTATGCTAATGTATCCCGCAACAGAGATGAACAGCGAGCTACAGAGGTCTCACTTCTTTCCACACCTCCACATTGTTCTACTTTTCTAAGTTGTAGTCTTCAACCGACGCCGACTCAAGTGACATCACTTGAGGACATTTATCAGACGTTACGCAGCAGCTCCCTCTGGAGGCACTAAAGCGCTTATATACTTTTAAAACATGTGCAGCAGAACTGCCCATCACCCGGAAACACACTTAGCGCCTCCGTTTTACTCACAGATGTGCCGGTGGTCGGGGACGGAGCCGCCGCCGGAGAAGACGTGTGATTAATGGCTCTCTGGTTCTGGCCTCCTATTCGTCGATGTCCTCTGCTAGTTGCATCTGAGGATCGGAGGAGGAAACGGTAAAAGTGCAGAAAAAAACCCAACAAATGAACCAAAAAACACCAGAAAAACCTGAATAAGAGCCTGAACACATATTCACACCATTATGTTCATAAATTACTTTACTTCATTTTTCCTGTTATTTTGCCATCGCTAGGCAACCATGAAATCAGCTGCTGTCAGCCACATAGCAAGGCTTACACGTTTCAAGCAGCAAAATGTTGTGAAACCACAAAATGTACTGACACAAGAACAGAAAAACATCAAAACCAAAGACCGTATAGAAGAAATGGACCCATTGGTTTGTGGACTGCAGTTTTGAAGCCATGAGTTTGAGACAGCCAAAAACCAAGAAGCCAAGGCGATGATGGCCAAAAACCAAGATGGAGACGACCAAAACCAAGATGGAGACGACCAAAACCAAGATGGAGACGACCAAAACCAAGATGGAGACGACCAAAACCAAGATGGAGACGACCAAAAACCAAAATGGAGACGACCAAAACCAAGATGGAGACGACCAAAAACCAAGATGCAGACGACCAAAACCAAGATGGAGACGACCAAAAACCAAACCAAAATGCCTTATGGCTTGGTTTTTGGTCGTGTCCATCTTTTCACAGATGATGTT
>JAUPFX010000021.1:26269562-26312062 GCA_036937225.1 Sebastes paucispinis
TTCAGTTCCCTTTCTTTGTACCGTGTCGATCAGGTCACGTGCTTTATCTGCCCTGCTTTTTGTTTTTCTGATTGACTCCATTTCCTCATCGTTTATAACGTGACGGTCAAGGAGTATATCCAGAAGCTTGTTCAGACTAGGATCAGACATTCCCTCTACAAATTGCAGCCTCTTCACGCTGTCCTCTGGTGTGACGCTGTCCTCTGGTGGGACGCGGTCCTCTGGTGGGACGTTCCTCTGAGGGATTTCCATTGTTAGATCTGGGAGATAACCAGGAAAAAAAACAACAATGATTTTTAAAGAGCAATTCAACTGAAATGAAACGTCATGTTTCTGTACAGCAACATGTCTGCTCTGTCAATCAGTTGTTCTGTGTTCAAAATCAGAAACCAAAAGGGAGACATTCATATTTTATATGTTTTGGTTTCATGATTCTTCTCTGTGGTGAGTGCATGTTCTCCCCGTGTCGCCTTTGTTTTGGCCGACAAGTCGTACCCGAACACACCGCAAAGACGTCAGCCGGCGGTCAGTTAGCTCGTGCGTTCTGCTCCTGGTGAGAGGAAATAACTCTCCACACCAGCAGGCGGCGGTAGTCTGTATCCATCACTCAGAAAGGGAAACAGAAAGAGTGAGGACGGAGGATATACAAGCCGTTGTTATGATACGTACATGAAACAAAGCGGACCATTTTCACACCGCTCTCACTCACCACTTAGCTTCATTCCAGATGTTCATGTCACTGTGAGAATATGGTACCGTCAGGTATCCACATGTTGACGTTGGTAGAGTAGTGTAACGTAATGTGTTCGTAGCGAATGAGAAATAATCCTGATCTCAAAACTGATCAAAATAATAAAAGGTAATCTTTACCTTTCAGACGCACTTCACGTTTCCAGACGTCGTCTGTCCTCTCTTGATCCTTGACCGTCAAAGTCACTTTCTCTGGGATCGTAGTCATCAAAACCTCAAATGTGGGATGGTAATTTGGTCCATAATCTGAGTCAAATGGTGCACGCTGAAAACCAGAAGCATCGCGTCATTTTCAATCTGGTTAAAATGTTTATCTGGTACTTTCTTAATTGTGAATCTATTTTCAACATGCAGCCAAAATTATATTGATGATAATTCTGTGACTTGACTCACATCAGGTTGTATTGTGAAGCCCTCAGGTTCACAGTGGACACTGTAACTTTGACCAAAGTTGAGAAGATACTTGGCAGAGTTCGGGATGTACTTAGTACCTTCTTCTTGTCGGGCCTTAACCTTCAGAAACAGAACATTTTTAATATGCCGTTTATGCTCATATTGTCGAGTACACTTAAAAACAACAAATGTTGACCAGAGTGCCTCACAGAGCGATGAGAATCAGAATCAAATAAAACACAGAAATAATTAAGAGGATGCAAGTAAATTAATAAAAGTGTAGAATAAATAATTCTGGATTAAAATCCCCAAAACATGACAGCATCCAATAAATAAATAAAAACAGTGTGTGACCAGTCTTCAAGGTGACTACTGACAGACTAAAGAAAAGAGACGGGTCTTAAGACAGGTTTGAAGTTATCAACGTAGGAGGGAGATGTAATGGTGAGGGGGAAACTGTTCCTCCATTCAGGACCAACAACCTAAAGAGCCCAATCAGCCCGGGATTCTAACTGGGAACGGTGAGTCAGCAGATCTGAGGGGTCTGGAGGTGGAATAGGGGACCTGGTTTCAGTCCATGCAGAGCTTTAAAAACAAATCAAAATACCTTAAAATCAACTCTGTCCTTCACTGGTAACCAGTGAATAGAAGCCAACACACCAGTGCAGGGAGATATGGTCTCTCTTCCTGCTGCCAGTAATGAGTCATTTTAAACCAGACAGGCTGTCTGGCTGGAAGAAATAAAAGCATGAACTATGATCCTTTTCAGGTCCTTTTCAGACAGGAAGGATTTGAATTTTGTGAGATCTTTTGTTGATCAGATTTTAAACCTGAATCAAAGATAAACCCAGATTTCTTGGGTGGGAATTGACATTCGATGACAGAGGCCCAAGAGGGTTGATTGTGGTGTCTGCAGGGCCAAAGATAAGGACCTCAGTTTTATTCTGGTTTAGTTGCAGGAATCTTTTTGCCACAGAGCATTTTGCATCCTTAATGCACTTCACAAGGGAGTAAGAACGGCACGGGTCACCAGGGCTGCAGTCCAAAAGTCAAAAAATGACGCCCTGACGTCTCTTCCTGACCACTTCTCCTTGACCTCGATGGAAACGTCATGAGGTCAAGGAAAGATGAGAAGGAGAATTCAGAAGGACTTAGGAAAAGACAACCGTGGTGTTCAGAGAATCCGACTGCTCTTTCACTTTAGACTTCGTCATTATGATGCGACGGCGGCGGATGGTAATGACGCAGGTCTGCTGTGATGAAACTACAATGATCTGAAGATGGACTACAAAGGGTGCTGCTTCCCACCATGCGTTGTTAAACAGCTCTTTCAGTGACAGACTGCTTCACCCGCGGTGTGTTAAAGAGAGATACCACAGGTCCTCCTGCTGCTGGAATACTTTACATCAACAGATAGTAAAGATTATCTGACCTTCTTTCAAGTTCTACAGCGTAGGTTAACTTAAATTAGCAGCAATAACAAGTTCTTAAAATTAACACTATAAAGGCTTAAAGTGTTGATAATCAAAATCTCTCAAATAACAATTCCAACCACAATGTACTCGTTTAAAAGTACAGCTGGACTTCTACTCCTGTGGAAGACTAGTGGTGTAGAATGTAAACACTTTTGGTTTGTTTAGAAGTGGAATATGGCATTTTTGGTCTTGACCAAAAATTATGCTGAAATTAATATTGCACAATTATGAATAATATGCCAACAATAATACTATGCCTCACGCGGGGCACCAAATGTAGGGATTTGGTAGGAACAGGTTTGGTTATTAGCAAATGAATTAATAATAATAATAGAATTATTAGTATTAATAAAAATTATCAATAAACATTAATAATAAATGGGGCACCACCCTGGAATCAGGGACCAATAACCAAAACGTTAATATAGTCTCATTAAATATACTAAACTATTAATTTGGAACTTTGATTAACTATAACCAAAATAGATAGTAAAGGTTGAAGGATATTGGAGTTCTTGACATAGCAGAGGTTGGCATTATTCACTCTTGTACAACATTAACCAGACCAGCATGTATAATCCACAAACATTTATTTACAAGATAATAAAGGTTTAAAACACAATATTAATCTAACTAAATAACTAAACTAAACAAACCAAACACAGTGTCTAAGCATGCGCGCGTGTGTGTGTGTGTGTGTGTGTGTGTGAGAGAGAGAGAGAGAGAGAGAGAGGGAGAGAGACAAGATGACTGGCTACTTGTCTCAAGATGTCTGCATGTGCCTACAGACAAAATGGCGAGCACTGTAAGACTACAAAGATGGCGGGATGCTCAGGAAGGACAGAGAAGAGGGGTGATGTGGGGGATAACATTATCTGAATGTGTATGTTTATGTTTAAAACTAATTCATAGTTTATGTATGTGATCTTAATGTGTGTCAGATAATGCAGTGGGTTAGAAAAGATGGTTAGTTTGCATGCAAGACCTTGTCTATGTGAAGCATAAACTAAACACATCAGATGTGGCGAAGCCAGCTACCCAAATATCTTAACTACAACAATATCACAACAGTAAAACTCAATGAATAACATTAAACATATCAATACAGGTACATTCCAGAAATCAAAGTTGAACAGTCTTGCTCAGCCGTGTGTAATTACTAATGCTAAAATAAGCCCAGTACGTTACCAACCCATGGACAAAAAGGTTGGTAATTCCATGTGTTGAAGTTGTGGTTCCAAGTCAAAGATGTTGTCTTTGCTGTGCTCAAATCAAGTTGTGCAGATTGGAGGAAGCTTGTCGCTCCAATACTTTCTTCCCAGCAGCTTGATAGCTTTGTGCTAACTTCCTTGCGGTTGTTGCTTGAAGTTAGTTGGTAAAAGGCAGGCTCTCGCGTCTTCTGCCTTAGAAGAATGTTCCTTGTGTTTATGTCTGTTTCCTAACAGGCCATAGATCAGAGCAGAGCTGCTTCTACAGCTTCTGGTCTGGAGAGAAAAGCAGCAGCTCACCTCTCGCAGGTCAGCAGAGGTGAGGAGAAGGTGAAGAAAGAGGAGGAACAAAGAGATTCTTCTGGTTTTGTCCTGGGTGAATTTCACAAGTATGTGTGAATGCTACAGTAGCCAATGGCTACTGAGCTGAGTCCTCAGCCAATGGCTACTGAACTGAGTCCTCAGCCAATGGCTACTGAGCTGAGTCCATGGTTGGAGATACTCAATGGGTGCATGACTCAAGGATCCTGAGAAGCGTAGTTCATTGTCTTTGCCACCATTTGGTAATGGTGGGTGCCTACATTGCTTATTTGTTAATTGATTGTTTTATTTGTTATTCTGGTTTTGTTTTTTACTGAGGTATTTGTAACATGTTCCAAATAAATAATTAATTAAAAATAAAGTGAAACTAAATGGTTGTCACTGTCCACTCATATTAAACATGAATCCCAATTAGTATATGAACGTAGGAAAATAATATGCAAGATAAGCATATTGTTTGTTATCATGAACGGCTGAATGGTGCGTCGCTTTAAATGCTGCGGCTGCAAGGAACTGTGGGATGTTATTCTCTCCTTTCCTTTGGTAAAGGATACTCCAGTGTATCCTCAGCTAAAGGAGATAATAAAGAAAGCATTGAAGCTCCTTTCCTCAACATTTAGAGGATTCAAACAGCTCTCATCATGGCTGTTACTGAGAGACTGAGTGGGTCATTTCACTCCGTTAGGAACCTTCATGAGAGAAAAAGGACTATTGGACCGTAGACCCGGTTCCAGTGGGAGGTACAGTTGGGTGTTGAAAACAAAATATGGCCTAATATGGAATCTTGTGGTACTCTGTATGAGATGGTGCAGAGGGAGAGGACACTTCATGCTGGTCCACACTAACAGATGTTTCAGATCTTACCAGATGTGTAAAATGTGAGAGAGCCCACACATAGCGACATGTTGTGTTAAATTGAACAGGTTAGTTCCTGTAGTGTGAGGAGACAAACAGCAACAGCACACACTAACACATTCATTCATCAACAACAAGAGTCCCACTAAAAAAACACAGAAGTCTCTCTAAATCTCTGAGATCAGACGAGACTTTAGTGTAAACCAACATGGCCGACGACAGGCAGGAAGAAATAGTGATGTTAGTTTTTACTTTGTGTTGAACATTGAGGAAGGATGGACGAATGAAGTCATGGAGACACGTTAAATAAACACTAATCAACACGTTGGTCCTCCATCTCTGAGCTCCATCTTACTACTACTTTATGCTTCACGTTTAGCATTAGCTCATGCGTTAGCCGCGGCCGCCATGACGGCGGTGGTCGTCCTTCCTTCTTCAGTCAGCTTGGTTCTCTATCGGCTATCGTTCTTTCCCACGTGACTGCGTCATCGGCTGTCCTCGGGGTTCCCCACACACAACAGGAGATCCCATCCTAGATATTCAACATGTTTAATATTTGAAATCGTTGTGACCAGGATGGACTTCAGAGCCGATCGGGGGATGTAAAAAACACTCTGAATATACCTCACACCACAGGAACATCTGGAAAGATCATCTTTAGAACCATCAATCAATCAGGGCTTTGCTGACGATGGTCAGGAGGAATCAGGACTAAACTCAGCTGATTCATGTGTAGTGTGGACCCGGCATCAATCAGTTCTAACAAAGGCTGATCTGTCTTGGGGGGTAGGAGGACAACCACTGAAGAGCATGTCCCTCTTATCCAACACCACTGGTGCAACAAGTGTGTCACAGCCGTGTGCATCACTTTTTAGTGTCCCCTGGAAACAGTTTCCCTCGTCGTCGGTGCTTCTTGCAGCAGCTTTCTGTATTTGGTTGTTTCCCTATTTACAGGATTTGTTGTCACGTTGGTGAAGATGTTTTTCTTAATTAGCTTGTAAAACACAATTAAATTTAGTCTCTTTGCTTGTGTTTTTTAAAAGTTGCAGTTTATTGAGCTCTCATGGCCGCCGTACCTTTAGACCACTGTTTACTATTTACACCACCTGGTGGAAGGATCACGAATGACAATGGCAGACAGAAAGGCAGCGCCGAGAGCAAAACACAGGAAGAATATGACAGATGGCTTTACCTCGGTTACATCGACGTTGCTGTTCAGCAGAAAGATATCGAGTACTTGTTGTGTTCTGGTGGGAGGTCGGAGGAACAGCAGAACTTGGCCATTTATCGGCCATATGAGACTCTGAATCCTAAGAATCGTATTCCAGATCAGGCCAAAGGCAGAGAGGTGAGAGATCTTCACAACCACATGAGTGTCTGTAATCTCCAGCGGCTCCAAGATGCTCATTTCATCATCAGAGATGTGAGCGACAGACAACAGGCCGTCACAGAGCAATGCTGTGAAAGCAAAGAGCTGTTAAACTTTTGTTTTAATGCTAACAGGTTCATCTACCCAATTCATTTCTTACCACTTGCCACAATCTATTGCCTCTAACTCTGGAGCATCCCGAGGATGTGCCACTTCACCTCTATTCTTTACCTCCTATTTTTGAATTCATTATTATTTTACTGTTCCACGTGTGATCTGTGTGGATGTGTGCATTTAGCGTTGTGCATAAAATCCATTACATTTATATATATATATATATATATTGTCACACATCACTGAATGCAGCTAATCTCAACAAAGTTCACATTAATAAACATTTTTGCAAATTTTATTGATTACTTTTGAACAATGTCTTTACCTTCCTTTGTGTCACAGTGTTGGAGGTGGAGCTGACGGAGAGCAGCATCCTCAGAACACTTGATGTTGAACAGCGGCCCTGCAGCCATTTTGCCAGCTGATTGGAGGAGGCTCTCATCCCATTGGACGGTCCTGTACTGTAGCTCCGCTTCCTGAGCCATGACAAACACCAGTCCAGTCAAAGCACACTGGAACACACCTGGACCAGGACACCTGAAGCTGTAGGACAAAGAGGGCCAAACTGACATAACCAGCATTTATTGGCCTGTTAGTCTCTCTCTTTTAGTCGAGGCCTCAGCAAGGAAACGAGGTTGGTTGGGATATGACATGCTTTCTTTAAAGTTGGTGGGACATATCACCACCATCCACATCTTTATCTGTGCTTATAAACTGGAGTCAAACAGCTCCATGTTGAAATCTAATTTCTGATGTTGAGGTTGAACCACGGCCTGCTCCTGGGCAGGATGCTAGCACAGAGTTAGTTAGTTTGCTGCCACCTCAACCCAAACCTGTTGAAGGAAAAACAGAATCCTTTTTAAGAGGCAAAGCCTGTTTTAAAAAGAACGTTATCACTTATGTATCATCAGGGTTGCATCTGTTGACCTTGACAGATGAGACTTAACACCCTTCAGGGCTAGGTGATATGTTCAAATCAATATCACCAGATTAACAAGGCAAAAGTGAGCATGGCTCACATACCCCCCCGCTCACTGCTTCACCCCTACTAAAGAAGGACCAAAGGTTTCGCCCTTTTGGAAAATGTTGGGCACCGTGGACTTCTAAACCCCAAAAGACACAACTAGACCAAACTGTCAACCATCACACCAAGTTTGAAGTTCATAAGTTAAATAGTTTCCGAATTCTGCTCCGGAAATGAAAGTATAACGGACGGAAGGACGGACACGCGGAGCGCTATATAACCCCGACTACGTTGTTGCGGGGGTATAATAAAGACAATATTACAATATTGGTATGTATGTCCATATATCAAGCATATGCAAATTCACATATAAACTAGTCAAAATAATCTTGAATGCAAACTGAGCCTAAACACAAATTATTACTATATATTAGGGCTGTCAATCCATTCAGATATTTAATTAGGATTAATCGCAAATTAATCACACATTTTTTATCTGTTCAAAATGTCCCTTAAAGGGAGATATGTCAAGTATTTAATACTCTTATCAACATGGGAGTGGACAAATACGCTGCTTTATGCAAATGTATTTTCATTCACATATCTGGAGGTCAGAGGTCAAGGGACCCCTTTGAAAATGGACATGACAGATTTTCCTCTCCAAAATGTAGCTTAATTTTGGAGCGTTATTTAACCTCCTTCATGACCAGCTAGTATGACATGGTTGGTACCGATGGATTCATCAGGTTTTAGAGTTTCATATGAGCCCACTACAACCTCTGAAAGATCGATTGCATTAATGCGTTAAAGAAATTAGTGGCGTTAAAACGCTTTTGCGGTAACTTCAATATATGATTCTTTCTTTGTGGGGATTTTTAGTTCTCTATATCTATAGAATATGATATGCCTTTGGGTTGAAACTATTCAGATATACCAACTTGCTGTTCAATGTGCCTTACATTAGATTATGTTCAATATACAGCAAGGCCTCGTCTATTACAGGGTTCCTACACATTTTACATTTCAAAGACTTCCAGACTTCTCTGTAGATTTTTCAGACCATATTTGACTTTGTGACTCGGGGTTCAGAGGACGCTGTGACAAGACTACAGTGCTTCAGTCCCCCCCCCCCCGTCCTACACAGAAAGCTGGACGATGTTCCGCTGTCAAACATCCTGCTCCAGGTGAATCACAATGATGCCGCCCCTCTATCAGCACCAGGGACAGACCGGGACACAAGTCCATCCCAGGACTTTGAGACGGAGAGGTGTCCGATGTGAGCGGCCGGAGGGCGCGAGACGAAACACTGTGGGCAGTAATTTTACCACTAACAGAGTTTTAGTGGTATAAAGAGAATGTGATGATGATGAAGACGAAGAAGGAAGTCAATGTGTTTTAGTTAGATATCTGGAATAAGGTCTGTGGTGAACACAAGCTGAAGAGATTTTAACGTTTTGTTCTACGACATAAAATACATCAATAAATATCCCACTGGTGAATTTTGAAGCTTTTACGTGTCTTAAAAAAGACGGTTGTTAGACGTCATCACGCCATCTCGTCCTCCTTTACAGCCTCGTTGTGTCTACTCGCCTTCATGTGACTGCGGTGTAGTTTGTTTATAGCCTAACGTTAGCTTTTCACTTCTGAGGCCGGCACTACGAAGCAGGAGTTAGGGTCAGTGAGGTAACTTCAGGGTTAACCCTTCAGGGTTTTCAGTCCTACGACGGTGGTTCACTTCTTACCGGGGTAGATCGCCGTGGTAACTGATGCTGAACAGCTGACCTGCTCCGCAGCAGGTTATGTTCCAGATAAGAGATCAACTGGTATAAAAGCACCGACTACTGACCATTGGCTGTTAGTGGAACATTAGTGTTGCTGAACAAAACGTGTCAGTATCATAAACACAGAGATGATTTTCTGCAATAAACCAAAAACCCAATGGATCAATCCCATTGGCTGTTAGTGGAGGGAACCAGAGTGATGCTAACTTCCTGGTTGTTCTACAGAAATACGTCATCCCTGCAGCGCTCTATTGGTGTTGTTCATTCCTTATTAAACTCTCATCATTTGGAACCTTCAACTTTGTGAAGGATTCAGTGGGAGGAAGACGTGGGGACACAGTTTCCTGATGAAGTTTAGAAGAAGGCTTCAGATAGGGTACATTCCTCTTCAATTTCCTGACGACATACAATTATCCAGGTCAAAGGTTTCACACCGTCTCCACTGGTCTAAAGTAAAGCTGGCCAAGTCCATGTCTGGTGTGGATCCTGTGTGTGACCGATGCAGGCTAGCACCAGCCACCCTGTCACAGTGAGTTGGTTTTGTCCAAAACTAAATATAGTCTCTGTTAATCAATATGACACACTCTGGGTCCAGAGTTTATACGATTACCTGTATGAAGATCCAGCTGTCAGCTCAGGTGAGAAGGATGTTGGAGCCTGGAATCAAAAAAGGAACAGAATTAGTTATTTTAATAGAAATACCAACTTGTCTTAGTGTTTAATAAAGTGATGAAATACTAGAGCCACACTGTCAATACTCAACTCAAGCACCCTGTATGAGTCAGAGAGGAAATGACTTCAATGGAGTGACAGTGTGAGGTGTGTTAGAGAAGACTACACAGAAGGACAACTACACCAAGAACATGGCTCTCAATAACCACCATGTATTTAGCTCCTGATTTACTAACACACCAGATCCAGTACCAGTACCAGTACCAGTACCAGCACCAGCACTAGCACCAGTACCAGTACCAGCACCAGCACCAGCACCAGTACCAGCTCTAGCACCAGTACCAGCACCAGTACCAGTACCAGTACCAGCTCCAGTACCAGCTCCAGTACCAGCTCCAGCACCAGTACCAGTACCAGTACCAGTACCAGTACCAGCACCAGCTCCAGCACCAGCTCCAGTACCAGCACCAGCTCCAGTACCAGCTCCAGTACCAGCACCCGCTCCAGTACCGGCACCGGTACCAGCACCAGCACCAACACCAGCACCAGCACCAGCACCAGCACCAGCACCAGCTCCAGTACCAGCACCAGCACCAGCTCCAGCACCAGCTCCAGTACCAGCTCCAGAACCAGCACCAGCACCAGCACCAGCTCCAGCTCCAGCACCAGCACCAGCTCCAGCTCCAGCTCCAGCACCAGCACCAGTACCAGCACCAGCACCAGCACCAGCTCCAGCACCAGCTCCAGCACCAGCTCCAGCTCCAGTACCAGCTCCAGTACCAGCACCAGCACCAGTACCAGTACCAGCACCAGCACCAGCAAAACTACTAGCACCAGCACCAGCACCATCTCCAGTACCAGCACCAGTACCACTACCAGCACCAGCACCAGTACCAGTACCAGCACCAGTACCAGTACCAGTACCAGTAGCAGCACCAGTACCAGCACCAGTACCAGTACCAGTAGCAGCACCAGTACCAGCACCAGCACCAGTACCAGGACTGATCGTGGTCCTGCCAGTGACGAGAGCTCAGAGGCCAAGTTTAGTAAATAAATGATAGTTCAGTGATCTTCACTCCACACTATTAACTTCTGCAGGTGAATGCAGTCTAAGTCATTAAATGAATGTCTGCCTGCAGGTGTAATACACTACAGTTCTTCAGCGGGAGATCCTTGATAAATGTCCAAGTAAAGTCCTCCATGGTTCATACTGGAGGATTTCACACTGTACAACTGCTCCTTTCTCACCTTTTCCTCGTCCTCAGGTAGCTTTATTCCCTCATTCAGTTTGACATCTGAGTCACCTGAAAGTGAAAGAGAAAAAATGAATATTGTTCAAATAGACGTGATCTTAACATCTGGAACAAAGATGGAACTGAGTAACAGTTTTGTTGTACAATGAGGACATTCTCATTTTAAGATCAGATGTGAATGTACAATAGTTTGATGAATGGGGGAAGTTGTTTCAATACTCACATTCTTTGTGTCTGGCAGCTGTGTAGACCTTCTTGTCTGTACTTGTACTTGTCATGTCGATCCTGTAGAGATCAACATAGACAGAAAAGTTATAGAACAAGTTTAAAATAATTGTCCGTTCTTTGAGTTAGCATCAATCTATCAGAATGAAATGCTTCTCATCATATCTGCACCATGAAGACTACAACTGACTGCTGACAATCATGTTCTGGTCCTACATTAAAGGAAAGAACTAGTCATTAGTCTAGATCCAACACACATCAAAAGAAAACACAACGAACTACACTTTTCACTCGACTGTAAATTCACACGTCTGTAACAACATTGCTGACTGACTGTAAAATGTTGCTTTGCATTATCAGCTGGCTTTTTGTCGATTCCCAGTAGAGATACCTTGAATCCCAGTAGAAGGACCTCTGGTAATTTGGCTGTGAGGGTTCTCATCCTTGTTGCTGCACTAGCAACTCTTAAGCTTTGTTTATACTCATGTGAGACGCCGTGGCGAGGGCCTGCGTAGATGGCGAGCACACTACGAGCATACACAGAGGCGTTTATGCTCAGAGCGTTGTTCGCTGCAGTATGCTCCGAAACGCCATGAGGCGTACAAACAAGATATCAAGTGGATCAGCAAGAAGTCAACGAGTGGTACCGGAGAGGAAGGTAGGCTGCCTAGCAACAGTAGTAAACACCGACGTACGTACCGCCAAACATTACATCTGTGTACTGTAATTATTACTGTGACCTCCTGACCTCCAAGTCTAAATGACTTCCTGTCTCTCGGTGCTTCCCCTCGGGTCGCCGCTCTTTACATCAGACCTTTTTATCTTTAACAAAACCATCTCTCAGATTCTTTCACAGCCTGCAGCAGAAAACCTCTTTTTACCCAGCGTGAGGAATATTTCATTATTATAATATTTAATGATATGTGACTGTCTCTGTGGTCATGTCACTGTCCCCGTGGTCATGTGACTGTCTGTGTGGTCATGTGACTGTCTGTGGTCATGTCACTGTCCCCGTGGTCATGTGACTGTCTCCGTGGTCATGTGACTGTCCCCGTGGTCATGTGACTGTCACCGTGATCATGTGTCTGTCTGTGTGGTCATGTGACTGTCTCCGTGGTCATGTGACTGTCCCCGTGGTCATGTGACTGTCTCTGTGGTCATGTGACTGTCTCCGTGGTCATGTGACTGTCCCCGTGGTCATGTGACTGTCCCCGTGGTCATGTGACTGTCCCCGTGATCATGTGACTGTCTCCGTGGTCATGTGACTGTCTCCGTGGTCATGTGACTGTGTCTGTGGTCATGTGACTGTGTCTGTGGTCATGTGACTGTCTCCGTGGTCATGTGACTGTCTCCGTGGTCATGTGACTGTGTCCGTGATCATGTGACTGTCTGTGTGGTCATGTGACTGTCTCCGTGGTCATGTGACTGTCTGTGTGGTCATGTGACTGTCTGTGGTCATGTGACTGTGTCCGTGATCATGTGACTGTCTGTGTGGTCATGTGACTGTCTCCGTGGTCATGTGACTGTCCCTGTGGTCATGTGACTGTCCCCGTGGTCATGTGACTGTCTGTGTGGTCATGTGACTGTCCCTGTGGTCATGTGACTGTCTCTGTGGTCATGTGACTGTCTCTGTGGTCATGTGACTGTCTCCGTGGTCATGTGACTGTGTCTGTGGTCATGTGACTGTCTCCGTGGTCATGTGACTGTGTCTGTGGTCATGTGACTGTGTCTGTGGTCATGTGACTGTCTCCGTGGTCATGTGACTGTCTCTGTGGTCATGTGACTGTCTCCGTGGTCATGTGACTGTGTCTGTGGTCATGTGACTGTGTCTGTGGTCATGTGACTGTCTCCGTGGTCATGTGACTGTCTCCGTGGTCATGTGACTGTGTCCGTGATCATGTGACTGTCTGTGTGGTCATGTGACTGTCTCCGTGGTCATGTGACTGTCTGTGTGGTCATGTGACTGTCTGTGGTCATGTGACTGTGTCCGTGATCATGTGACTGTCTGTGTGGTCATGTGACTGTCTCCGTGGTCATGTGACTGTCCCTGTGGTCATGTGACTGTCCCCGTGGTCATGTGACTGTCTGTGTGGTCATGTGACTGTCTGTGGTCATGTGACTGTCTCCGTGGTCATGTGACTGTCCCTGTGGTCATGTGACTGTCCCCGTGGTCATGTGACTGTCTCTGTGGTCATGTGACTGTGTCTGTGGTCATGTGACTGTCTGTGGTCATGTGACTGTCTCCGTGGTCATGTGACTGTCTCTGTGGTCATGTGACTGTCCCTGTGGTCATGTGACTGTCTCTGTGGTCATGTGACTGTCTCTGTGGTCATGTGACTGTCTCCGTGGTCATGTGACTGTGTCTGTGGTCATGTGACTGTCTCCGTGGTCATGTGACTGTGTCTGTGGTCATGTGACTGTGTCTGTGGTCATGTGACTGTCTCCGTGGTCATGTGACTGTGTCTGTGGTCATGTGACTGTGTCTGTGGTCATGTGACTGTGTCTGTGGTCATGTGACTGTGTCTGTGGTCATGTGACTGTGTCTGTGGTCATGTGACTGTCTCTGTGGTCATGTGACTGTGTCTGTGGTCATGTGACTGTCTCCGTGGTCATGTGACTGTGTCTGTGGTCATGTGACTGTCTCCGTGGTCATGTGGCTGTGTCTGTGGTCATGTGACTGTGTCTGTGGTCATGTGACTGTCTCCGTGGTCATGTGACTGTCTCTGTGGTCATGTGATTGTGTCCGTGGTCATGTGACTGTCTCCGTGGTCATGTGACTGTCTCCGTGGTCATGTGACTGTGTCTGTGGTCATGTGACTGTCTCCGTGGTCATGTGACTGTCTCCGTGGTCATGTGACTGTCTCTGTGGTCATGTGACTGTCTCCGTGGTCATGTGACTGTCTCTGTGGTCATGTGATTGTCTCTGTGGTCATGTGACTGTCTCTGTGGTCATGTGACTGTCTCTGTGGTCATGTGACTGTGTCTGTGGTCATGTGACTGTGTCTGTGGTCATGTGACTGTGTCCGTGGTCATGTGACTGTCTCTGTGGTCATGTGATTGTCTCTGTGGTCATGTGACTGTGTCTGTGGTCATGTGACTGTGTCTGTGGTCATGTGACTGTCTCTGTGGTCATGTGACTGTGTCTGTGGTCATGTGACTGGTCAGTCTTCCCTTGAAGGCGTCCATGTTGAAATGAAAGGCGCCGTCAGCACATAGTTACAAAAATTCAGAGGTGCACGACAGAGCACCGTGATAACGTGCGGAGCCTTCGCGTAACATGCGAGAGCCATGATGGCGGAATGTTCTGGCGCGTGCACCCTGTGCCGGCTTCACTACGGCGAGCATTACCCAGGCTTTAGACCTCATAGGCTGTTACCTTCATTAGAAGGCTCTAATAGGATTTGTGGCTCCAGAGAGACTTCTTTTTTTTTTTTCGCCAAAAATGTCTCTTTTGACAGTAAAGGTTGCTGACCCCTGGGTTAATGCCAAGACAGGGGGTGCTATCATAAAACCCAAGGGTTCAGATGTTCTCTCAAAGGAGAACACAGGACAGGTGATCCAGAGCACATGTGAATGCTGGAGCAGAAAAAACATGCAGTTAAATTTCAGGTGGATTTAAAATGTAATGATACTTATAATAATCTTAAATGGTCGTGTTGTATGACACAACACATGTCTCTCTATTAAAACAACAAACAGTGTTTTCAGACATGGAGACATGATCAGACATATAGTCCTACTTTGTACAGTGCTGGTCTGACCGTCTGTCTGCAGTCCAACTCTGGTTCTGGATCTTTGTCCACACTGGGGACAGGAGGAGTCTCCTGATGAAGCAGACTGGTCCCAGTATGAGGTGATGCACTGTCTGCAGAACCAGTGTCCACAGCTGGTAGAGACTGGATCCTTCAGGACGTCCTGACACAAAGCACAGCAGGACAGCTGCTCCTCCACAGAGACATCACTCCTCTTCCTGTGGAGACATGTCTTTATAACTAAAATGCTTTGTTGATTGGACGACACTGTCTCAAAGCTCAGATGGTCCCAGGGAACAGTTAAAGTGTTGCTACCTTTCTGTTTGAACTCAGCATTCAGTCTGTGATGACAGTGTTCCTTTATTTCAACTCTCCTGCTTTCAACAACACTAATGAGCTGAATCTCATAACCTCTTAACAATCTGACGGACGCTATTCTGTCTTTCAGAGGTTGTAGCAGCTCAGTTTAAAGCTAGAGTGAAGATCCTGGTAACATGTGAAACTAGAGAACCTGAGGAATCGATTGCTACCAGGTCATGCTAGCTTGTCGGGAAGAACGCTCTGACCTCCAGATCAGTGAATGTAAATGGGTTCTATGGGTACCCACGAGTCTCCCCTTTACAGACATGCCCACTTTATGATCATCACATGCAGTTTGGGGCAAGTCACAGCATCACTACACCCTTTGATATACTCCGTCACAATGGAGTCTAACCACCAAAGACTTTGCACTATTCTACTTATCATCACCATGTACTAAATTATTGTTCATTTGATGTGGAGTCTCTCCTGATGAATTATATACATCCTTATAGTCAGTGTATTAATACAGTAACTTAGATGGCAGTCGGCGTATGAATATTTTCTTGACGTGTAAATTGTGAAATGGAGGTTTTCAGGTGTTTTGTTACAGAAATACCATCAGTAGTTTGTGGCTATAAAACCCAGACTAAAATCCATCTCAGGTTGAAACAGTATCTGCACTAATAGTTCTGCATCAGGAATATAAATCTTTTAGTCTCAATGCTTCATCGTCCATCAGGTCAGCTTACAGTAAAAACAGTCTCTTACTTTGACTCTGAGGGTCCAGCTTCATTACTGAAGTCTGGAGGATCCTCTTTAGACCCGTCTCTCTCCATAGACAGACAGCTGGGTACTGGAGACTCTGCTCTCGGTCTGGACTGAACTCTGCAAACACCAAGATGATTTTATTCACATGAATCCTTGATTCATTCTGTGAGGACAAAGACATTTCAGTAGCTCTGAACACACAAACTACTGCTACTGTCAATCATGTGGTTTAACAGTCTGTATTAGTTTGTTTAGATTACAGCTGTTCTGGGTGACTGACAGCTGTCACAGATACGAAGAGGAAGAATGCACAAATGAATTCTCTTTCTGTTATGAAAAGTGTGTTAAACTTCAGTTAGTAAACACATTTTAGTAGAAATTTAATATACAAACACACAATCAACAAAATCATGGCATCAGCATCATTTAGTTTTTCAATCATTCAGTATCTTCCCAGACGGTGAAGAAGACAGCGAGTGAGAGAGAGTCGGTGTTGTTGAGGTAATTCTGGTCTCATTTGTGGTCTGATAAACAGAAATTCATCTAAACTGGGTCGAACAACGATGCCATCTGGTTGCCGTGGTGATGAATGACGTCGTCGATCTGGACTTTCGTAGTGGCCAAACAGCGGTACTGCAACTTCTGTGTCCGTCACGTGATGCCGTTGGGCCCAAAAAGACTTTTTCCCATAGACTTCCATTGGGAAAGAGACGTCTGTAACTCAGCGGATAATTATTTTTGAGGTGAATCCACTCCCCAGTATGAACACTCTAATAGTCCTTATTTAAAAAATTAAGTTTTTAAAGTTGTAAAACGCACTAACAGCTGAATCCAGAGTTATTTCCCTTCCTCCGTTCATGTGAATGAGACCCAGACCGAGGCTGGAGCACCAAGCCGTGACGTTGGGACCCCGTGACAGAGTCATGTGACCGAGCGGACGCTACTCCACCAAGATCCGGGCACTTTTCCAGACAGAAGTCGAAATTTAATTTTTTTTAAATTAATTTATATATATATATATATATATATATATATATATAAAAATAATAATACTTTTTTAAATTTAAATTTAAATTTAATTTAATTCTCATTCTGTCACCAAAAGTTTGTTCAACTTCAGTTAGCAAATACATTTTAGTAGAAGTTTTAAAATAGAATCACAAAATCAACAGAAAACAGTTTTGGTGGAGGAAAGTGAAAATGAGTCCTATAAATGAGTTAGTAGCAGCTCTCTTACTTTGACTCTGAGGGTCCAGCTTCATCACTGAAGGTCAGAGGATCATCTTTAGACTGATCATTCTTCAGAGACAGACAGCCAGAGACTAGAGACTCTGCTCCGTCCTCCTCTTCCTCCACACAGTCACTCATCTTCTGATCTGAAGTCAGCCTGAGAGGTTAAACAGGAACACTGACTGTGAACATGAAGAGGAAACAAGTTAGTACAAGAGACACAGGTAAGACTGAGAGAAGAGGAAGTAACACACAACCTCTCTCTCTAACACACACACACACACACACACACACACATGCGCACACGCACACACACACACACACACGGTATACAGTATAATAAAACCAGCCAGCGCTCCACCTGGTCACTTCTCTTTAAGTCTCTTCTTGTTTTCTTACAGCAGCTTTAATGAGGATTATTCAGCCAATCACAACGTTGTGTTCACAGATGAATCAAACTGTTCTAACATTTCTCTCCTCTACAGTCCACAGGGAGGAAACTGACTCAGAGACTTCAACAGTGAAGTAATGAAATGTTGGATTAACACTCACCCTGCTTCAGTCTACAGTCTTCAGTCTTTCTCCTTCTGCTCCGTCGACACAAATGGCATCTGGACTGACTGAACACTTCCTCTTTCAGGTTCCTGCCCTGTTCTCATGTTCTTACATCACCTGGTCAGTGTGACTCCTCCTCTCTCCATTTACAGGAAACCTTTGAGTTAGAGTTTATCTACGAGAGTTTGTGTGTGTTACTCACTAATCAGCTTTTTAACACGGTGTGTTTATGAGAATCTAAAATGAGTTTTGGTCAAATGTTATCTCATTTTTATGTTTAATCATGTCAATAAATCAGTTTAGTTAAATACTAAAGTGCTTTTATATTTTGTTTTTACAGAATTATATGAGTAAGATTCTTCTGAACATCTGGAAGTTAAATTATTCTTTCTGTTGCACAATTAAAAACATTTCTGAGTTGCAAGTTTTGATCATGATCTAAACATAGTAGCCAGAAATGACACATCTTCCTTGTTCAGTTAGTACAACAAGAATCTACATTTTGAAATGTATTATACGTAAGTAGACAAGGTTTCAGCCATAAGTACCTGTACTGTCACAACTAACATTTATCAACATGAACACAGTGATGCTGATCAGAGAGTATCAATCTGAATTATGATTATCAGCTGAAGAAACACCTCACTGATATTCATCATTAACATTATACAGGACAACCTGACATTTATTGATCAGAGTCAAACTGTTACAACTAAATATACCATTAAAGTTGAACCCAGACTGAGCTGTCTCACCTTCAACAAGCTGATTACTTTAAACAGGGAATATCTAATGAAGTAAACCACTAATGTAATATCATATGAATGACTGAATGCTAGAATGGTCATTGTTTTGTTATAAACTACCTCAGGTTACTTCCAAAGCAAGTTTGTGATTATTAATAATTACTGTGTTGGAGGAAGTATTCTTAGATCCTAAATAAATGTACTAATACCACACTGTAAAAATACTCTGTTACAAGTAAAAGTCTTGCTTTGAAAATGTTACTTAAAGGGACTGTCTGTAACTTCTTACACGTATAAATCACCCGGGTCGGTGTCCCATGCTCCTCTGCTCCTCTGCTCCTCTGCTCCTCTACTCCTCTGCTCCTCCTCTGCTCCTCTGCTCCTCTGCTCCTCCGCTCCTCTGCTCCTCCTCCGCTCCTCTGCTCCTCTGCTCCTCCTCTGCTCCTCCGCTCCTCCGCTCCTCTGCTCCCCCTCTGCTCCTCTGCTCCTCCTCTGCTCCTCTGCTCCTCTGCTCCTCTGCTCCTCCGCTCCTCCTCTGCTCCTCTGCTCCTCCTCTGCTCCTCTGCTCCTCTGCTCCTCTGCTCCTCTGCTCCTCCGCTCCTCCTCTGCTCCTCTGCTCCTCTGCTCCTCCGCTCCTCCTCTGCTCCTCTGCTCCTCTGCCTGCCTTCACTCACACACCGCGCTCCTTCTCTCTCTCTCTCTCCACCTCTCCCGTGCATGCTGCTCACTCCACACTGCAGCAGAGTTAGTTTAGCTCTGAGAATATCTAGTGAATGTTCAGTGGACGTTTGTGCAGAAATAACTGCTGCAGCTCCTCCAGACCAACAGAGGTTTCCCGTGTCTGGTGAAGTGACGGGAATCCGCAGAGAGAAACGTTATCGTCTCCGACCGGGTGTCGGAGACGATAACGTTTCTCTTCCTGCTTCAAGCTCGAGCCTGGCGCTGACTTTCGTTAACTTAACGGCCACAGGTGTCGCTGTTAACAAGCAATTCTGATTCTTACTAACAGTCCCTTTAAAGGCCTACTTTTACTAAATCTTTTTGGAGAGAGAGAGAGAAGGAGCGCGGTGTGTGAGTGAAGGCAGGCAGAGGAGCAGAGGAGCAGAGGAGCAGAGACTCCGGTCCTGGAGACCAAAGCTCCGGTCTCCTCCGCGTCCTCCGACCGCGGCCAACACTGTTTAACAGCTTCACTAGATACAACCAAGAGGTTTTGGTGCTTCACTGGAGTTTGTGTTGGAGTCTGAGTCTGAACAGCGGAGACACACGAGAGACCATGAGACACCGACCAGCGATGAGTTATACCTGAACAAGTTACTAACAGGAACTTTAAATACAATATACTTCAACTTTTCTGTATACTGGTCAGAATGAGCCAAGTATACTTAGGTATATTTTTGTTAAGTATTTCTCTGATGAGTATCATAAAGAGTAAACTCAAAGTATACCCTCTTATTTTAAGTTTGAAACTTCTTAGCATAATAGAATATGAATTACAGATACAGCCCCTTAATTTAATTTATTATTATTATTATTATTATTTTTCATGTATAATTTTACATATTTGATTTGTTCTTGTTCTGTATGCACCTTGTCCTTTTACTTGAATGCAATGATCTATGAGCCATGTTGTTTGTAAATTTGAATTTGTTTAATACCATTTATAAAAACGTTTTACAGAAGTGAACTAATTAGAGCAGGCTGGACTCACTGCATTATTAATGAGCCCTCGACGCCGATTGGATCAGATTAGCAGGCGCTTCGCTTCAGCCAATGGGAGAGCAGAGGAGGTCAGAGTGGGCGGGACCAGCGGTGTAAACATCAGCTGCTCGGTGGTGGCTAGGCTAGTTAGCTCCTGCCTCCTGCCGACCCTTGGACCTCTGTCTCCGGGTTTAAATGGCCGGCGTCGCTCTGAAGTTGTCCGCTCGCTGCTGGCGCTCAGTCAGACTCACAAGGTGAGCAGCCCGATGATGCTAACTCTACTCTGCTCTGCTCTACTTCAGCTTCACTGAGGACTCAAACAGCTCCAGAGACTCAACACTACAGCGACCAGCTAGTTAGCTTAGCTTAGCTTAGCTTATGTACCACTTGTCAGCTGCTGTGTGGTTGGAGCTGGTCTCAGTGTGACAGAGAGAGAAGCTGAGTGCTGTAGAGACTCTGTCTCTCTGTCTCTGTCTCTCTGTCTCTCTGTCTCTCTGTCTCTGTGTCTCTCAGTCTCTCAGTCTCTCTGTCTCTCAGTCTCTCTGTCTCTCTCTCTCTGTCTCTCTGTCTCTCTGTCTCTCTGTCTCTGTGTCTCTCAGTCTCTCAGTCTCTCTGTCTCTCAGTCTCTCAGTCTCTCTGTCTCTCAGTCTCTCTGTCTCTCAGTCTCTGTGTCTCTCTGTCTCTGTGTCTCTCAGTCTCTGTGTCTCTCTGTCTCTCAGTCTCTGTGTCTCTCTGTCTCTGTGTCTCTCAGTCTCTGTGTCTCTCTGTCTCTCAGTCTCTCTGTCTCTCTGTCTCTGTCTCTCTGTCTCTGTGTCTCTCAGTCTCTGTGTCTCTCTGTCTCTGTGTCTCTCAGTCTCTGTGTCTCTCTGTCTCTCAGTCTCTCTGTCTCTCTGTCTCTGTCTCTCAGTCTCTGTGTCTCTCAGTCTCTGTGTCTCTCAGTCTCTGTGTCTCTCTGTCTCTCAGTCTCTCTGTCTCTCTGTCTCTGTCTCTCAGTCTCTCTGTCTCTCAGTCTCTCTGTCTCTGTGTCTCTGTCTCTCAGTCTCTGTGTCTCTCTGTGTCTCTCAGTCTCTGTGTCTCTCTGTCTCTGTGTCTCTCAGTCTCTCTGTCTCTCAGTCTCTGTGTCTCTCAGTCTCTGTGTCTCTCTGTCTCTGTGTCTCTCTGTCTCTGTGTCTCTCAGTCTCTGTGTCTCTCTGTCTCTGTGTCTCTCTGTCTCTGTGTCTCTCAGTCTCTGTGTCTCTCTGTCTCTCAGTCTCTGTGTCTCTCTGTCTCTGTGTCTCTCAGTCTCTGTGTCTCTCTGTCTCTCAGTCTCTCTGTCTCTCTGTCTCTGTCTCTCAGTCTCTGTGTCTCTCAGTCTCTGTGTCTCTCAGTCTCTGTGTCTCTCTGTCTCTCAGTCTCTCTGTCTCTCTGTCTCTGTCTCTCAGTCTCTCTGTCTCTCAGTCTCTCTGTCTCTGTGTCTCTGTCTCTCAGTCTCTGTGTCTCTCTGTCTCTGTGTCTCTCAGTCTCTGTGTCTCTGTGTCTCTGTGTCTCTCAGTCTCTGTGTCTCTCTGTCTCTCAGTCTCTCTGTCTCTGTGTCTCTCAGTCTCTGTGTCTCTCTGTCTCTCAGTCTCTCAGTCTCTCTGTCTCTGTGTCTCTCAGTCTCTGTGTCTCTCTGTCTCTGTGTCTCTCAGTCTCTGTGTCTCTGTGTCTCTGTGTCTCTGTGTCTCTCAGTCTCTGTGTCTCTCAGTCTCTGTGTCTCTGTGTCTCTGTGTCTCTCTGTCTCTGTGTCTCTCAGTCTCTGTGTCTCTCAGTCTCTGTGTCTCTGTGTCTCTGTGTCTCTCAGTCTCTGTGTCTCTCTGTCTCTCAGTCTCTGTGTCTCTCTGTCTCTGTGTCTCTCTGTCTCTGTGTCTCTGTGTCTCTGTGTCTCTCAGTCTCTGTAGCTAGCTGTGACCTTTGCTCCAGATCCCAGAGCTGGAGGTGATATAAGCTGGTGTTCAGGCTGAAAGTCATTTCACTGTTATTATTATTATTATCATTATTATTATATATATTATTATTATTTGAATGCTGATCTCAAGAAAAGGGAGGATTTCAAAATGAAATAGAAAAGTCAGAGTTTCAGAGACTTTGTTTTCTTCATTCTGGTGACGTTTAAAGAATAGAACTAACAGAATAAGAAGTTCAGCAGTTTTAATCTCCAATACTCTTTAAAGGCTTTAAAGGCCAGGTAGAGGAAATCCGAGTTTTGTTTCTAAACACATCATAAATGTGTGGAAACAATAAGAACAGACTGAACGTTGTACACTGTGTGCACAATTATTAGGCAAGTGAGTATTTTGACCCTATCATCATTTTTATGCATATTTTCCAACTACAAGCTGTATAAACTTGAATGCTTATTGGATTTACGCATATCAACTGATTTGTATTTGTGTAATGAGGGAGGGTGTGGCTTAAGGAGATCAACACCCTATATCAAGGTGTGCATAATTATTATGCAGCTTCTTTTCCTCAGGCAAAATGGGCCAAAAAAAAGATTTAACTGACTTTGAAAATTCAAAAATTGTAAAAAGTCTTTCAGAGGGGTGCAGCACTCTTGAAATTGCTAAGATATTGGGGCGTGATCACAGAACCATCAAACTTTTTGTTGCAAATAGTCAACAGGGTCGCACGAAACGTGTTGAGAAAAAAAGACGCAAATTAACTGCCAAAGATTTGAGAAGAATCAAACGTGAAGCTACCAGGAACCCGTTATCCTCCAGTGCTGTCATATTCCAGGACTGCAACCTACCTGCAGTGTTCAGTGCTCAGAGATATGGCCACGGTAAGGAAGGCTGAAACCCGACCACCACTGAACAGGACACATGAGTTAAAACGTCAAGACTGGGCCAAGAAATATCTGGAGACAGATTTTTCAAAGGTTGTATGGACTGATGAGATGAGAGTGACTCTTGACGGACCAGATGGATCAGTGGCTGGATCAGTGACGGGCACAGAGCTCCACTTCGACTCAGACGCCAGCAAAGTGGAGGTGAGGTACTGGTATGGGCTGGTATTATTAAAGATGAGCTACTTGGACCTTTTCGGGTTGAAGATGGACTCAAAATCAACTCCCAAACCTACTGCCAGTTTTTAGAAGACACTTTCTTCAAGCAGTGGTTCAGGACAAAGTCTGCATCTTTCAAGAAGACCATGATTTTTATGCAGGACAATCTCCATCGCATGCATCGAAGTACTCCACTGCATGGCTAGCCAGTAAAGGCCTTACAGATGAAAGAATAATGACATGGCCCCCTTCCTCACCTGACCTAAACCCTATTGAGAACTTGTGGGCCCTTCTTAAACGGGAGATTTACGGGGAAGGAAAACAGTACACCTCTCTGAACGGTGTCTGGGAGGCTGTGGTTGCTGCTGCACAAAAAGTTGATCGTCAACAGATCAAGAAACTGACAGACTCCATGAATGGAAGGCTTATGACTGTTAATGAAAAGAAGTGTGCCTATATTGGTCACAGATATTTTTTTTCGAAATGTCAGAAATGTTTATTTGTAAATTTTGAGTTGTTTGTTTATTATTCTCACTTTAACAGATGAAAATGAACAAGTGGGATGGGAAAATTATCGTTATTCATTTAGTTGCATAATAATTCTGCACACTAATAGTTGCCCAATAATTCTGCACACATAGATATTCTCCTAAGAAAGCCAAAACCTCACTTTTACTTTCTTAAATATTCAGGTTTGAGGTTTATTAACATTTTGGATTGACCAAGAGCACTGTAGTTGTTCAATAATAAAATGAATCATCAAAAATACAACTTGCCTAATAATTGTGCACACAGTGTAGTGCTGGATTGTGGCGTTAGACCTGTTTTTCACCAGTTTTGAGTTCAGGATGTTTTTGGGCGCGGCTGAAATCATGACTCGATGACGCAGTGGAGCCGTCCTTAGCATAACCCCACCCGTCTTCAGAAACCTGGTTTCTGAAAGGCAACAGAGATGACAGAGACGCCCAGGAACATGACAAAGTGTCTGAGTATGGACTACCGGGACCACAAACGCACAGCCCTGGGTAGCGGCGAGGTAGTCCACAGAGTAGTTACACAGATTTGGTGCTAAATTTAACCATGTTTTACCACTGGAGAACTGATAAAAACGATCAATAATCCTCCAAAATACCACATTAACACACCAAGACCTTGAGGAACACCATAGAAGAAGTCATGCTGTGATTTGGGATCAAAAAGTTTTGACATTTGGAGATTGGATGGCGAACACTTCTGATGTGTAAACTGCTCAGAAACCCCCTTATTGCCATCCTCTGAGGGCCCTAGGTCTCTAGTTTGTGTACTTTATACATTTATGATGATGACCGATTGACAGATTAATAGACCGGTGATATATAATGACAGTTTACCGTAGCTCCTGACGCTACACTCATAATATGGCGACGCCACTGAATGCTCCGGGATTCCCGTTCCCTATTGGGAGAGAAACATTTGGATCACTGCGTCCCTACAATCTAGCTGGGGAAAAGTTTCTTGTATACGTGACATTTAAGAAGTCAGATGATTGCAGAAAGCCGACAGTAAGGCATCCCATTTAAGTGTACGGTCAGTAAATTTACTGAATATTTCTTCTCCTTCACCAGCTTGGCCAGATTCTCCACCATTCCCAGTCTGAAGTTCCACACCACAGCCTCTCCGATGATGGGTGAGTATCTGCTGGACACCGTCTCCTGGGTCCAGACGGACCCGTTCTGTTCTCATAGTGTGATATCTCAGGTTTGTCACCAACGTCCACCTGGACTCAAGGATGAACTGATTAGTGGTAGTTTCTATTTAATTTATAATGTTTTATACTTCTGGTGAATATAATCCATCAATCTGATTTCCATAGATGTATTTAGTATATACAGTTCCCTTTGTTAACATCTTATTTTGAAAAGCGGACGTAGTCCCACGTGTCTACTTCCTCTAACTTCTCCAAGGTGGTCTCTAGCTCTCCTGTCAGCTCCGTTCTCTTTATCCATCATGGTCAGCTCCATCGGGGCCGTTTCAATGCAGAGAACACAAATGTCAGTATCTGGGTGCTCTACAGTCGTAGCGTCGGCCCATTTGACCACGGAGACGGGAGTGACAGCCGGCTCCACCGCCACGTTACCGCCATACCATAACGTTACCACCGTACCATAACGTTACCACCATACCATAACGTTACCACCATACCATAACGTTACCTCCATACCATAACGTTACCTCCATACCATAACGTTACCTCCATACCATAACGTTACCACCATACCATAACGTTACCACCATACCATAACGTTACCACCATACCATAACGTTACCTCCATACCATAACGTTACCTCCATACCATAACGTTACCACCATACCATAACGTTACCTCCATACCATAACGTTACCTCCATACCATAACGTTACCTCCACACCATAACGTTACCACCATACCATAACGTTACCTCCATACCATAACGTTACCATACCATAACGTTACCTCCATACCATAACGTTACCACCATACCATAACGTTACCTCCATACCATAACGTTACCTCCATACCATAACGTTACCTCCATACCATAACGTTACCTCCACACCATAACGTTACCGCCATACCATAACGTTACCTCCATACCATAACGTTACCTCCATACCATAACGTTACCGCCATACCATAACGTTACCGCCATACCATAACGTCACCGCCATACCATAACGTTACCACCATACCATAACGTTACCTCCATACCATAACGTTACCTCCATACCATAACGTTACCTCCATACCATAACGTTACCTCCATACCATAACGTTACCACCATACCATAACGTTACCTCCATAGCATAACGTTACCTCCATACCATAACGTTACCTCCATACCATAACGTTACCACCATACCATAACGTTACCACCATACCATAACGTTACCTCCATACCATAACGTTACCACCATACCATAACGTTACCACCATACCATAACGTTACCTCCATACCATAACGTTACCTCCATACCATAACGTTACCTCCACACCATAACGTTACCACCATACCATAACGTTACCTCCATACCATAACGTTACCATACCATAACGTTACCTCCATACCATAACGTTACCACCATACCATAACGTTACCTCCATACCATAACGTTACCTCCATACCATAACGTTACCACCATACCATAACGTTACCACCATACCATAACGTTACCATACCATAACGTTACCTCCATACCATAACGTTACCACCATACCATAACGTTACCTCCATACCATAACGTTACCACCATACCATAACGTTACCACCATACCATAACGTTACCTCCATACCATAACGTTACCTCCACACCATAACGTTACCACCATACCATAACGTTACCTCCATACCATAACGTTACCATACCATAACGTTACCTCCATACCATAACGTTACCACCATACCATAACGTTACCTCCATACCATAACGTTACCTCCATACCATAACGTTACCTCCATACCATAACGTTACCACCATACCATAACGTTACCTCCATACCATAACGTTACCACCATACCATAACGCTTCCTGCTAACTTTATCGCACGTTTTTTGTACACACATTTTTCAGACTTTTTTTCTGACATAATTTATTTCGGCCTTTTTTTGGACATTTTTTGGAGCCATATTTCGGGCATACTTTGGCATTTTTTCGGACATATTTTCGAACACATTTTGGCCTTTTTAGAAGTTAGTATGCAGCTTCAGTCGTGATGTCTAGCTCTTCTTTTCCTGTCAATGTGTGAAACCCAAAGTGTTTCCATCCTTTACTGGATGTGTAGTGTTTACCACGCTGGATTTAACATGGGAGGGTGCAGGTCGTATCCACGACAACCCTCCAACGTTTTACACTCTCTTAGGTTTGTTTTGGTTGACGGATACGGAAGTGATATGATTATCACTATGAGGGATAATAATGATTGTGTGTGTGTGTGCAGGTGCGACGGTGGAGCAGTTTCAGGAAGCCAAGAACAAAATGTCGGCGCTGAAGAACGACCCGGGCAACGAAGTCAAACTGAAGATCTACGCTCTGTTCAAACAGGTGGGAGATGTTCCAGATGTTCCAGATGTCACCGCCGGTGTTCCACCTCCATGTTTGCTTCGTATCAAACACTGCAGTACATACAGCAGCGATGCCCCTAGTGGACACCAGGAGAACAGCATGTATTAGAGAGAGAGAGAAAATGTATCAATCCAGTGTTAAAACTAAAGTGTTGAAGACAGGGCTCGAGATTTAAGCCTGATATGATAAAACGATGTTCAGATACACTGCAACGGGAAATAAACTGGGACACATTTAGAATGTTTACGTTTAAAACATCACAAATGGACAGAAATCCTAAACGGCTTGTTTCAAACGCTCAGTTTTGCGTTTCGCGTTGGGTCTCTAAACTATGGTGTACGGTCTAAGACCTGCTCTATATATAAAGCGTCTTGAGGTAACCTCTGTTATGATTTGATGCTATATAAAAATGAATTGAATTGAATTGAATATAATTGAATTGAATACGGGCTGTGTGTTTCTCCGTGGATTGAGTATTTTGATACTTTCACAGTATTTATATATTTCACTTAAAGCTGCTTTATAAGACATAAAAATCTCACTTTTTACAATATGGGACCTTTAAATAAACACAGTACCTGTCAAAGTTTGAATTATTGTAAACGTGTACAACTGAGTTAATGTTGAAGGATCATGGTCTCGGTATATCCAGCAGCAGTTCATTGATCCTTCCTCCTCCTGCAGGCCACTCAGGGTCCCTGCAACACCCCCAAACCAGGCATGCTGGACTTTGTCAACAAGGTGAAATGGGACGCGTGGAAATCTCTGGGCTCCATATCACAGGTACCGGAACCTCCAGGATCTACTCCAGGTTACTATTGTTACGGCCCGACCACGAAAAGTGCCGGGCGAACCTATTGTTTTTGGTGTAAGACAGAACCCTGACCGTCTTTGTGTCACTCAGGATGAAGCCAGGCAGGAGTACTGCGACCTCATTGGTTCCCTGGCGGCGGCAGAAGGAGGAAGCTCCGCCCAGGTGGCTGCACAGCCTGCTGGGAGCGGGGCGACGTACGACACGCTGTTGCTCACCAAGGAGGATGACATCACTACCATCAAACTGAACCGACCGGCCAAGAAAAACGCCATCACTACTGAGGTACTACTTTATTCTTGTATAGTTATGACTTTATTCTCGAGTGTTTAGTGCAGTTATGAAGAATCAGAACATTTAACTTTTTGAATATGAATTTAATGAAGAAGAAATATAGAATAGAACGATTTTAAAGTATAAATTCCTCAACAGACTCAAATTAAAGTTACTTTGAGGAACTTTTATCTGGTTATGAAACAGTCTGTTGCCTCTATATGAGCTACATCAGCAAACCAGACCGTCGGAGTGGAGGTCGGCTGTTTCTATAGAGTTATCAACACAGAATGAAAGTTCCTTGTTGTAACTCAGTTTCTGGAGGTTTATAGATTTTAATGACGAGTCAGTTTTTAAACGCAGATTAAATAAATTGTTGATTTGTCGATGTCTTCGATGCGTCTCACAGCGACCGGCCTGTTCTCATGTTACATCTCTCCTTTCTTTCAGATGTACAACGACATTATTGCAGCTCTGGAGCAGGCGGCAAAAGACGACTCCGTCATCACTGTTTTTACTGGTACACACACACACACACACACACACATACACATATATATACACACACGCACACACACACACACACACACACACACACATATAAACACATAAACTCAGCTGAAAATAGTGTGTTTGGTCTGATGCAGTGTGTATTCTAATGTCTTCCTGTTCAAAGACCCCCAGACCAGCGGTCAGCAACCTGCGTCTCTTTAGCTCCTCTCCAGCGGCTCCCTGTGGACTTTAAAAATGGAAATGAATAACTGTTCTTTTCATAAAGTTATGACTTTATTCTCCTAATATTACGACTTTTTTTCTTGTAAACTTTTGACTTTAATACAATAATAATAATGATAATAATTACAATATGCTGAAAGGTTATTATGGGATTTTTGCCCAATGATGCCAAAGATATACTGCTTACTGCCGCTTTAAAGGAATATTCCACCAAACACAGTGAGTCGGTAAATCAGTGAACGTGGTTTTCAGATGTTCTGGTAACGTTGAAGTGGGACTCTCTTTACTGCAGGTGCCGGTGATTTCTACTGCAGTGGAAACGACCTGTCCAACTTCACTAAGATCCCCGAGGGAGGGGTGGAGGCCATGGCCAGAAGTGGTGGAGATCTGCTCAGGTGATTGGTTCATTGATCGGTTGATTGGTCTGATCACGAGGCAGAGCCGTAGACGTGGTGATCGTGTTTATTTTGTCAGTGACTTTGAGTAGCCGGGCAGCTATGCTGTGTGCAAGATTATTATTATTAGTGCCATCAAAGTTAACGCCATAATAACACATTAACACAACTTGTGATTTTTAGGTTGTAGCGGCTCAGTTTTAAAGCCAGAGAGAAGATACTGGTATCATAGTAAACTAGAGAACCTGATGAATCCATCGGTACCAACCAGGTCAGACTAGCTGGTCATGAAGGAGGTTAAATAATGCTACAAACTTACACTACATTTAGTTTTTTAAAAACAATGTCCAAAAATGCCCATAAAAAGTCTGAATGTCTGAAAATGTTCCAAGAATTGTAAAAAAAAAAAAAGTCCAAAAATAGTCCAGAAAATGTCCAAAAGAAAGGCGGGAGAAAAGTCCGATACTGGTAATCATAGTAAACAGTTTGTGACTCTTTGATTTTATTCCGTGTTTTTTTCTCTACAGGAAGTATGTGAAGGCGTACATTGATTTCCCAAAGCCGCTGGTTGCCGTGGTGAACGGACCGGCTGTAGGAATCTCAGTCACAGCGTTGGGACTCTTTGACCTGGTCTACGCTACAGACAGGGTACGCATACACACACACACACACACACACACACACACACATGGACTGGTCTTTATAGAAGAAGAACCATCTCCTGTGTTCTGAGAGGTTAAACTACTGGTTTTATGAATGGAGTCTGGTGGCTTTGAAGAGAGCGATATAACAGCTTCAGTTCCCCGTCAGAAAGGTTTGTCTGATGGCGAGGTGAAGACGTGAAAATATCCTAAACATGGAACACGGGAGTTCACATACAACCACACTTCTTTCAGTTAGCACATTGTTCATAACCGTATTGATTACCTCACGCAGGTTTAGTGGTGAGTTTTATACATCTGGCCCAGCTGTTTGTTTGAGTTCAGGAACCAGTTGATGACGTTAATCAGCGACTCTCTCTCCGTCAGGCCACCTTCCACACGCCGTTCAGTCAGCTGGGTCAGAGCCCCGAGGCCTGCTCCTCCTACACCTTCCCCAAGATAATGGGCAACGCCAAGGTACTCGCACCGACACGCATTGTAAACTGAACATCTTCAGCTTTTCAACTTTTGTTTGCAATTTTCTGACCTTTTTATAGACCCCATTTAGTGATGACGTCATGATGAGGTCACGGTGTTAGCTGGAGGCTAACCAGAGGAAAGACTGGAGGCTAACGCTAGCAGCAGGCTAACATTAGCTGGAGGCTAACCAGAGGAAAGACTGGAGGCTAACGCTAGCAGCAGGCTAACATTAGCTGGAGGCTAACATTAGCTGGAGGCTAACATTAGCTGGAGGCTAACGCTAGCAGTGGGCTAACATTAGCTGGAGGCTAACACTAGCTGGAGGCTAACATTAGCTGGAGGCTAACATTAGCTGGAGGCTAACGCTAGCAGTGGGCTAACGCTAGCAGTGGGCTAACATTAGCTGGAGGCTAACATTAGCTGGAGGCTAACATTAGCTTGAGGCTAACATTAGCTGGAGGTTAACACTAGCAGTGGGCTAACATTAGCTGGAGGCTAACATTAGCTGGAGGCTAACGCTAGCAGTGGGCTAACATTAGCTGGAGGCTAACACTAGCAGTGGGCTAACATTAGCTGGAGGCTAACATTAGCTGGAGGCTAACATTAGCTGGAGGCTAACGCTAGCAGTGGGCTAACATTAGCTGGAGGCTAACATTAGCTGGAGGCTAACGCTAGCAGTGGGCTAACATTAGCTGGAGGCTAACATTAGCTGGAGGCTAACGCTAGCAGTGGGCTAACATTAGCTGGAGGCTAACATTAGCTGGAGGCTAACACTAGCAGTGGGCTAACATTAGCTGGAGGCTAACATTAGCTGGAGGCTAACGCTAGCAGTGGGCTAACATTAGCTGGAGGCTAACACTAGCAGTGGGCTAACATTAGCTGGAGGCTAACATTAGCTGGAGGCTAACACTAGCTGGAGGCTAACATTAGCTGGAGGCTAACGCTAGCAGTGGGCTAACATTAGCTGGAGGCTAACATTAGCTGGAGGCTAACGCTAGCAGTGGGCTAACATTAGCTGGAGGCTAACATTAGCTGGAGGCTAACATTAGCTGGAGGCTAACATTAGCTGGAGGCTAACACTAGCTGGAGGCTAACATTAGCTGGAGGCTAACGCTAGCAGTGGGCTAACATTAGCTGGAGGCTAACGCTAGCAGTGGGCTAACATTAGCTGGAGGCTAACATTAGCTGGAGGCTAACATTAGCTGGAGGCTAACGCTAGCAGTGGGCTAACATTAGCTGGAGGCTAACACTAGCAGTGGGCTAACATTAGCTGGAGGCTAACATTAGCTGGAGGCTAACGCTAGCAGTGGGCTAACATTAGCTGGAGGCTAACACTAGCAGTGGGCTAACATTAGCTGGAGGCTAACATTAGCTGGAGGCTAACGCTAGCAGTGGGCTAACATTAGCTGGAGGCTAACACTAGCAGTGGGCTAACATTAGCTGGAGGCTAACATTAGCTGGAGGCTAACATTAGCTGGAGGCTAACGCTAGCAGTGGGCTAACATTAGCTGGAGGCTAACATTAGCTGGAGGCTAACACTAGCTGGAGGCTAACATTAGCTGGAGGCTAACGCTAGCAGTGGGCTGAAGCTCCTCATCTAAATGTCCTCTGTGTTGTTGTCTGAATCCAGATCAGACATCAGAGATGAGTAGCTGTGATTGGAGCTCTAGAGCTACAATATCAGAGCAGCGTTTCAGAGACGGAGAGGAAATGATGCTAATCTTTAGCCTTCTGCTAACAGCAGCTAGCGTGAGCCGCTAGCTGCTGTTAGCAGAAGGCTAAACTAGGCTAAAAAAGAACAATCTAGCTGTAACGTTGTTTAGTTTATATGGAAGATCAGACGGAACCAGTAATAACCCCCTCCCCGTCCGATAGGCCAGTGAGATGCTGCTGTTCAATAAGAAGCTGACGGCGGTTCAGGCCTGTGAGGTCGGTCTGGTCACTGAGGTTTTCCCCGACAGCAGCTTCCAGTCGGAGGTCTGGACCAGACTGAAGGCCTACGCCAAGCTGCCTCCCAACGTAAGCACACACACACACACACATAATGTTCACTTTTATGAATGAAATTATTACTTTTTGCACATATCTGTCATTGATCTGTGTTGTTCATTGATTTACAATAATAAATATAAACATACATTTGCATAAAGCAGCATATTAGTCCACTCCCATGTTGATAAGAGTATTAAATACTGGACTAATCTCCCTGTAAGGTTCCTTTAGAAACTGATAAATCAATGTAGGATTAACTATTTAATCGATTGACAGCCCTAAAATCAATAATTGGATCTGAATAGAATTTAATTAAATGTAATTAACCGCCTCCGTCTCGCTCTCTCCCCGTCAGTCTCTGGCTTTCTCTAAACAGCTGATCCGGTCGACGGAGAAGGAGCGTCTCCACGAGGTGAACGACGTCGAGGTGGAGCGTCTGACGGAGCGATGGATGTCGGACGAGTGCTTCAACGCCGTCATGAGTTTCTTCCAGGCCAAGGCCAAACTCTGAGACCTCTGAGGAGGAGGAGGCGTGGGGGTGTGGAGAAATAAATCACTTTAAAACGTTAGAAGCAGGTCAGTCCTCCAACTCCGACGTCGGATCATTCTTCTTCATGGTTTTCATTTGGACTCATGCGAGAAGCTCTCAGACAAACAGATTAATTCTTAGATAGTACGCACGAGTGATTTAAAGATAAACTTGTTGCATTCACTACTGGACTTCCTGAATGTGAATCTAACTGAGCACTTCTCATTCTTCTCTTATTTCATTTTAACATAAGTTGACTCACCGAGCTCCGTGTTGGTAACCTCTAGTGACGACTGCGGAGCTCCGCTGTGAGTTTTAGTTGTTTACATCTTTAGCTGCGTACAAACGTTTGGAAGCTGAGTTACGGAGCATTCACACCAAGCGCCAAGCAAACCTTTACAGAAAGTCAATGCGTCGCAAACTCAACAAATTCTCTGTGTCGTGAAAGCGTTGAGAACTCGGATCATCTCTCACGTCCTGACGTCGCTGAATCAGATGTTTGGGGGGGGGGGGGGGGGTATTGTAATAGTACATCATATCTGTACAGAGACCGGAGGAACCCACAGACTATCCACGGTAGAAACAACAACGTCTCTAGACAACGTTGTGTTGATGGAGCAGCTGCAGAGCCTGCCTCTGATTGATCCAGTCTCCATTCAGAAAACAAGCATTTTAAAAGTTGTCTGCTTGTCGTCATGGTAACAGACCTGACAAAGCATGAATTCAGACGTTTTACTAATCAGCATCATTATGTTGTTATTTCGGCATCATTTTGATCTGTTTATTGATATTAAATCTGTTTTATTTTGGGTTCATACCGCAGTAGAGACGTGAGGCTGCTAGATACAGTCAGTGTGATGGAACTGTATGTGAACACAGCTCGCCGCCGGGTGACGTTATGAACCCAGACACAACGGCGTTTGGTTTTCTGACATATCTGCAACTTCACCAACATGTACAGAGCAAGGAAAAGTTGTTGGTATTCATGGAGATGAGCTCCTCCTCCTCCTCTCCTGCACGTCTAGAGGCAAATGAACACATTCGCTTCTCTCTTGGTGTGACTGCGACGAACAAACCTGCCTTCGTCCTCGGTGTTGTCCGTCTGACTGTGAACTCACGTCACGCTCTTTAACGTCTCATGTTTTTCCAGCGTTGTCGTCATGAAGGAAACAGGAAGCACTCGGTTTGTATTTGAAGCTCTGTCGATAATTAAAGTGCCTTAAACACTTTGTGATATCTGTCAGAGGGTTTAAACTCTTTGTCCTCTTTCTCTCGTCACTCTGTCCGATCAATAAAAGCAGACTTTGTTCTGATTCAAACTTGTGTTTCGTGTAAATGTTTAGTCTGACAACAAAGAGTCTAATGCAGTGAATGCAAATGTACTAAGAAGTATTAGGATCACATTGAGGAAAAAACATCTGAGATTTACTGAATAAAGTCAGTCATAATATTACAAGAAAAAAGTTGTAATATTAGGATAATAAAGTCATAACAGTAAAGGTGTGAACATCTTTAATCTTCTGTCTGACTTCAGCTAATGAATATCCTCATTCATTGATTGATTATAAAAATGATCTGGATGTCTATTATAAAGTTGCACTGATGATTATAATACATTGTTAAATGGTTAATAAATACTTATTAAATCATCTATAAACACTATTTAGACAGATTAATGGTTAATAACTGGTTTCTGCTCATCTATGTAATGTTTATATATATATATATCATTTCTTTAATGTTTACAAATAATAATAGTAAGAAATTTCATATTATACAAACTAATGATAAAATAAAAAGATAATATATTATTATTAATAATTAGTAAACATTAATTATCATGTCATTGTTTAACAGTAAAATAACTATATTAACTGTAGTTTAATTAACGCTCAGTTTACCATTTATTATTGATGATTATTATAATGTTTTGCAAATACAGACAAGAGATTATTAGATTAAACAATTAAACACGATTAACTAACGTACAGTATATATTCTGTATAATATGATATGTAAAAGTATGACTAATAATAGGCTACATTAAAACATGAGACTGAATATAACAGATGTGATGTAAATATTAGAATGACATAATATATAGAACTGTGACATTTATAGTGTATAGAATAAGAGATAAAGAGCATTTAAAAGAATAGAGATATAAGCACGTAGTGTTCCAGCTGGTCCACCAGGTGGTAGCACTCACCTGGCCATCAACCTGTACATTCTACTTCTACTCCTCTACTCCTCTACATCTCAGAGGTAACTATTGTCCTTCTTTACTACATTCATCCACAAGCCAGCAGTACATGAAGTCATTAAAAGCAGCTCCACCGTGATGAACACATTAATCAATAATTATAATACAATGAGTTAATGTATCTTATTCTGCATGATGACGTACTAGAAGTACATTTTGATGATAATACTTTTGTACTTTTATTTAAGTAAAAAGGCAGGAATTAAACTTGTAGCGGAGTATTTCTACTCTGTGGTACTAGTACTTTCACTGCAAGTTAATCTTCCACCGCTTCTACCCAGAGTCGCTCTAATTAACCACGTGATCCCAGACGATGTCTAATGGTTCTCTAATAGTTAAGGTTAGGCATTGACCTCTAATAGTTAAGGCATTGACCTCTAATAGTTAAGGCATTGACCTCTAATAGTTAAGACATTGACCTCTAATAGTTAACACATTGACCTCTAATAGTTTAGACATTGACCTCTAATAGTTAAGGCATTGACCTCTAATAGTTAAGGCATTGACCTCTAATAGTTAAAACATTGACCTCTAATAGTTAAAACATTGCCCTTTAATAGTTAAGACATTGACCTCTAATAGTTAAGGTATTGACCTCTAATAGTTAAAACATTGACCTCTAATAGTTAAGGCATTGACCTCTAATAGTTAAGGTTAGGCATTGACCTCTAATAGTTAAGACATTGACCTCTAATAGTTAAAGTTAGACATTGACCTCTAATAGTTAAGGCATTGACCTCTAATAGTTTAGACATTGACCTCTAATAGTTAAGGCATTGACCTCTAATAGTTTAGACATTGACCTCTAATAGTTAAGGTTAGGCATTGACCTCTAATAGTTAAGGCATTGACCTCTAATAGTTTAGACATTGACCTCTAATAGTTAAGACATTGACCTCTAATAGTTGAAGTTAGACACTGACCTCTAATAGTTAAGGCATTGACCTCTAATAGTTAAGGCATTGACCTCTAATAGTTGAGGCATTGACCTCTAATAGTTAAGGTTAGGCATTGACCTCTAATAGTTAAGGTTAGGCATTGACCTCTAATAGTTAAGGCATTGACCTCTAATAGTTGAGGCATTGACCTCTAATAGTTAAAGTTAGACATTGACCTCTAATAGTTAAGGCATTGACCTCTAATAGTTAAAGTTAGACATTGACCTCTAATAGTTAAGGCATTGACCTCTAATAGTTAAGGCATTGACCTCTAATAGTTTAGACATTGACCTCTAATAGTTAAGACATTGACCTCTAATAGTTGAAGTTAGACATTGACCTCTAATAGTTAAGGCATTGACCTCTAATAGTTAAGACATTGACCTCTAATAGTTAAGGCATTGACCTCTAATGGTTGAGTTTAGTTCGTCGGGCAGTGGGTCCTTTGCGGTTTACCTTTTACAAACGTAGAAACGTAGTATTTAGTATTTTTCTTTCAAGGACAGAAGAGGAAGTTAAGGACGATCGGGCGTTTTAAGAATGAATTGGATTTGACGTTTTGGACATAAAACCTGTGTGACCTCGCTCTGCTCAGGAAGCAGGACGGACTCATCCCTCTGAGTTGTGACCCCTGCAGGTCGCCGTACTTAATCTCCATTGTTGTCAGATTTAACAATGCAGTCCGGAGCTCTGGGACGTCCAGCCGGGTCCGCGGAGACCTTTTAGCTCTCCTGTATTTATGAGGGCCGTCTCAGAGCTTTTCCTTTTCTTTCTCTTCAGTCTGAAACATGTCGTCTCTGCAGCCTCCCCAGAGCACCGAAATACAAACCCCCGTATAAATCTCAGCTCGGCCCCCCGCCAGGATCTGGACCGTATGGAGAAATAAGATCCGGCAATCGGTGAACGTACCCGTCGCCGCGATGACGAACACCGCCGGGGTTCAACGTCTGCAGGAGAATGAACACAGAGCAGGAAGTTTCCAACATCCAGCTTCAGTGAAGAATCCAGGATCTCAGGTGCAGTCTGCGTTGGTCCAAGGGGCTCCCTGAACCCCCTAGAAATGCATCTATACTTTTTATAACGTAGAACTTAATTAATGTAATGATCAATAATATCGATCTGCCTTCGTATAAACCAACGAGATAAGAAGATAGATTTGTGTTCTTTTATTCACTTATAGCCTGATAACATCGGACACTCTGTCCACACCGTTAAATATGAACTTTCTGTTACTTCACGTAAACAAACCACGTACCATCAGACTGGAGACGTAACCACGTAAAACATGGTGAGTAGTTCTCGCTATCTATCTGTCAAGTCTATCGTTTACTTTTAGTTTCACACGGGACGCGTGTTTCAACGTTGTGAAATGATTGGTTAGTTTTAGGCAACAAAACTACTTGGTTAAGGTTAGAAAGAAGACCATGGTTTGTGTTAAAATAATAACGTAACAATGTAACGTAACAGCGTAACGTAACAACGTAACGTAACAGCGTAACGTAACAGCGTAACGTAACAGCGAAATGTAACAGCGTAATGTAACAGCGTAATGTAACAGCGTAACGTAACAGCGTAATGTAACAGCGTAACGTAACAGCGTAACTTAACAACGTAACATCGTAACAACGTAACATAACAATGGATTAGGGTTAAGTTATGTACATAACGTAACAATGTAACTACCATAAGGTTAGAAAAAAGATCATGCTTTGTGTTAAAATAACGTAACAGCGTAGCGTAACAACGTAACGTAACAACGCAAAGTAACAACGCAAAGTAACAACGTAACGTAAAAACGTAAGGCAACATCGAAACGCAACATCGAAACATAACAGCGTAGCGTAACAGCATAACATAGCGTATCAGCGTAACGTATCAGCGTAACGTATCAGCGTAATATAGCAACGTAAGGTATCAACGTAGCGTAACAGCATAACGTAATGTATCAACGTAGCGTAACAACGTAGCGTAACAACGTAGCGTAACAACGTAGCAGCGTAACAACGTAGCAACGTAACAACGTAACTACAGTAAATAAATAAGAACCGCTCTTAGCGGACTTTCTTAACAGCCGTAAAGTTTGTCGTCCAGCTGATAGTTTGTAAGTGGCTTCCAGTTATATTCAGTATATCTGTGTTTTGGTGTTGAGGTGGAAAAGTTCCATTCCACTTTTACAGGTTTTTCATTAACTCCTCAGGAACATGTGAGCAACACCAGCTGCTCAGATTTATTCCAGCGTGTCTTCAGAGGAAGAAATGTAATATATTCCTGCACAATAGCGTCTTCAATCCAGGCGGAACATTTTCTGAGATTACAGTTTGGGGAATAATTACTCTGTCAGGATCGGATCACGTCCGCCTCCGGTTCTTTTAGGTATTAGTAGAGAGAGGAGGTTTTCTGGATGTGTCAGTCAGTGTGTGGCCTGTCGGGGGTGGACACATCCTTCAAATGAAATACTAGACAGGTGTCTGGAAAAAAACGGCTGCCAAGTCTGCACTTCTACCATCCGCTCATCCCCTTCCTTCCTTCCTTCCTCGTCTTCCTCTTCGACCCCGTCAGTCACATCTCTCTCCCAGGCTGCCTCCGCCGACGCCCTCTCAGCTGGTTCTCCAGTCGGCCCAGTTTCTTCTGTCTCCGTTCTCTCTGGATGTCGTGTTTCCTCCTCTACAGCTGGAGCAGTTGCACTAAACAGCAGAGCTTCCACACCTGGTTGATCCGCGAGCCTTGTTTCTCAAACTGTCGTAACATCGGCATCGTGCGAACTCGTTCGCTAGCAGCTTGAATGTATCGGACGTTCATTTTAAATTTCTCTCACTCCAGCTTTAACTTGTAGAATGGATCGTTGTCGGAGCGCAGTACCTTCAGGTCCAGTACTCGAGTAAATGCACTGCTAGTTCCTTCTCCCTGTGCTTCTAATGACTCATCAACCATCAACTCCGTTAAACTCCTGCTAGTACAATTTATATTGATCTCATTGAGTTAGCCGAGAAGCAGTCGGTACGGATTTGACCTTTTTCAGTTTTGGTCGCAACAAAACTACTTAAGATTAAAAAAAGATCACGGTTTGTGTAAAAATAATAACGTAACAACGCAACGTCTCTCTCTCTCTCTCTGTCTCCCTCTCTCTCTCTCTCTCTCTCTGTCTCTCTCTCTCTCTTTCTCTGTCTCTCTCTCCGTCTCTCTCTCTCTCTCTCCCTCTCTCTGTCTCTCTCTTTCTCTGTCTCTCTCTCCGTCTCTCTCTCTCTCTCTCTCTCTCTGTCTCTCTCTCCGTCTGTCTCTCTCTCTCTCTCTCTCTCTCTGTCTCTCTCTCCGTCTGTCTCTCTTCCTCTCTCTCTCTCTGTCTCCCTCTCTCTCTCTCTCTCTCTCTGTCTCTCTCTCTCTGTCTCTCTCTCCGTCTGTCTCTCCGTCTCTCTCCGTCTCTCTCTCTCTCTCTCTCTCTCTCTCTGTCTCTCTCTCCGTTTGTCTCTCCGTCTCTCTCCGTCTCTCTCTCTCTCTCTCTCTCTCTCCGTCTGTCTCTCTTCCTCTCTCTCTCTCCGTCTCTCTCTGTCTCTCTCTCTCTCTGTCTCTCTCTCCGTCTGTCTCTCCGTCTCTCTCTCTCTCTCTCTCTCTCTCTCTCTCTCTGTCTCTCTCTCCGTCTGTCTCTCTGTCTCTCTCTCTCTCTCTCTCCGTCTCTCTCTCTCTCTCTCTCTCTCTCTCTCTGTCTCTCTCTCCGTCTGTCTCTCCGTCTCTCTCCGTCTCTCTCCCTCTCTCTCTCTCTCTCTGTCTCTCTCTCCGTCTGTCTTTCTGTCTCTCTCTCTGTCTCTCTCTGTCTCTCTCTCTCTCTCTCTGTCTCTCTCTCCGTCTGTCTCTCTGTCTCTCTCTCTCGTGGTTTGAGTGTAACTGTAGATCGGTGGAGTTGAGGGAGGTTTCCTCTCAAACTGTCGGGGAGCCAATCACACGAGCCGGATGATGGGCGCTCCCTGAAGGGACCAATCATCAATCAGTCGCCGTGACATCGCCCGATGACCCGCCATCTGTCAGAGAGAGAGAGAGAGAGAGAGAGAGAGAGAGAGAGAGAGAGAGAGAGAGAGGAGGTGAAGAAGAATTACTTTTTTATTTTCACAGTTTTCTCTCTTTTTCTTAATTTTCTTGCTTTTGATTCTGTTTGCAAGAAGTTTATTGATTTATTAAAGAAACAAAACGATGGAGCGACCATCGCTCCGGTCTTTTCAAAATAAAACTACTTGGTTAGGTTTAGGATGGGATGGAAATAACTGTGGAAGTGCTGTAACGTACGTCAACGTTGACTTGTGGTTTCACACGGGACACGAACATCGGCCTCCATCCACCCCGACCTCCTCCCTACAAATTTATGACATTATAATTTATTTTTTCTCGTAAATTTGTGAGTTTTTTTCTTGAAAATTTACAACTTTAATAAATTTTTTTTCCCTCTGATTATTTCCCCCGACTTCCGGTTTATAATTTTTTTATAATTTCCTATATTTTTCTTGCAAATTTATGACGTTATAATCTCAGAGAATATTCGGAATATATTGAGTTTTTTCTTGCCAATTTATGACTTTAATCTCGGAGAGTTTCCGATTTTTTTCTCACAAATTGTATCCAAAAAAGCGACAGCTCCCCCGTTCACTTGTAGAGGGTTACAGGTCAGTGTTGCCAGGTCCAATATATTGACGTACGATCCAGGAGTCAATGCAGCGTCTACGTATATATACAGACGTAGGCAAAGTTGTTGGTAACGTTCCGTTAAAGAAAGAAAAACCAACAATGGTCACTAAAATAACTTGAAACTGACAAAAGTAATAATAAATAAAAATTCACTGAAAATGAACTAATGAAAATCAGATATTGTTTTTGAATTATGGTTCAGCAGAATCATTTAAAAAAACAAACTAATGAAACTGGCCTAGACAAAAATGATGGTACCCTTAACTTAATATTTTGTTGCACAACCTTTTGAGGCAATCACTGCAATCAAGTGATTTCTGTAACTCTCAATGAGACTTCTGCACCTGTCGACAGGTATGTTGGCCCACTCCTCGTGAGCAAACTGCTCCAGCTGTCTCAGGTTTGAAGGGTGCCTTCTCCAGACTGCATGTTTCAGCTCCTTCCACAGATGTTCAATAGGATTTAGATCAGGGCTCATAGAAGGCCACTTCAGAACAGTCCAATGTTTTGTTCTTAGCCATTCTTGGGTGTTTTTAGATGTGTTTTGGGTCATTATCCTGTTTGAGGACCCATGACCTGCAACTGAGACCAAGCTTTCTGACACTGGGCAGCACATTTCGCTCCAGAATGCCTTGATAGTCTTGAGATTTCATTGCACCCTGCACAGATTCAAGACACCCTGTGCCAGATGCAACAAAGCAGCCCCATGACATAACCGAGCCTCCTCCATGTTTCACATTAGGTACAGTGTTCTTTTCTTTGGATGCTTCATCTCTTCGTCTGTGAACATAGAGCTGATGTGACTTGCCAAAAAGCTCCAGTTTTGTTTCATCTGTCCAAAGGACATTCTCCCAGAAGCTTTGTGGCTTGTCAATATGCATTTTGGAAAAATCCAGTCTCGCTTTTTTATGATTTGGTGTCATCCTCGGTTGTCTTCCATTAAGTCCACTTTGGCTCAAACAGTGACGGATGGTGCGATCTGACACTGATGTACCTTGACCTTGGAGTTCACCTCTAATCTCTTTGGAAGTTGTTCTGGGCTCTTTGGTTACCATTCGTATTATCCGTCTCTTCAATATGTCATCAATTTTCCTCTTGCGGCCACGTCCAGGGAGGTTGGCTACAGTCCCATGGACCTTAAACTTCTGAATAATATGTGCAGCTGTAGTCACAGGAACATCAAGCTGCTTGGAGATGGTCTTATAGCCTTTACCTTTAACATGAAGGTCTATAATG